>PVKB01002407.1:49949-285582 GCA_004027205.1 Ctenodactylus gundi | reverse complement strand
CGTTATTTTAAACTGTAAGATATTCTGTTTTCATGGAGTATATCTTGTCAAAAGCTTAGTGTTTTTCCCATTTTATTGATATGTATACGTGCAAAATTTAAGGTTTACAATGGAGTTGAGCATTTTGTGCACATACATATCCTGTCAAGGTGACAAGGGCTTTCCCACTCTCCTTTTGTCCCTCCCCCTCCCCTCCCCTCCCCCTCTCTTCCCCCACCCTACCCCTGTTTCACTTTGTTTTTCATTTTAAGTTCCATAAGAGTTGTGATCTGGGACTCCCGTACCAGAGAGACCATTCGATGTTTCACCTTCTGCTTCTGACTTACTTCACTAAGCATGATGTTCTCAGGTTTCTTCTATTTGTCTGTAAAAGCCTCCACGCTGTTGGACTTTATAGATGCATAGTATTCCATTGTGTATAAATACCACAATTTGTGTATCTACTGGTCTGTTGATGGGTGTTTGGGTGACTTCCATATTTTAGCCATTGTTAGTTGTGCTACTATGAACATGAGTATACATGTATCTCTGTTATGTGTTCTTTTGACCTCTTTTGGATATATTCCCAGGAGGGGTGTTGCTGGATCGAAGGGGATATTCATTTCTAGTCTTTTGAGAGATCTCCATACTGCTTTCCAGAGTGGTACAAATTTACATTCCCACCAGCAGTGCAGGAGGGTGCCTTTTTCCCCAAGGCCTCCCAGCACTGATTGCTATTTGATTTGTTGATATAGGCCATTCTCTCTGAAGTGAGATGGTATCTTAGCATTGTTTTTATTTGCATCTCTCTTATGGCTAGAGATGTTGAACATCTTTTCATGTATCTATTGACCTTTTGTGCTTCCTGAGTGAACTGCCTCTTCATTTCATTTGCCCACTTTTCAATAAGATCCTTTATTTTGGTAGGCTTACTTTACTTTCTTCAGCTCCCTGTATATTCGAGTATGAACTTCTTATCCGAGATGTTGGTGGTGAGTATTTTTTCCCAGTCTGTTGATTCTCTTTTTACAATGTTGATACTTTCCTTTGCTGTGCAGAAACTTTAGTTATCCCTTGGTTTCTGCCAAGGATTGTTTTCAGGAACTTCCATGTTTATCGATATCTGCAGATGCTCAAGTTCCTTATATATTACAACATATTATTAGTATATAGACTACATCTGTCATCCACTTTCCTTTAAAACATCTTTATGTTACTTACAGTACCTCATTTATTATACTGTGTTTTTAGGGAATAATGACAAGAAACACTCAGTTTATTTCTCTCTCTCTCTCTCTCTCTCTCTCTCTCTCTCTCTCTCTCTCTGTGTGTGTGTGTGTGTGTGTGTGTGTGTGTGTGTAATTTCTTTTTTATTGTCAGTTGTTTGACTCTGGATGTAAAACATAAGGATACTGAGGGCTACTTGTTTCCTCATGAATTGCTTCCTTTTTAAAGTTTCTGTTCAAATATTACATGTTCAGAAAGACTTATTCAGACAAAACTCCCAAACTACTGTGCTGTGAGTGCTTTATGGTTGTCTCTAAGATACTGCTTCTTCCTTCCCCTGAGTTTTGCATTTGAACAGCACTTTGTCATCTGTTTATTCTGTTATAATATACAAACTGGCGATATCTGAAGAATGTTGAGCTACAAACAATTCTGGAAGCATAATAGGTTCAGAAACAAAGTAACCGTGATGTAAGACAGGGATATTTCTGTTTCATCCCAGAGGTAGACAGTTTACAGCTGGTCTGGTACTTTTCTACTAAAAAGTATTTCAAGAGGCCAGGGTACTGTTCTGTTCTGTTCTTTTCTTTTCTCCTCTCTCTCTCTCTCTCTCTCTCTCTCTCTCTCTCTCTCTCTCTCTCTCTCTCTGTCTCTCGATTTTTTTTGGGTCTTTCCTCTGCTGGTCCTAGTTAGTTGAGCCCACCGTAACAGTTGTCAGAGAGAAAAAGAATGTATCCAGGAGAAAGTAAGTAGGGAAAAGAGCACACCCCCTTTAACCGTGTGACTTTGAATTTGTGCAAGGCATTTCTGCCAGTATTCAATTGGCTGCAACTTAATCTCGTGGGTAGTCTAGTAACCACTTCAGAGACTGAGAATTTCAGTCTGTAGTCTGAACAGTTGAGTGCTCGCTTACTACAAAGAACAAGGAGAGAATGGATTTGATAATGAAAACTACCTATTTTATTGGATAGTACTTTTTCTAAGCACTATAAATAAATTAGGAAACCCTCATTTTTCTAGCCCCTTACAAAGTCTTGACAGTAAGATCTGAGTATAGTAATCCTTTTATTTATCAATAATTATATCTTAATTACAATATAAACCTTCACTAAAACTCAAGCAACTATTCCAAGACTTCTTGGAAGCAGAAATAGCCCAAGGTCCCTAGGACCTGAACAGGCTTCAGGAGCTCCATAGACCCTGTACAGTTGTAAGTGAAATTGTTTGTAAATGTCTGTTTACGTAGCACAGTCGTCATGAGCATAGATCCTGGGGTCAGTCATATTACCTGGGTTTGAATTACATATGTGTCATGTGTTAGATTTGTAAGTAAGGCAGTTTCCTTAACATACCTATGCTCAATTTTTTGTCTGAAATATAATAATAGTATAGTTATTTCATAGAGTTGCTATATGACCTAAATACTTAATATATTTATTTAAAGTACTTATAAAAGGTATCATAAAGTCCTATATGAGTACTTGATTTGTTGTTATTTGTATTCCTGAGGTAGATACAGTTCTCAATCTAGTTATCAGTAAGGTCTAGTACAAATTTTAATTTAGTACCTATGGTTTTAAACCTCATCCATAGATTTATGACCCACATGAAATTTAAACCTTAGTTCTGGAGATCAAGCTCAGAAGTCAAGCACTTAACCAGCATGAGCAAAGCCTTGGGCTCCATACCTGGCTCCACAAAAATACAAAAATGAATAAACACATAGACAAACAAGCCAGCTTTGTCTTTTTTTTTAAATTAAAAACTGATCCTCAGTGCAAAAGTTTGTTGAGTGTAATCTACTTCAATTGTATCTTCTTTTAAAGATTTTTATTCTTTTCAAGCTCGTAGTTTTACTTTTAAACCCAATAGAAATTTATATTTTAATTCTGTTGTCACACTTTTTAAAAATTCATCTGTCTTCCATCTTTAAAATAAAAGTTGGTTTCTTTTCCTATTCAAAAGCTCTATGAAACTATTTCTGTATGACAGATTTGAACAGCAGCAAGTTGCATGTATAATTCTGTGAGTTGGGCAGTAAATACACAATTCAGGAATGAGATTTTTTGCCATTTTTTAAAATCATAAGTATTGTGGAGCCAAGTTGGATCACAACTTAAAATATTAAAGCTTCTTAGAATAATGAAGAAGTAAGAGCCTGCACAGCTGTTATTTATTGAAAAACAATTATCTGAAGGAAATAAGAAAAAATACATGAGTATCATTAGGAATGAAGTCATATTCTTCTGTGATAAAATGCTAAATGTCATTTAATAAGTCACTTTTTTTACAAAGTCAAGTCAAAAAATGCTATCTCTTGTAATTACACCAAATTTAAAAAGTTTTGAATTTTTAATTGCTTCTGCTAAATCTTAGAGAATAATTTTGGCACATTGGTTGGTATCAGACCTGGACCTTAAACACAGAGCAGCTGTTGTTGAGCAAATAGCATTTTTATAACATTAATATGCTTTCAATTAACAAGCTGGAATGAAATGTTAAACATTACTACTTCCATGTTTAACTACTGTTTGACTTTCTCAATGACTGATTTTCTTTCTTAATAGATTATTTACTTTAACTAAAAGAGGAAGGATTTTATTTAAATAATCCATATTTTCCCCCTTCTACAGAACATACTGAAGAAAAGTGGGGATTTCCTATGAGCCAGTTTTTAAAGGATGAGAGATGGTGCTGTGGTCGAAATGCCAGAATGTCAGCGTGTTTGGTATGATTATATTTTTCCCAGAATAAGCACTTTATTTAAGATAGCAAATGTATTATTTTTAGCTTATACTATGTATTAAATGCCAAATTTTGAAGAACTTCACCATTAAGTCTTTATATACTGCAGATTATGAGAAAAAATGCTTTTTACTCTAAGCATCTACACATTTGTATTGTAACAAATATTTACTTGTAAGTAATGGTATGAAATGTACCAACTACCAAGTCTTAAACGGAGTCAGTTCAGTAGCTTATACTTGGCCCTGTTGTGTCTTTGTGGTTGTTTGTAGACGGCATTTGTTCTTGCAATTTTTTTATAGAATGGAAAAATAATATTAAGTTACCTAGGACATGAGATATCTGGTTAAATACAAGCTTATTTTCGCTTGATTTCACTCGTATCCTTAGACCTACAACACTTTTAATCCCTGAGTTCTTTGTTCATAATACAATGTTGGTTTACAAAGGATAGTATAAATGCTTACTGTCAAAAATTTAAAGTCTTGCAGTTGTGTCAGATGAGTAAATATAAAGGTCTAGAGTATAGCATGAAGACCATAGTTAATACTATTGTATTATATACTAGAAAGTTTTAAGAGTAGATTTTTACTTGCTGCAGATTGCTTACCTGTAGTAATCATACACACACACACACACATACACACACACACACACGTGTGTGTATGTTTCACAACATACCAAAACAGCTTATTTATATATTGAATATATAAATATTTTGAATAAAATATAGTTGATTGGATAACATATCTAATCAGAAAATAAATCAATTATTTTAAAGCACATGATTTCTATGCCAGTTATATAGCAACATAATACTATACTAGTGTTCTAGGCTTTATATCCTTGAACTATCTAAGAAAGAAGTTTATGCTCAAGTAATAATTCTCTTTGTTGTCCCACTTGGAATACTTCCCAAAAAAAATTTGTCTTCTTCCTTCATTTAGTGTGTAAATGTTATTTGTTCGGAATCTCTTAGAATGACAGGTTATTCTTGAAATCACATGGTTTCCAGAATTTTGATAGCCAGGTTTGTACTCTCCAGGAAAGAAATTGAAGTACTTTTTTCTAGAGAATATGAAAATACTGAGAGAAAAAGAATACTTGAAAGACACTGATATTCTGGACTTTCTAGTGAAACAAGATAGGCCTGTCCCTTCGTGGCTAAGTTTCCTATTAATAAGCAGGATATTTTAAATTGCATCTGCAGCATGGCCATTGTAGTGAAAAAAATAGCCACCAAAGATTCCTAGATGTCTAACTAAAGTGTAAGATTAAAAAATAGATATCACACTTGTAGAAAACTCTTTAAGTCAATTTGGAAGACATGGAGACCATCCAAAATAAAATAGCATAAAATAACTATTGATATCTCTAAGAAGCACAAATAGTGCAATCACAAAACAAGAGTAATTGCTATAAAATAAATTGTATTCAAGAACCAAAAAAACTTTTTTTTTTGGAAAGTAAATACCATAAATTTAGAATGTACAGATCGTGCTACTCTTTAAGGATTTTCCCTGACTGGTAACAGCTTCTCAAGGAATGCCCCTCTTCTTAGCTTTATTCCAGCCCTTGCTTACCTTAACTCCTTTTAATTTCCTTTAGGAAAGCCTAAGGAACATTTCTTTTGGTGCTTCTTTACTCTGTTGGTGGCAGACCAGTTTGAAAAGTAGTTGAGGACTGGAGGAATAGCACAGTAGTTAGAATGTTTGCCTAGAAAGCTGTGGGCTCTGAGATTGATTTCCCCATCATAAGCCAGGCGTGGTGATGTACACTTGTAATCCCAACACTTGGGAGGCTGTGATAGATTTCTGTGAATTTGAGGCCGGTTTGGGCTATATAGTAGGTTGAGGACCAGCCTAGACTATAGAGCAAGATCCTGTCTCAAAAAAAAAAAAAAAAAAAAAAAAAATCAATGCTTAAGGGTTTCTCTTTTGTTATTTTTTAAATAAATGGTACTGTTGGGGAATACTTGCAGATAACTAGATAAGGTCAAATTTTTATTTGCTAACAAATTACATTATATAATCAATAAAAATAATACCTGTTGACAACAAATATAAATATATCTGTATGCATCTCATTGCATTAATAGCTATGGATGTATTCGATTATTTACCTACATGAAACATGAGTTGAGACTGTGTCATGTTAATGTCTTTTCTGTTTTTAATTCCTTGTGCAATTCAAGAATGATGTGTTGTAGGAGTGTGTGTGTTTGTATATGACACACATCCAGTATACATTAGCCCCAAGATATACAAGCATACTAGTTAGCATTCTTTAATGATATTAACACTTTTAATTGTATAAACTTACATGTTATCACTTAATTCATCTTTTTGAATGGCACTTTTACAAACTCTTATATAGTATGTTTATAAATCTTGTAAGATAAGACTACATATATCAGCTGTCTTTGTCTTTTCCCCCTCCTCAAGGCATTGGAACGGGTTGCACTTGGCCAAGGGGTAAGTGAGAGTGTTTACTTTAATTCAGTTAATGAACATGATAGTTTTTTTTTCCTCAAACCCTCTTCATACTTGACCTGCTGATGAACTTAAAACCTGGTGGATTTTAATAAATATCACCTCAGCTTGTCACCACTGAGTATTCAAATTCATATATGTTTTATATGTTTACTTTCAAAGAGAAGTGAACTTTCAGAAAAGAAAATGGAGCTTTTAGGAAAGTTTGCACGTTGTACTCTCGTACTAACTTCTTATTTCTTTATTTTATATTAAAGCAGTCTATAAATTTTTCTAAAGAATGTTGTTGCTGTCTACCTTTTATGAGCTTGATAGTTCAAGCAAAAATAAACAAGTTATAGTGTTTAGTGTATTATTTAATTGTAAGCATATTTGATAGTTGTATTTCCTTGATTAGTCATTAGATATGACAGCCAAATGGCAATAGAAGTTTAGTATGTCCCTGAGTATGCACATAATTGCATTTTCCTTCACCTTACATTCAGGAAACACATTCAGAATTTTTTCTTCATTTTATTGATATGTATAAGTGCAAAACATAAAGTTTATATTGATCTTGGGTATTTAGTGTGCATACATATCATGGCAAAGTTACAAATCCTTCCCTTCTCTCTTTTTGACTCCCTCACTCCTCCCTCTTTTCTGCAGTTTCCATTATTTTCCACATTAAGTTCTATGAAATAATTGTGATCTGGGTTTCTCATATTAGAGAAACCATATGATATTTCATCTTCTGCTTCTGACTCACTTCACTAAGCATGATGGTCTCAAGTTGTCTCCATTTATGTACAAAAGCCTCCATCCTATCTATCTTTATAGATGAGTAGTATTCCATTGTGTATAAATACCAGTTTGTCTATCCATCGGTCTGTTCATGGGTATTTTGGTGTCTTCCACATTTTAGCTATTGTTAGTTGTGCTACTGTGAACATGGGTATGCATGTATCTCTGTTATATGTTGTTGTCACCATGCACCCGATTTAAATCAAAGTGGATCAAAGACCTAGATGTTAAAACTGAAACACTAAACTTTCTGGAAGACAAATTTGACAAATATCTAAAACAAATAGGTGTAGGCAAAGATTTTCTTAGTAAGACACCAAAAGCGAAAGAAATATCCCCCAGAATTAACAAATGAGATTATGTCAAATTAAAACGTTCCTGCATGCAAAGGAAATTATCAACAGTGTAAAAAGAAAAATTATTCACCACCAATACCTCAGATAAGAGGTGAATAATCAGAATACACAGGGAACTGAAGAAAATTGAGCCCCTCAAAATCAAAGACCTGTTGAAAAATGGGCAAAAGAAATGAATAGGCAGTTCTCAGATAAAGTTCAAATGGCCAGTAAATACACAAAAAGATGTTCAACATCCTTAGCCATTAGCGAAATGCAAATTAAAACATGACAAAGATACCATCTAACTCTAGAGAGACTGGTGTATATCAAGAACAAAAACAGCAGTCAGTTCTGGTGAGGTTGTGGGGAGAAAGGAACCCTCCTGCACTGCTGGTGGGAATGTGAACTGGTACAACCACTATGGAAAGCAGTATGGAAGTCTCTCAAAAGACTAGAAATAAATATCTCCTTCAATCCAGTGATACCTCTGATAACTTTTCTGGGAATTTTCACATTCAGAATTTTAAGAGCTTTTTAAAAGGCTTTTTACAAAATTATTTTTATTGAACTTGAGTTTCACACATCTCTCTCTTGCTTCTTTTCAAGAAATACTAATGATGTCTCCTTGAATTTATAGAAAGAATAATAATTTTAAAATAATAGTAGAAATGATTTTTTTACTGAGTGCTTATTCTGGGCTAGGAGCATTGCTAAGTGCTTTGAGTATTTGGCTGTTGTTTAATATATTAATTTTGCTTATCTAAACTTGATAAAAACAACTTTTAAGGCATTAGAATTCTTTGTCTAAGTGTGTGGGTTTTAGGATCAAATGCTGGTTTGCATCCCGTCTTCCTTCCTTACTGGTTTAGTGACCTTGGACACATAGTGTAATTGCTCTGTAGCTTAGTTTCTTTATCAGTACAATAGGAAAAGTTACACTAATAATAGGAATTATACTTTCCTTGCAGGAAATGAATGGATGTTATGAAATGCTTACAATAATATCTCGCATTTAGTAATTATTCAACTGTTAACTGAGCAAATATTATTGCTGTTACGATAATTTGTAGTCATGATCATGAAAAAAAATAGTTTGATTTGGCACAGACTTATCCAAGTACTGCTCAAGGCTTTACTCATCAATTAAGGTAGTAAATACATAGTACTACTGCGATTTATTTACTGTCATCCCAGAATCCCCAGGAGAAAACTGTAAGTTAGCAATTGATATGATTTACTTTATTTTATTATATTTTATTTGGCTGCGTACTGGCTCAGCAGCTAATGAACTTAATTCAAGTGCTAAGTACCCGAGTTTGACACCCCAACCCCATATAAGCAAGCATGGTGGCACATGCCTGTATTTTCCCACTTAGAAGTCTAACAGAGGAGGACTGCCTTGAGTTCAAGGCCAGCCTGGGCTCCACAGTGTGTTCAGGACCAGCCTGGCCTACAGAGCAAGACCCTGTCTCAAAATAATAAAAATAAAAATGAAATTCTACCTTATTATATTGTATTTATATTTGTGGTAATGGCAGTTTAGCCCAAGGCCTTTGTACTAAGCTACATCCAAAAACTATATTTATTTTCAAATTTGAGACAGGATCTCACTATTTTGCTGTAGTTGTGTATCTTAATCTGGAATTCAGGTTGTGAACTACTGTCCCCCATATTACATAGGGGTCCGGGAAAAGAGAGAATTTTTATTATAATAATAACTAATTGACGTAGTTTTTTCTCATCTTCCAGCTGTTTGCTCATGCTTATACTTGGAACACAACAGAACAGTGTATTTTAGCTCTCTTAATTACAGAACCTTGATTTTGAGCCTAGTGATCTTTCCACTAGACATACAAAATGCATGTCTAGTACATATACTTTAAGCGTGTACACTTCGTATTTTCTTCTATTTTCAAAATGAATTTAAAGTATCACAAATTTATTATTTATGGGAAAAAGAAAATAAACTGGCCTGTATCCAGTTTATTCTGTAGTAGTCAGGCATAGGCTGCTTAAGAGATGTTGGTTCCCTTCCCACTCACTGCCATCTGTATTTGCTAGGATAGACAGTTCTAATTATTCCAGGGATGCACGTTGGAAGGCAATTCATAACTGTCCCCTTTCTCTTAGGAATCTTAGCTGTATAGCTCTGACTTACTCAGAGTAACGTGGGATCAATGATTCATTCTAGCCTGTGTGTATTTTTTTTTTGTTCTATTTATCTATCTATCTATCTACTCTTGCTGAAGCTGCATTAGCCTTTCAGCATTTTATACTCAGCTTTTTATAATATGTATACATTTATTTATAAATTATTTTGACATCATTTTGTATATACTTTCAAAAGCATATGATGTCATTTCAACTGTTTTTAGGAATTTCATGTAAACTTAAATTGCTTGTCTATTGTAAACCAAAAGTAAAGAACTTTGCAGGAAATTTATAGTACTAACAATATTTCATTTCGTGGAATTATAGGCTTACCAAAATGAGTTGAATTTCAGTAGAACATTATATGATTCCAGCATTTTGTGAGAAATAAAGAGATATTTAAGAAAACGAAGTATATATGATAGAGGTTTTATAATGTAAAGGAAGTATTACACAAGAGAAGAAAATATAGAGTCGAAAATACATTGGGAAATAAGAAAACTAGATCAAATGTTTTGGCATAATTTTCAAGGGAAAGAAAGCTTTGAAATTAGTAGGAATGTCTCAAGTGAAGGGATAGAATTTGGAAAGAGGGATGGAAATAGGCCTTTTGAAGTTTGTAAATTTTAGTGTGAGCTCACGAGTAAGTGTATGGGTCTGTTCATAGTGAGTTATTTTAGGCATTGATTTGGGAGTTTCAGTATTCCTAACACTATTTCCCACTGGAATTACCTACCTTCCTCCTTGTAAAAGGCACAAAATTTTTGTTCTTCCATCATGCTGTGTAAGGTGTTACAAGCTGTCCATGGGCTTATTGGGTCATCACCACCAGGTGAAAATCCAAGAGATAACAAGCCCCCTCCCCTGAGGTTTCTTATAGTCTCAGCATCTCAGTGTGGTACCTCAATTTTGGAGAAGGAAAAGAGACCCTAGAGGAGGCTTTCTGTCTAAGTAAGTATACAGACAGAAGCTTATTTTGTACAAACTCTGAGTTCAAATAAGTATTCTAGTTGAAAAAATAAAAATAACAATTTTGGACTTCAGATGAAAATAGAAGTTACAAAAATAAAACTCAGTAGATAGATACATTTCATGAATTTTTTCTTTAAAACTTTACCAGTAGTTTGTTTTCAACTTCTCAAGAGCATTCATTCTATTGTCCTCCATTCTTGTGCATTTTTCTCTTTCTTTGTTTTATTCTCAATAGTGACTTTGCATTGAGGCTGAGTTGTTGATAAAATTTTGTTTTAGATATTCTTGTGCTTTCAGTATCAAGAGATCTGTGGGGGTGTGCACTGGGGTTTGGTGATTCTTTTTTTTTTTTTTTTTTTTTTTTTTTTTTTTTTTTTTTTTTTTTTTTTTTTTTTTTTTTTTTTTTTTTTTTTTTTTTTTTTTTTTTTTTTTTTTTTTTTTTTTTTTTTTTTTTTTTTTTTTTTTTTTTTTTTTTTTTTGTAGTTTTCAGTAATACCACTTCGGTTGCTGCGCTGAAATGCTTTTTCTTTGATAAGTACTACCATAGCTCTTTTGTTTCTGTCTTCTCCAAAACTACCATGTTGTTTGGGAGCCCCTCTCTTAAGCTGTTTTTCTTTCTTTTTTGAAAGCCATTACACCTTCATGGGCCAGTTTCCATCTCTTTTTCCCCGAAGTGCTGTCGTGTCATGAACTCACTCTCTTAATGTCCTTTCTGAGACTCTCTTTTACAATGTGATAGTAACTCAACGCTATTTTTCTTACTTCCTCATACGTAGTATCTTCTGTCTCTGAGTGTAAATCTCTGTTACACATCTTTAGCAGAAAGCCACATTCCCTTTTTTTACACATGTTTTCCGTAACTCTTATAGACATCAGGACTGACTAAGCTGGTATTAATAGTTTATTTCTACGTTCTTAACTGATAAGTACTTCATTTAGGACACTAGTTCATTTTTTATTAAATATGACCTTCTTTCATAATTTTTATAGCTTGTTCCTTTTTTCTTGCCAAATTACTTTCACAGTGAGAATTGGTTTTCCACTGTGAAATTAAAGTGCAAATATTATGAAGTCCTTCTCTATGTTTAACAGCATAGGAAAGTTTCTGACATTCACAGTGGTTCCTACTTTCTGGTATTAAATTGGTTTTTGTTTTTCACTTGTTCTTTATTGTTATATACATCTGCATTTTTTTCAGCTGCCTACTGAGTCACTCTTCTATCGTGCCGTTCTTCAGAATATTATTAAAGATTGTTATGGCATCACCAAAAGGTATGTGGATTTCATTTTAGTAAGACTAACTGTATTGTACTGTTAAATGAAGTTATTTTTAGCTTTCAAGTCAATTTATTACAGGTCATATTATTAATAAGACAACTTTTGAATTTGAATTAAGGTGAGTAACAAAGAAATATGTAGCCTCTACATTTTAGCCTACTTATCTTAACATGACATCTCTAATGATTCCTTCTTCCCCTGAAACTTTATTGTGTTGCTAAAAATGATATAGGTAAAATATACATGAGCATTTCAAAAGCATTAAAATGTTATATATGCCAGTGAACGTATTTCCTTATGATAGCAATTATTTTTAGAATTTTCCATAAATAGAACAGCATACAAATGTAACTGATTGGAGCACACACCATCACAAAGGGTGATTATAGCCATTCAGGTCTGTATTGGTAGTAGCTCTGCATGTGTTTTGTTTCTGTTTCCCCAACTGCTTACACCAAGAAGCAAGGGGTGATAATATTTTTCAAAATACTGATTTAATAGCTTATGTATTCAAGCATATATTTGCCATCTTGACAGATTCTGTAAGTGTTCTTTTGCTAACTACAATCTTAGAGTTTTGATAGCCAACTGGTATAATAGAGTTATTCTTCAAATGAAAATAAGGTCATTTTCTCAAGTTCTCAGAAGGCAATCTATTCTAACAGAAATATAAAGAAATTTTAGGTGGGCTATTTCTATGTAAGAGAAAAAAAATCTACTTTTATTGATGGAATTGTTATATAGACTACTGGTTTTAAGTATTATTTTTGTATAGATACCTCCAAAACCTGTATTTTATGCTCCAAAATGTAATTTACACACTCTCCTGAAAACCAGCTCCTTCTCATAAACTACAATAAAATGATAAGCTTTTTAAAAAGTCATAAAATTGTGCAAATTTATATTGCTTAAATACTGAATACTTGCTTGCATTTAAGAACTTAATTTGTTCATAAATGTGTTTTTCTCTTATTTACCTTTCTGTTGCCGTTCTTTTCCAAATCGTTCTGCTCATTTAAAAACTTATTCCAAACTCCTGACTTGCTGCACAGAAGTTAAGTGGTATTTATTACCTCATCTTTCACACTGGGTTATTTTAGAAGAATTAAGTTGGGTGAAGTGGGAAGATATTGATCCACGGGTACAGATTTTTAGTTAGCCAGGAGAGTAAATTCAAGAGACCTGTTGTTCAGCACAGGAGCTGTAGTTAATAACAATGTATTGTGTTCTTGAAGATATAAACGGGGTACATTTTAAATGTTCTTATCACCAAAAAAATGGACTTGTTAATTAGTTTATACCATTCCTCAATATGTACATATTTCCAAACTATGTGTTGGATATAATTCATAACTATTTTGTCAATTTAAGATAAAACATTTTACAATTGAAAAACTATAGTGTTTCTAACTTACTATTCTAACTTACAAATTTGTAAATGGAAAGAAACAGGAAAAAATAAAACGTTCACCTAGTCCAAAAGAGACTGAGAGAATGAAGGATTTTTTTAAAAAGGCAGAAAAATCAGAAGGAAATAGAAGGCCAGATTTAATACTCTTTTCTGATTAACACACATAAAAATAAAAGCAGTTTGTAAATTAGAAACAGTTGTTAGGAACACCTCCTTAACTTGAACGTGATTTTGTGCCTAACACATATATCAGATTCACTGGCAAATAGAATAACTTTAATATTAGGCTGTGCAATATCCAGAGCAAGACACACTGTCTGCTGTTGTCACTGAGCACTAATACTAGACGGGAAGGCATAATCAGCATCATAAGACTAGAAGAATCAATAACACGGGGACTGGAAAGGAAAAGCATGACCATGGTTATTTGCTGCTGATATCATCAGTAGATAGGCCATCTGAAGGAACCCACAAATTACTGATCAAAAGAGATTAGGAAGGCGATAAAATATTCAGAAAGTTGTCTCAAGTTGCCCATGGTTTTCTTTTAAGTATCACTTAGACTTGAAATTTTAAAACATATGTCTAGTGTTACAGTGAACAAAGGAGGTAAAAACTTCGATGAGGAAAATAATAAAATGTCAAATTATTAAAAGACTCCTAAATAAATGAATAGACTGTGTTTATAGGTAGAAATACTGTCATGAAGATGCCAGTTCTCCTTATTGCTTGCTAGATCACTGCAACTGAATGCATTTAACAAAGACTCTGAAAGGGAGTGTGTGTGTGTGCGTGTGTGCGTGTGTGTGTGTGTGTGTGTGTGTGTGTGTGTGTGTGTGTGATTTGTAAGTTATTTTAATATATATATGAAGAAAGCACTAAAGACCACGTATTGCCAAGAGACAGAAAATGTAAAACAAGTATTGGGATTTTGTTTCATCAAATACTAGCATTTATTTTTGAACAACTTTTTTTTTTTTTTACATAATTGCAAGTTCAGTTACTTCAATTAATTTAGAAGTAGAGAAAGTACAAGTAGCTCTTTTAATTTGTCTTTTGTTAACACTGGAGGAAAAAGAAGGACTAGTTTTTAAATAAAAGTAGGAGAATAGTTATTTATACAGCATACCGGTTTCTTTTTCTACTGTTATAAATGACCACAAACCCAGTAACCTAAAACCACACAAATTTACTATCTATCAATCATTCAGTCAATAAATGTGGATATCTTTGATCACTTTTATGGATAAAAAGACTTTCATAGAAAGACCACTGCTCTTCTCATCACAAGCAGGAGAGAATTAAATCTGATTTTTAAGACATGGAACTAATTTCTACTGGAATAAAATTTAACAAAGAAATACAATACTATGATACTTTCAGGTGATACTATTGCATTTTTTATTTTGGACTGGGGAAATCTTTCTTTGACTGTATACACACAAGTCTTAAAAGATTGAAAAATATAATATGTTAATATTAAATTAAATTCTGTATTCTTAAGATGTCATAAAAAGAGCAAGAAGAATATGATCACTAGCAGAAACTCATTCTAAGAGTTACAACTGACAAGAGATTGAAATCCAAATGATGTAAAGAATCTTTGTAAAACTGAGAGAAATTTATCTATGTAAAATTAAAATAACCAAAGACTGAAAGACCTCACAAAGAGTTGCCCCAGTGATCTTTTAATGCAATATTAGATGCTCAATATTAACTAGTAATCAGGAAGATACGAACTATAAAAATAAAATAGATTTTTGTAATAATTAACAAAAATTTAAGTTTGAGAAGATCAAGTGCTAAGAATATATAGCAGCTAGAAGTATCTATAGTATTAGTTTATGATGTATAAAAATAGTTCAGCTTCTTTGAAATCAAATTAGTATTCAATAAGAAAGTTGAAAATGTCTGTGTACTTTGTTTCAGCAGTTCCACACCTAAATGTGTATTAGTGAAAGCCTTATGCATTGTCTTGTAGACTTATACAATAATGACCAATAGCAGCAATATTTTATAACACTAAAAATCTAGAAGCAAGTTTATAAACATAAGAATGGATAAATAGTATACTCATATAGTGAAATACTGTGGCATGATGAAAACATGCCTTACAGCTACATGTATCAATGTGGATGAATATTATGAATGTAATTCCATGTAAGTGACTTAAAGAAAATTGCCTATTATATGGTTCCATTTGTATCAGTCAGAAAGCAGCAACACTATGTAATGCATTATTTAGGAGGGTAAATATGTGGTGAACAAGAAAAGCAAAAAAGAAAAAAAAAGACACAAGATATGTGTTGTAATTTCTCCTGAAATGGTGATAATTGAATAATCAGAGTGATGAGATACAGAGGAGGAAAACAAGGGTAGTGGTAAGGTATTGCTCAAGTTTGGTGTTGCATACAGGGCTTTTTTCTGCTGCTATTCATTATATTTTACACATATATTCTGAAAGCTTTTGTCGTGGCTTGGATCTAGAGTGTCCTCCAAAAGCCTCAGGTTCCTATGTATACTGTGTAGGATTGGGAGGTGGAGCCTGGCTGAAAGGGGCAGATGCCTGGGCTTGACCCGGAGGGGCATGTGGTGGTTTGCCCTTCCTCCCAGTCTCTCCCTGCCTCACCATGTTGTGAGCATCTCTGCCGCTGGAGCTCAGGCTCTGGCTCTGCCTCTGCTTCAGCCCTGACATGTGCTTCCATCCTTTTCCAGCCTCCCTCAAGTGACTGTGACCTTCTAAAACTGTAAGCTGAAATAAATCTTTCCTAACTAAATTGTGGATGTTGGATATTGAGTCACAGTGACGAAAAAGTAACTGACACAGCTTATAATCATGTTTAGTAATAAAATTAAGCTTTTAACTTTCTGTATCCTCAAGATCAGTTAAACTGCATGTACTCCTGCTATCCAGTACAGTTATCTCATTACAGTAAAAAGATAACTATGGATAAAAACTTGTCTAGTTAATGCAACCTGAACAAACCAGGGCTAAGTCTAAATTCATAATCCAGAAGTGTTTTCATTATCTGCTATACTTTAGATCTGGAATGTCCTCCAAAAGCCTCATGTGTTTGAAAGATGATTCAATCATGGGGTTTAATCCATTGATTTTCGGTGCTACTAAGAAGAGGGGCCTGAGCAGAAGGGGTGGATCCCTAGAGCATGACCTACGAGGACATATATCACTGTGTTCTGCCCTTCTCCCTCAGTTTCCATGCCACGTACAGCTTTTCTCTGGCTAGGCCTTTGTCATCACCTTGCACCATTGCAGGCCCTCAGTGAGTGCACCGAGATTCTCTGAAAGTGTGAGCCAAAATGAGCCTTTTCTCCGTAAGTTCTGAGTATCAGGTATTGTGTTTCAGCAACAGAAAGTAATCAAGGCATTATCTCATGCTTAATTGGTAAATTCTTTCTGATATTTAAGTTGGATGGCTCTGTTAACATTATGAACCAAAGTGCATTAATCATTTTAATATAACAAATGTTTGAAGCTGGATATGTAAAAAGAAATGAGATTTATAGCTCCGTGTTCCAGAGCTTTAAGGGTATGTTAACATCATTTCACTTCTGGTGAAATCTTCATTGTAGATGACATCCTAGAAGCAGAATCATTTGCAACAGAGAGAGAGAGAGAGAGAGAGAGAGAGAGAGAGAGAGATTACATGAAAACACGGGAAAGTAGAGTGCAGGGAAAGTCTTTTTTTTTTTTTTTTTATTACTGAGTATTAAGAAAACTCAGTCCCTGAGAACTACCCTAGCCTCTTCTGAAGACAGCATCCCCAGTGGTCCAAACAACTCCAACCTTGTCCCCACTTGTTAAGGTCGCACTGCTTCTCATATGGCCTCATAGGACACCAGGCCTCCAACACCTGCCCTCGTGAGGAACAAACTATCCAAGTAAGTTTAACTTGATTGGAATAGCTAGCAAGGAAAGATAATGTGTTAGTCAGCTTTCTGTCACTAAGGAGAGCAACTTAAAGGAAGAAAAGGTTGCTTTGTTCACAGTTTCCGAGGTTTCAGTGTTTGATTGGCTAGCTTCGTTGCTGGTGGGACTTTGTTGAAGACACAGCATCATGGTAGCGAGAATGTAGTGGAACAGAGCTGCAGTTAGGTGACAGACAGAAGGCTAAAGACAAAGGGATCAAGGACAAGATAGAGTTGCAAGGGCATACCTTCTCGACCCACTCCCTTCAGCTCGGCTTTACTGCTTACATTTCCATGATGTCTGAAGAATGCCATCATATGGTGGATCCATCAGTGGATTAATCCATTAAGGAAATTAGAGCCTCGTGATAACTTCCAAAAACTCCTCTTCTGAAACTTGCTGTACTGGGGCATAAGACTTCAACCTGTGAGCTTTTTGGAGACATTCATCTACAAACCATAACAGAAACTAAATTCAGAAAATGGGATTCCTTAATTTTGTCTGTCACTTATTTTTGAGTTTTTCTTGTTAATTGAATTGTCCTCAAATGATAAACTGTTTTACAATATTTGAAACATTGTAGTGCAAGTTTCTGTCAATGTGATTGTTTACATGGCCTAAAGATTAGAAGTAAACATTTTTGTAGCTTTAAATATAAAATTTTACTGTATTATAATTTTGATTTTATGCTTGACATTGTATGTTAAAATTCAATAAGTAATATTATTTCAAATTAGCCCTTATCTGAAAATTTTCTAAAGGAAACAAAATACCAAAGAAAGAATTGTATAGGATGAAATCTCTTAAAAACTTGGAAAAATTGCAGGAAAAATAAAATGTGTACATTTTTCTTATTGTCTTATTTTAATTATTCATTTACTTTTTAATGTTAAACATACTCGACATATTTGAACATACTTAACAGATGTACCAATGAACTTCATACTCAGGTACTTACTCATTTGATTATTCTTTTGAAAATGAGAATTGTAGACAGCTATACAAAAAAGTAATGCTTTACTGCCTCTCATTATTAGTTACCTACCAGAGTTTTAATTTTTATGTTGGAATAATCAAATAAGAAAATGAAAGCTCAGATCTTAAAAACTGTCTCACAAAACTAAAGCTAATTGTTTTCTTCATCAAGCTTAAAGACTAGTTGGTCACTTAAATTTTGAAACAATTTGAAGATTTTTGTAGTGCTCTCTTAATAGTCTTTTAGTTCTTTCAGTCTATAATAGCATATAAAAAGCACACAAAATAGTTAATTTCATAGATATTTTGTGGTGATGGAAAACTGAATTTTGTTACATTTCATTCTGCATGTGCTTGTTTTTATTTAGCATCCATCACTTCTTTTCTTCCTGAAATTTCCCACAATAATGCCTTGTCTTTGGAGAGTTCTGTGAGTGAACTATGCTCTTACAGTTTTTGAAAGTATGTGGGTGGCATGGATTCACTTGAGTAGAATTTTAATTAGATCTCATGTATTCAGTTTTATTAAAAGAAAGAATACCAATTCCTTTTTAGCATGCTGCCCATTGTCGTATGGTGACACAGGGCTCCCTTCTAACCTGTTCTCAACCTCCTATCATTTAAGCTTTCATATTTATGTCACTTTTCAAACTTGCTGAAAATGTTTTATACTACAAAACTAACTGTGGCACTCAAGGCCTCTTCTAATCTGCTATTAACATTCTTCCCAGCCCAGTGCGTCTCTAAGCAGCAGCCATGCGCAGTGTCCTGGTGCACTAGACTAGTCAGCATTTGCCATTCAGCTGTTTTGGCACCCTGTATCTTCCTTAGAGCTGTTGTATCTACCAATACTGTCTTACCTGTTTCTACCATCTTTTCTTTTTTTTTTTTTTTTTCTTTTTTCAGAAGCTTTGACAGGTGAAATCATGTTTAGGCGAGGTCCCCTTTAGCTTTCCCTGCTCTCTCATCTGTTCTCTCCCCCATTGTAAATTGTGAATCACTACTGCTGTTATTAGACCTCAAAGGAAAGTTTCTTGTGTCCCTTTCTATCCTGCCGTCTTCTGGGCTCCTTGATGTGCAGTTTTCAGTCTTACGAAATGAAAAGTCCTCTTTGGACCTCGTTTTTCTCTTCTGATTACTGTTTGTAGCCATTCATTCCCGACAAAACTTGAAAACACTGTCGGTTTCTTTCCTGTTGTCTTTTGAACACATTCCATCCAGGTTTTGCTTCTCTGGGCATTCATGAACCCATGCTGCTAAGTCCTGTGGGCACTCTCCAGCCTTTATTTTCCTTTGCTTTTAACTGGTTGCACCTGATTTGCTGCTTTCCGTTCAAACAGTTTTTCTTTCCCTTTGAGAGGAAGACTTCAAGAAACACTCATCTTTTCTCTTGCTTTTCTTTAATTTTCTTTTTTGTGATTCCTCTTCCTCTTTCCAGCTTCTAAGTGTTCCAAGCTGTTGGGTCCATACCTACAACCTAGCTGTTTTTATCTCATCCCAGTACTTTATGCACACTTTGTATGCTTCCAGTCAGCACGCTGATGAATTTCAAATTTGTGGTCCAGTCATGGCTCTGTTGTTCTTCCGTTGACCCAGCTGGAAATCCTGAAGACATTCTTGAGTCTTTTCTTTTTCTCTAACTGCCTAGGTACAATTCTTTAGGGACTTTGAAAGCTGTCCCTTCAAAATAGATCTGAAATTTTACTGTTTTTCAACTTTTTAGAACCACCGCTCTAGTCCATGCCGTCACCATCTCTTAACTAACTGATCATAAAAACCTCTTAATTGGTCTCTCTTAACTCTCCTTGTACTTCTGGTGTCTGCTGTATCTACACAATACCTAGAGAGACTTCCTTAATATATTTAGTGAAGCAGAGGTAATATTTGTACTATTACCTGCAAAGTCTTACATAATCTGGTCAGTTTTTCCTTTGACCTCATTTCTGATCTTCTTCCCTTTGTAATGTGTCTGTATCAGACCCATGATTGCCTTGATGTACTGTAAAAATGCCAGAAACACTTCCACCTTAGGTCTTTGCATATGCTGTGCTTTGGCCTGGAATGCTCCTTCCCACATACTCCCTTGGGGAGCTCTCTTAATTCTGGCCTTGACCCAGACTTACCATCTCCGTGATATCCACGGATCACCATGACTCCTACGCTTTTCCCATATTCATCTTTTCCTCTGTCACCATCTATTCATTATCTTAATGCTATCTAATGCATGTTATACTTGTGTTATTATTTATCTCCTAATTCATTGTTTTTGTTTTGTTTTGCCACCAAGTGATGGGTGTATACAATATAGCTGCAAAGTGTTCTAGAGAAGTTTTTCAAAGCGAGTAAATCAGATTTTCAGTGTTCTCTAACAATGTTCTCTAGAATTTTGTGTCTAAGAACAATAACAGAGAAAAAAACTTCAGTGAAGTTAACATCCTCCTCATTAATATTCCTGGTTATCTTAAGTAAGATTCCCTTTCATATTTTAAAGACTGTTAGTACTTTAGTAAGAAAGAATAATGTCACCATTAAGCACAGGAGATCTGCTGCCAGGTTTGTAATCTCAGTTTCCACTGTTTAATGCCATATAGTCTGGATGTATTATTTAACATTCCTTTTGACTCTATTTTGCTATCCCAGAATGAGATTAATAATAATGCCGACCTTCAAAAGGGATATTTTGAAGATTAAGTTGGAATATATAAAGTGCTTTAAACAGTGTTTGAAGTATACTGATTATTTGAAAGAAACTTGTCTTGGTTGAAACAAAGATTTTTTTTATTCATACAGCCTTCCATATCCCCAAAAGTTCACATATTCTTGATATTGTATAACACAGTTTCATAGAAATTTTTGAAAAATTCAGGAAAATTCTCTTCTAATGATTTTATTTAGAATATGTCATAATGTGCCTGTCATATCCAAAGGAAATTATAATCATAATATTAAATTCTTATGATTTTTTTGGTGGATAGGCAACTATAATACTTTAGTTGAGTATTATGATATGGGATTTACTTTAATGTTAAAATTTTCAGTCAACTATAATAAACTTGGGCATGTTTTATATCTTGGGAACAGTGAAAAATCTTTTCTAATTTGGCTGATCTTTGCTTCCCTGTTACAATCTTTTTATATCATGTGCATTTATTGACAGAATTTTCTATGTCCATAAGTTTCTAGATATTTTTCTACAACTTCTTCTGGATTTAGCTATTATTGCATAAGGATTTGTATGTTAAATTAGTAAATTGCAGGCTTTGATTAAAAGATAAAAGTAGAGTAAAAATAATTTGTAATTTGAAGTTACAGGAGACAGAAGAGTTGGCATTCAGATTTCTAATCTAATGCATATTTTGGCCAGAAATTTTTAAATTCACATTGATATAATTATGTTTATAGTTAATTACTTCACAGAGGATTTCTATTTATCATCAAACATTTTGATATAAGCCAACAGTGAGTCATGGCATCACAACATATAATTATCAATGACAAACTCTAAGTCTATAGTGCTACATACTGAAAAAATTGAGTTAAAACTCAATATTTAATAATGAAACGTATCATAAGTCATCTAAGAATATCATAATTTCATAAATAATCCCCTAAAGAATTACTTACCCAAAAGAGACTATCATTGCTGATAAGTATAACATACTTTGTAATCTACTTATGAATAGTTTTACTCTCCTTTTCACTTTCTGCCTACGTTTTAAAATTCTTGGACTTGTCTCTTTTTATCTTTTTAACTAATAAAATTATAGCATTTATTCTTAAAACTATAGACCTTTCTAAATGCTTATTAATAAAATGGTATCCTGTTCTTGTACCCTCAAATGAGTAGATCATATTTTGTATTATAAATTTTCTCTACAAATGCTTTTTTAAAAAATGCTCATTAAAATTGTCAGTGTTGTGGTTTAAATCTAAAATGCTCCCCCAAATCTGTTGTGTTTGAAAGGTGATTGGATCATGGGGTGCTACACTCGTCAGTGGCCTAGTTTAATTGATGATTTCCTGTGCTTTTTGAAAGTGGGGACTAGTTGAAGGTATAGACCACTGGGGGCATGACGTGAAAGATTGTATCTGAAAGAAAGCAGGGTAGGACTGCAGAAATTCAAAACAGCAAAGATTATTGTCAGTCATTACACCAAGGCAGTTTGTCATTTAAAAAAAAAAAAACTAGTTAAACTCAGCTGAGGTGTGAGAACTCTTACCCATTAAGAGGTGACTTCTTGTATAAATACACCAAGCAGAAACAAGGAGGACAGTCTGAATCAATGAATACACTGATGTAAGAAGAGAGAACTATCATCTGCAATGTACTGAGATGTGAAAGGGCAGAAAAATATACTCAAGAAGGTGGGCCCTCATTGCCTAATTTAGGATTTTCAGATTCGTAACAAGTAAGAAAGTTATTAAAAATTTCTGAGGCAGGGAAATGGCAGAATGAAAACACTTCTAAAATGTTACCTCTAAAAAATATGTAGGCAGAAGGATTTCTTAACTAAAGATTACTTAACTGAGGGTTTTCAGATTTAAAACAACAAATACTTTCTGAAAGCTGGACCAGGGAAGTATCAAAATAACACGTTCCAGAAATGTTAGTTAAAAAAAAAGAAATAAAGGAAGACTTCAATAAAGGACCTTATTTAGGAAGTAATTGTTATTATCAGGACTGAGGTTCAAGAAATAATATTCAAGCTGTCATCTTGAAATGGATCTGAAGAAATATGTTTGAGATACATCTCAAAGGAGTAATGAAGGATAGACTGGAATGTTTAATTAATCATAGTGATTTATTTTTATCCTGCCAGATTAAATAAGGTATAATTTATTGGTTTTGACAATTTATAGATGATTTTTATATTCTGTATGACTACAATGCCACAAGAATTTTGAAATGCAATAATCTAACATTGTACCATTTAAATTGAAAACTTCTCAAGATATTTTGTTTAAGCTGTGGTGAAAATGTTCAAGGGATAAGTGGCATCACGTCCGACCCAACTCAGCATATGGTACTTGGCCAATGCCTGGCATTGAAGAAGTTCTCTCTCCATAGCTGTTTAGTTATTGCCTCTAATAGGAGGTGTGGCAATGAAATGTGCCCTATAATGTAGAGCCAATAAAATTAAAATGTATTTCATAGCACAATGGAGACTTTTGAAAGACCTATTAGTTACTTTTTTAAATAAGGCATTTTAATACTCTGTGTTTAAAATTTCTTTTTCATGATATATCTTCCTAATATTGTCTTACACTACTGTATATTCTAAAATTTCTCACAAGTAGGGTCTGAATACATTACTTGCTTTAAAGTGTACACAAAAATATTACTACATTTTGATCACATCTGGATTTTATGCCTTATATATTCCAAATATTTTAAAATACTTTGTGCCTAAATTTAAAACCATTTATAATTTAAATTGGAAAATTTAAAAAATATCTTACTCAATTTTGTTTTGCAGTGATCAGCATGTTGGTAAAATTTATTCCAAATGTTCTTCCTTTGTGGATTATGTGAGAAAGTCTCTAAAGAAGATTGGATTAGATGAATCTAAGGTCAGTACTTGATTATTATTTTTACAAAAAAAGGTTCTTCCCCCTGGTGGTCAGTCAAGATACAAAGTCATCTCCCTTCTACGTACCTCTCCAGCTTACCTCTCAAACCTCTTTTATCATTACTTCATTTTTCCTGTCAGTATAATTTGTTATACATCTCCAGAGAGATTTCCTCATTAGCCTTTGTTTTAGTTACTTTCTCATCGCTGTGACTCAATATCCAACATCCACAACTTTAGGAAAGAAGGATTTGTTTTAGCTTACAGTTTCAGAAAGTCACAGTGCATTTATAGATGGGTGGTTGGAAAATGGTGGAATTGCATGGTGGGGCCATATCTAGAACCAGAACTAGAGCCGGTGCTCTAGGAGTCAGAGATCCTCACAGCAGCATGACAGAACTGAGACTCGTCTGGGAGGAAGGGTGGAACCAGCACAAGCCCCTCCAGGTCAAGCCCCAGGCATCCACCCCTTCCAGGCATGCTGCACCTCCTACCCGTACATAGTATCTCTAGGAACATAGGCTTTTGGGCGATACTCTAGATCCAAACTACACCAGCCTTACTGAGTCACAAATGTGCCAGTTAACAAGTCAGAAGAGTTTAAAAACAAGATAACATCGTTAGGTGGGAATTATAAATAAAGTAGAGAGAATGGTGACCAGGTAGTGTAGCAGACCACTGTAATCCAGCTAGTCTGGATGTCAAGGCAAGAGGATCACAACTTCCAGGCCAGTCTGAGTAATTTTAGCAAGACTTCTCTCAAAAAATAAAATTGAAAAAAAAAAAAGATCATGGAGGGGGTGGGATGGAGGGGTATAAATTAGTGGTATAGCATTTGCCTGGTGTGAAGCCCTGGGTTCAGTTTCCAGTACAAAGAGATGTGTGTGTGTGTTGGGGGGGTAGGGGGGTGGGTGACAGGAAAGCAGAGAGAGATACTAATTTTAAAGGCATTTGTTTGTAGCTTTAATAACTAAACATATTAAAAATCTAAAAGGCGCCTTTACGTACAAGATTTGTGGTCTCAGTGCATTCGTTTTCCTACAGGCGATTCAAATGTCCCTTTTATTATGTCAGATATATATTTATAACATTTTATTCATCTACTCATCTATTGATGGGCATATAGGCTGCTTCCAAGATTTAGTTATGAATTGTACTGCTATAAACATAGGTATAAGCAAAATAAATCAGACATGATTTCCTTATATAAAAAATCCAAAATTATATATAGATATATATGTGTACACACAAACATATATATATTTATCTTTGCTTAATTTTCACTACAAGAACAAACCATTTTGTTTTGTTTTGAGTTTTGCATAAAGACTTACCTGTAGTATCACTATTTGAAGCTCCACTTTAATTTTTTTCTGTATCACACGTACCTGTAATGCATAATGTATTATGTGCTGCTTTGGCTTATTTAAACAGTAAAGCAACATCAAATTTTTAAGTAGGAAAGAGGGTCATGTCCTCACCTCTTCTCTCCACAGTCACACTGAAAAGCAGCAAATCGAATGAGAACTGAAACATGATCTCCTTCTTTGATAAATTTAAATGGAATTTTAAATTGCAAACTATGTGTGTTATAAAGTATAATGAACATAAAAGAGGAATGCAGAAGAGGCCTGGAGAAGCTCCCAGGGTTACACACCTCAAACAAAGCCATGGAGCACGTGACCGCAAAGGAGCTCCGCCTGAGGAGCAGAATCGCCTTTGTAGTTTGGAACAAAGGCAGCTGACGGCCATGACAGTTCTTTCTCGTTTTACACAAAGGAGAAACTTCAAGGAATTACACTAAAAAGCCATGACTGGAGGAAGCAGGATGGAAAAGATCATAAGTTGTCCCTCAACAGCAGACCTCAGCATAGCAGGGGAGAAGTAAGGACCAGAGCCTGTAATTCAGACATGCTGTGATGAGAATTCTTGCTGCCCTGAAGTGTAGGTCTGGGTCTAGTTAATACGTTGTGTTGCAAAATCTGCTTAGTTCAGGGAATACCCATTTAATTAAAAGGTAGGTAAAATCTGTCAGAGGATGAGGTTATACCTGAGTTCTATACCAAGAGAGAGATCTTTTCTGGAAGGCCACACAGGCCGTTGAGTGAGAGCCAAGGCCTGCCTTCTCACCTGTGCCCTTGTGTACTCCCTAAATCAGAAGGTGTTCAGTGAAGTGCACCGCCAGAAGCACAAAGGAATTGGAGCTTTGAGACACTGCGTGTAAACATTTGCAAGGACATTTGGCAGATTCTTTCGTATTTCTGACTCCTTTTATCCTTTCATTTGTTTTGACAAGTAATTTGACAGTGGTTTCTCCTGGTGACTGGCCTTTGTTAAAACCTCTTACGAAGGCATTCAGCCTATAGAAACAATTTTTCTTTTTGCGTTCATATTTTATTGGTTATGCAGTATTTATTTATATGTATTGTTACATAATATAACTCACATGGAAAGTTTAGAAACAGTTGATTCAGTAAATATGAAATTGAGCTGGTGGATCCAGCAACCTGTGTCTGACCTAGACAGAGGCCTCCTCAGTATGACAGGCCAGCTGAGGTGAGTGTATGTCCTCAAGAAAAAAAAACAGATGATGATTATTGATGGATCCATTAAGTGGATGTTAAAGAAACCTTCTTTAGATAAATTTGAGCATATGTTATTACTGTGTTAGTGTTTTAGACACAGTGTTTCAGTTTTTAGTTTTATTCAGAAAATATTTTATCAAATTCTTTTGTGTTTCCTAAGCATAATAAGTAAAAGTAAATACTTTCACTGCTTTTATTGAAATTAAACAGTTTTAATTTATGATATGCTTAGTTTCATTGATGATATGCTTGGTAAAGTGTGTCATTAAAGAAAATGTAACCGAATGAATTTAGTTACAATGACTGTTCTTTGTGTAGGGATCTTTTTGCATATCTAAGGTTGTTTTAAATCAATGTCGTATTTTTTTTATTTTAGGATATATTTAATAAGGAAAAACTTAACTTTTTGACTGTCAATAAATTTGTTGTTATTGTTCTTATCTTGAAGCTGTCAGGAAAAACTATAATGGACTACTATGAGAAGTATAAGCCTCGGAGGAATGAGCTGGAAGCTTTTAATATGGTGAGTCTTAGATTTAAATGCATTAAATTGGATATGTTCCTGTACTTGAATACCATCCTGTTAACTTTTATTATGGAGTGATCCAATCTAGGTTGTTTTCTCTTTCTGTAGAAAAACTGGTTTGGATCATTTCCCATTTCAAAACTATATTAGGTGTCAGTAATGTAATAAAGAGAGCACATGGTAGATTTCTCTTAAAGTTTATTATAAATGCACAGAAAGAGGTTTTAAAGTCCTTTGAACACATATTGGTCTCAATGTAGTTATTTCACAAGCATTCCTTTTAATGAATTTCATTCTTAGTACCCTTTTAAAAGCTTTCTATCACATATGACTGCTTTTTGAATTCTACCTTAAAGTCTCTGAAAGGTCATGCTTTTATTAATATTACTAAAGAAAAACTTTTGATCATTGCCACGTATATTTTCTGAAGATGTACAGTGGGTGGGTTAGGTCTATGTAAATAAAATGTCTATAAAGAAATTTTCTTAAACATAAATGCTAAGGAAATAGGCAAATCTTTCTCTGATAAGTACCACTAACCCAACCTTACTTACTCTTTCAGTTGAAAGTTGTTCTGGCTCCTTGTATAGAGACATTGATTCTTCTAGATCGACTTTGCTACCTGAAAGAGCAGGTAAATTGTATTATTTTAAGTGCATAGCAAATATATTCGTAAATAATGTGTATACAGTCATAACTAGGATAAAATTATTTTATTAATAAGATCACTTTTCTCATTATATTTTCATAAATATTCTTTCCATCTCCTTGTTAAGATATAAACATGTGTACCACAGATGTCTTCAGAAAGAATGCTCTAGTAAAGTTTACATTCTTTTAATTGTATGGTAATTACTATACATAGTCAGTGGACTCAGACCAACATTTGTGACATTTACACTCAGAACTAATAAAGGCCAGATATAAAAGACATTGTTTACATGTTTCATTTTGTAAGACTTTACCTTTTAATCCACATTTGGATTTTTGGACTTGTGCATTCTGCAGTGTAAAAACTTTCAAATCAGTGAAGAGTATTTCTGTTTTGTAACAATATTATTTGTTTTATATTTTATTGGCAGAAATAGTTTTTTGGGTCATAGTTAGGGGAAATGTGTGAAAATATTCTACTGTTTGCTATGGTCAAACTAAATGACTTGTTTAATTTTGTTTGCCTTTTTTGTTTTGTTTTGTTTTGTTTTTGCTTTGATTTTGAGGTAGGATATCCTTAAGTAACAGGCTGGGCTCAAACTTGCAAGCTGCTTGTCTCAGCCTTCTAGAGTGCTAGGATTACATGCATATGCTACCAGGCTCAGCTCTCAAAGTAAATTATTATGAACTGTTTAAACGAAACTCATTTGGGAATTCAGGCCAGTGTTTCCACTATACACCCTTCATATAACATTTATTTTATTGCATGAAAGAATCTATCTGTTATAGTGGGTACTCATTTTTCCTTTATGAAACGGTTTTCATTGACCTACATAAAATATTTAGACAAAACAGTATGGACAAGAATTTCTAGGTAGGTCCTAGTGTTGTAATAGGAGTCCTATAATTATTAATTTTTAACATTTTTGTTTTAGTGGTCTAAAATACATAATAATATAAAAATTAAAATAACCCTAGCCCTACCTTTCAACATCAGCTGCTAGATATTTGATGTATTTTTTCTTATGCTCCCATATATTTAAATTTTGTGTGTATGTATGTACATTGTTTATACTTGCTTAAAGTTGGAATAAAATTATAAATGCAGTTTTGTGGGTGACTTTAATTACATAGAATCTTCCTGTCTCATTAACTATATTGCAAAATGTAAATAGTATTTCATTATAGGATAATTTGTTTAATTAACATTCATTTACTATTGGCATGTCCAGTTATTCACAGTGACAGTAAAGAATACCTCTCTAGGTACATCGGTGTTTCCTCAGCATGATTTCTTTAAAATGCAAATGTTAATTTTATTCAACAAATAATAGTACTAATTCATATGGTGTGGTTTGTTTGTAATTTTTGTGTTACATGTAGTCTGACATATCTCTTTTTTTATTCAACAATGGCTGCTGTCTGAATTGCTTATCAATTTACAGGAGGCTGTTGCCTGGTCTGCGCTTGTGAAGTTGTTTGACCCTGTGAAGTCTCCCAGGTGTTATGCTGTGATTGCTCTGAAAAAGCAGCAATGATTTCACTCAAAACAAGTTAATAATTTTATATGTCTGTGGGATTTGTTGGTAAGATTGCTTTTCTAACCTTTTATATAATATTTTAAAGTAATTGCTATATATTTTAAATGAACAGTAAAATAAGAGCTAACCAAAGAAGGTCATAATTCATGTTTCTGTTGTCAAAGTACACAATAATAAAATATTAACAGAGTTGGCCTGTGTCCCTGAGTTAGAATGTCCATATAACACGTAATCTGCGTCTTGATTCCTGCTCAGTAGCTGAGAGCCTTCTTTTATCCTTTAAAAAACAAATGAAAGTTGCAAATGATTTTTTTTTTTTTTTTACATTTTATACCATATTTCAGAAAGAGGAAAACTCCATGTTTAAAGGAAGAAATACTCAGGAGCCAGGCCAGTTACAAAGCACATTTTACTCTGTGTTTTAATCTAAATTACGTGAAGTAATATTCTGTCCCCTTACGGAATTTGCAGTTTCTAAGTCAGCTGTTCACGTTAAGGATGCATGGGACTATTTATATTACTAAACTAAACTGATGGCTTAGCTCTTACAGGAATTACCTTGTGTTCTCTAAAGAGCCACTCTAAATATAACAAAATTGAATGGGCCAGCAAATATATGAAAAAAAAAAATGTTCAATGTCCTTAGCCATTAGAGAAATGCAAATCAAAACAATGCTGAGATATGATCTTACCATAGTGAGAATGGCTTCTACGAAGAGCCCAAAAAGTAATAGATGCTGGCGGTAACTGTAAACTGATACAACCATTATGGAAACCAGTATGGAGAGTCCTCAAAAAACTGCAAATACTCCATTTCACCCAGTTATTCTTCTTCAGAATATCTTTCCAAATGACTTAAAACAAGCGTATAACAGAGATACATGTTTACCCATGTTTATAGCAGCACAACTATTAAGAGCTAAATTTTGGAAGATGCTGGAATACCATTAACAGACTAATGGATATGAAAAAAAGTATTTTCTTAAATTTTATAGTCTCTCTAGATGAGAATAATGTTTTGCTTTTGATTATAATAATCGAATTTGCAGGCAGTATGTAAATGGGAACTATATGACACTGTGTTCCATAGTAGTGCAATACTGGGGAGAGAGGCCATTTTGTTTTGAAACACAGTAAACATCCCTGAACGTGGAGAATAGACTTTAAAGAATCCTCGTGTACTCATCAGAGACTTCGTAGTTATCCACCTCTTACCAACCTGTGTCATCTGTACACCTATAAATTTGCTCAGTCACACGCTTTCCATCCAAATTCACCTTTCCTGGAAAGCTCTAAAGCCCATCTTGGGCAGTTTGTTATTTGTTGTGAGCACTTCAGCATACGTTTTTAACAGTTAACATTGTTTTACGGTGACATTTTAGTTATTCTCTGGTTATTGATGTCTGTGTTTATCTTTTGGCGAAATGACTTCATAGTTTTAGGTATCTTCTGTTCTGTTGCATCACATCAGGAAGCACATCAGGTTTGGCTGTCCCACAGATAGTGATTCCCCCCCCCCCCTTCTGTTGTCCCGAACCTAGAGTGTCAGTGGAAAGTTCCCCATCATCTTTCCTCTTGGTGGTGGTAGTAGCCAGATGCAGTGGCTCAAAACAGAAAATACGAACATTAAAAGCTATGCACACTACAGTTTGATTGTCTTATTCATATTGATTGTGAATTTGTTCTAGTTTCATCTGATACGTATTTCATTATTTCATGCTGAATTACCGTTATATCTCATAATAAAAAATTCATGTGTGCAGAACTCTTTAGTATAGAAAAGGGAATCACAGTTGTTTCATTTGCAAAGGAAATTTACAATAACTTTTCTGTTTTTAAAGATCATTAGAAGTGACAAACTAATATTTTTCATTTTTATTAATTATGTGACTCAGGCACTTAATTAACCTGTATGATCACATCAGATGACTTTTTATCAGAAAACAAAACAAAAAAATAGACTAAGTACAACTGCAACTTTATACACATGAATCCCCATTACTATGTGTGTAGTCTTCCATCTTACAAAAACTGTCCTTGTGGAACTAGTTCCAGCTTCTGGGATACAGTGCACTGACACGAGCACTGTTTTCTGGCAGTACCTTTCAGGGCCTGAGTGAGCAAGATCCTTAACATATCAGATCCTCAATTGAAAATGGGCCTTTATTTAATGTTCTCTTTGTAAACTTTTATTGAATACCAGCAATGTGTTAGAGATAGTAGGCATTGTCATATGGAAATAAACAATGTATGTCTCTATACTCAAAAAAGCTTAGAGTCTAATAAGAGACAAGGAAATTACTGATTACAATCATCAAGCTTAGAGCTGGGAGGTTCAGGTTACAGGATTCTTCAGAGTGTCTAGATGAACAGGAAAAAGGAAGAAAGACGTAATGTTTCATGCTGAGTATTCCTTATCCGAAATGCTTGGCATTACACACGTGAGACTTCAGATCTTTTTTTAGTTTTCAGATTGAGGAATATTTACATATACATAATAAGGTATCTTGAAGACAGGACCCAAGTCTAAATGCAGAATTCATTTATGTTTTATATACACTTTACACACATACCCAAAGGTATTTTTAATATTTCAGAACTAGAAAAAATTCTAAAATTAATGTGAAACTAGAAAACATTCAGACCCTGAACAAGAAGAGCAAATCAGAAGACATCGCAATTCCAGATTGCAAGTCATATTACAAGGCATCAGTGACTAAAGCCACATGGTACTAGCATAATAACATACAAATGGACAAGTAGAACAGAATATAAAAATCCAGAAACAACCCCAGGCACCTTCTGCCATCTTTGAAAAAGAAGCCGGAGTCATACACTCGTAAAAGGACAGCCTGCATACCAAATGGTGCTGGGGAAATTGGTTGTTCACATGCAGAAAAGTGAACCTAGACCCATATCTAAATATCAAAATGGACTAAAATCAAGATGAATCAACAATCTGGATAATAGATTCTAAAGCTGCTAACAGATAAAATAGGTAAAACCTGAGAAGATAGACATGGGAAAGGACTTTATGAACAGAACACCAAATCCTACAAGAAATAACACCAAGAGTCAAGTAGAATGATATCAGATAAAATGCTTTTGGACAGCAAAGGAGACCATCAAGTGAACAGACAAGTCCAGAACAGCAAAAATATTTGCTAGCTATTTCTTAGAGGATTAATATCTAGAATATATAAAGGACTAAAAATCCTCAAAAAAGACCCAATCAATTGAATGGATAGGCATTTCTCAAAAGAACAAACCCAAATGGCCAATAAGTACTTGAAAAAAATGTTCAGCTTCTTCAGCCATTAGAGAAATGCAAATCAAAATTTTAAAATTCTATCTTACTTCAGTAAGAATGGCTATCAAGAATTGAAAAATAATAAATCTAGCAAGGATTAAGAGGAAAGGAGCCTTCTGCTTTGTTGGTGGGATTGTAAACTATTTAATACAACCGTTATGGAAATGCTCAGAAGCCACTAGGGACATTCTTCAGAAAATTGAAAATGAAAACTGAAATCCCACTTAACCCTGACATATTTCTTTTGGTATCTTTCTAAAAATCTTAAACATCATATTAATATAGTGATCCATGAATACCCATTTCACAGTGGTACCCTTCATAATCACTAAGTTGTGGAAGCAGCCTATGTGTCCATCAACAGGCAAAAGTATAAAGATAATATGGTATATATACACAAGGGAATATTTTCTGCAGTAAAGAAAGATAAATTTGAATTATTTGTAGGAAAATGGATAGACCTTGAGACCATAATGCTTACTGAAATAAATCAGACTCAAAAAGTTAAGTACCATATGGTTCCACTTGTATGAAAAGATAGGAAATAGGGAGTGGACTTTGCAGAGATGGATAAGGGATCTATATGGGGAGGAGAGGAGAAGGGAATCAGGGAGGAGCGAAAGGTGACAGATTCCCCTAATTGCATTTAACTAACTTGCATTGCAAAATTATGCTAATATAAATAATAATTTTGTACATGAAACAAAGTTGTGAGGTATAAAATCTTCCATCTGTGGCAACACATTGGCATGCAGAAGTTTTGATTTTAGACCATTTCAGCTTTTTGCATTTACAGATTCATTTTTTATTATTATAGAAGTCACTTAATTGTTTACTGCACCTCTAGATTTTCATTTGATAAAATAAAATTTACTCATAAGTTTGTTGATACAATTTGAATATTCTTGTCTCCTCCAAAATTTTTGTGTTGGAAACTTAGTTCTCCATGGCACAGAGTGTGAAATAGAGCCTTTGATGGGGAATTAGTGTCACCTTCCAAGGCAGCTTGTAGGAGCGGGTTCATTCTTTTGTCATTTTACTTTCTACCACGTGAAGGTGCAGTAAACATGTCCATACCAAATGTCAGTGCCTGGAATGTAGACTTTCCAGCCACTAGAACTGGAAAAGAACAGTTATGTTTTCTGTAAATTGCCAGTCTCAGATATACTTTTATAGCAGCATATAATAGATTTTAACAGACATGAAGTAACACTTCTATAACGTAGTTACTTCTTGGTTCCTGGGACAGAATACCCGACATACACAATTTAAGGGAGGAAAGATTTATTTAAGCTTACAGTTTCAGAAGGTCATGCTGGCGGCTGGCAGTGGTGAACACATGTGGTAGAGGTACCACCAAGAAGGTTCTTTTCAGCATGACAGACAGGAAGCCAAGTGAGAGAGGAAAAGTGGAGCTAGCACTCAGTGCTCCAGGTCAAGCTGCAAGCATCCATCCTCTCTAGCCAAGCTGTTCCTCCCAACAGCATAAGCCTTCATAGGGATTCCACCACATTCAAACACATGAGAGTATGGGGGACACTCCAGATCCAAACCATAACAAAAACAAATACCTAAAAATGTGGAAGGAGCTTTGGAAGAGTGTAAAATGGATAATGAAGTTAGTAATGGGGAAGCCTGTGTTACCATGAACAGAACAGTGAAGATTCTGGTAAGGACTTGATGAGAGTAGGGCTGTAGGGAAAGCCTGAATCTCCTTGAGAGATGATTTAAAGGTCATGATCAGAAAGTTGATAGAAATGCAGGCAGTTAAGGCTGTTCTGAGGAGATCATAGACGGAAAAGAGCAACAAGTTAATGGAGAGTGAGGGAAAGACTAGCCCCATTACAAGATGGCAAAAACTTGAGTTGAATCATGTCTTTCTCTTTGTACTTTTTGGAGGGCATAAATTAAAACCAGGGGACTATGATATTGGGCAGAGAATATTTGTGAACAGCAAAACCCGTGAATGCTGCATAATGCCTTTTTTTTTTTTTTTGTGGTGTGGGAAGTGGCTTTGGGGATTGAACCCAGGAACTTTGCATTGAGCTTTATCTTCAGCCTGTTTATTAATTTTGGTTTTGAGACAAAGTCTTAGTAAGTTGCTAAGTTATTCAGGCTAGGGTCAAACTTACAGTCCTCCTGCCTGAGCCTCCCAGTTTACTGGGATTGCATGCCTGAACCACTGGATCCTACTTGAGTAACAACTGTTAATTACTGATGATAAACTACCAAGAGTGGAAGGATTTAAAGACAAAATTTATAATCAAAAAGGAAGCAAAATGTAAAGATTTGGAAAACTCTTAGCCTGGCCATGTTAAGAATAAAAAGTATGCTTAAGAGAAGATGTGACCAGGTGATAATTTGACAAGAGTAGTACAGGTCTAAGTTGGTAAGATGGCATTCAGCAAGCATAGAGCCTAAAATGTGAGGGCATTGAGGGCAGAACGCCCGAAGGACAGGACTGTAGCACTCATGGGAAAGGGATTTGGCACCCAGGGCTCCCTCAAGGCTCTGCTCCCTGCCTTCCTGCACAGCCCCTGGGCTGCTCCAGAGACAATGCAAGGAGACACCATCACACTTGGGCCTTAACTCTAGAGTGTGCTACTGCAGAATCATGGTGGCAGTCACGTGGTGGTATAGACTTCAAAGGATGCCTCAGAAAAGCTTGTGGCCTAGGCAGAGACCTACTGCTGGTTCTGAGCCATCACTGAGAACCATTCCTAGGGCAATACTTAGCAGAGCTTCAGCGAAGGGCCGCGTCTGAGAATTCCCACTGGAATGCTAGTGCATCCACGGGGACAGATCCAAGTCTCAGATTCTGGAAATGAAGAGCTGCCATTGTGCAGCACCAACCTGGCCAGGTGATTGTTGTGCAGTCTTAAGGCATCAGAGCTTCAGTGTAAACTTCTGGAGGCCTTGGATTTCTACCCGCCTCCCAGGATGTCTGAGCAAGAGGACATGCAGTCAAATATGATTATGTTTAATATTTGTCCTTTATCTTTTTGCAGTAATTTCAGATCTGTTAACTCTTTTCTTCTCCCCCCCCCCCCCCCATTTCTCTCCGTTGTAATGGGGATGTTCATTTGTGCCTGTTTCCCCCTCCCAGTTCAATTTTCTTTTGGAAGCACATAATATATTTGAATTCACAAGGTTGTAGGTGGAGGGAAATATGGTGCTGGGATGAAATGATACATTGTGTATGTGAAAAATATGTGAATCCTGGACAGCAGGAGGTGAGATACTGTGGTTTGAGTATGTTGGTCCTTGTCTCATCCAAAATTCATGTGTTAGAAACTTAGTCCTCAGTGGTACAGTGCTGGGGAATAGAGCCCTCTGAAACAGGTTTAGGATGTGGTAGTCCCACCCTTACAAATGGATTAGTGTGGCTACTAAAGGACTTACGAGAATGGATTCACTTTTTGGCCCTGTTCTTTCTGCCATGTGAGGCGCCAATGATAAGACCTACTTTCTGATCCAGTCTCCAGAATTGTGAGAAAATAAATTTATGCTCTCAGTAAATTACCCAGTCTCAGGTAAAATATTACAGCAGAACAAATCAGACTAGGACAGTTATTATGAGAATTGAGTGAATTACATCATTGAACTCCCTTAATATGTCCTCACAACACCTATTAATAATATAAACCTACGGGTGTTAAAACTCACTGTAGTAACAGAGAATACCACCTGAACAATCTTAGCACAGGAAATCCAGGGATGATATTTATAGAATTTGGGTGTTTGGGCTCAGACTGGGCTTTGGAAAAGTTCATGACATAGTTGTCTAGGCTTAGTATATATATAGCAATGCAGGAGTCTTGATAAGTAAACTGTTGCTTGATAAGCAAGCTCTCTGCCAAGGTGAGAAGATAGCTTGTCTGAGATAAATGAATACAGAGGAATTTCCTGAGGCAAACAATGAATTTATTTATTGGTTTAGAGTCTTATCTTTTCAAGGAAAAGTTTTCCTGTAACAAACAAATAAATCATTTGATGCAGATGGTTTTGGTTCTTAGACCACATAGGTTTTCCATGCTGATGCAGATAGTTGTCACTCTCAGAATAAAACACTTAATTCCTGGCACATAGTGTGCATAGGATTTAATAGCTGTGTTTGATAAATGACCTAGAGGGACAAAAATGGGAACAGCACCATGTTCATTTTGGTCTTGTAGGGGGGAATATGTTTAAAATTTTAATCAAGTAGCTTGCAAATGAATTTTTACTACACTCATTGAAACATATACACACTTGTTCACACATTGAAAAGGAATCTGATTATTAGATGAAAAAGAGTACCTTACATGCAGTAGTTAAATGTTATAAATACTCATTTGTGATCATTGTTGAGATAATTTATTTTCTACTTATTATTTTATATTTTATTATTTATTTCTAGGATACTTTTTACATTTTGTATATTTTATCTTTCTAAGCTTAGTAATTAGTTTAATTCTTTAGGTGTAAATGCAGAGACTGATGGAAGACATCTAAAGATTGTGTTTTGATTTCTGATCATAACCAATGCACATAATAATGTATGAATATGCATTTTTACCCTTTTTAAAAATAATCATACTCATTGCAAAGTCTTTTTCATAAGAGCATGAAGTCCCATCCTTTCTTGAATGACTATACACTTAAACCAACTGGTCTCTTTCTTTTGTAGTTTCTTCATCACTTTCTCATTGCTGGGACACAACACCCAACACGCGCAACTTACAAGAGGGGTTTATTTTAGCTCCCGTTTTGGTGGTTTCAGTCCATTCGGAGGTGTCCAGCTGAGGCACAAGGACATGGTGAAGGGCTTAGCTGGGGAAAAGCTGTTCATCTCATTGCAGCAAGGAAGCACAACAAGGGACTAGGAAATAGGTGGGTCCAGGTTGAATCCTTCCAAACCTCGACTGCAGTGATCCACCCCTGCTGACCAGAACACCCCTCTTCACAGCACATGAAGTCAGTAGATGGATCCACTTGGGTCCAGCCACCTTAAGAGGAGGCTGTGGGGCGCGTTCCAGATCTGAACCACAATGCAGAGCCATTCTGCTGTTCTCCATTCTTTGAGCTTTCTTCCCAGAGCACAAGAAAAAACATTTGTTTAAATTCTCTCAACACTAGCTCATTGTTGAAAATCCTCCTAAGAATACTATCTTCATCAGTTCTTTTGTAAGTGTGTGTAGTCCAAAGATAATGCTCTTGGAGTAGATGCATGTGATCAGACTTCTAATCTAAAATTTACTACTAGGAATCCTGCCCTAATAACTAATATTTAGGAGGCTAGAATAGATAGGCATACAGAGAGACTCCCAGAATATGCCCTCGTAGGTGTCTAAACAAGGACTGAAAGACAAACCTGGCAGTCTGGCATCCCAGTGGTTGCCTCCCAGTTATTAGACACAGTTCTTTACCCAGCACTTAGCACAATACCCACCACATAGGACAGCTCACAGTGAGTATCTGCTGCATAGATGCATTATCAGCCATAAATCACTTAGCCAAAGTTGGGGGAATGTTATCATTCCAAGGAACACGAGCTTTTACTTGGATACTCTCCTAAACACTTTATATGCATTAACCTATATAATCCTCACAACAATTTTTAGATCTGTCATTATCTCCGTTAGGAAACTGGCAGAAAAAAATCTGTTTGCAGAAAAAAAAAAACTGCTTTCTTTGCCTCATATTATTCCTATGAGTAATTTTTGCAAATGTAAATAAATGTCTGGCACACTGGCAGAAAACACCTGACGTATAAAGAATGTGACCATTTAAAATTGTATGTCCACTTGAATGGATCAGGAACTACACAGCTCTACACAGTAAAGCTTTGAGTGTGAGGGACTGACAAATGCGCCAGCAGACTGAGGAAAGAACCCCCGTGGATGTGGAAACAGCCAGTAGACTGGTAGTTCAAGCTGAACCTAAAGCAAGGAAAGAGGAAGATGATACGGCTGCTGCCTTTGGGAGCAGTTCTGGCCTTCAACATTATCACTAGACATTGGTCCGTGGTGCAGAATTGCCCCTTTCTTGGTATAGCTCTGAACACAGATATTCAGCACAGATTCACTCCAGTTTTCAGGTCGTCACCATCACCTCTGGATACCCACCTGGCTGTCCTGTGGTGTTCTGCATTCTGGACTTTGACCTTGGATTGGTATCCTTTCATCTTCATGTCTGAATACTTGTTAAATCCTCCACTTCTTGTGCCTGCAGATGGCCATTTCAGATGGCCTCTTTGCCTCTGTAAAACAACCTCGTAAATTCTCATATATATAATTTTTACTAATTCTGGTTTTCCATGAACCCTACATAATATAAAGCAGGTACACCGTAGAAATAGAATAGAAATAGACTCCATCAGGCTTTCATAAATTTCAGTTATGGACATAGTCACTGAGAATTTCAGAAAAGACCTGGAAGCTATAAACACATTTCAAATGAAAGTACTAAAAATGAAAAATCAACTAAAATTAAGAATTTAGTTGATGAGTTGATGAGACCCCAACTGCTGAGTTTAGAATTAGAGAAGACAAAGTGTTCAGAATTAAATAAGAGTGAAACCCTGCACCAGAGGAATAGAAAAGAAAAAGAAAGCAAAAGACTAATAACAACAACAAAAAAAAAACTTAGAAAAATACACACCAAAGACAATGTAACTGGAGTCTTGGAGGCAAAAATAGAAGGAATTAATATTTGAGAAGGTAGAGACTACTTTTAAATGGAAACAAAAGCTACAGATTCAAGAAGCAAAATTTTTAAAAAGAGAAATACATCTACGTACATCATAGTAAGCCTGCCTCAAACCAAAGACAACATGAAAACCTAAAAGCTGCCAAAAGTGAAAACCCACATGCCTACAAAACTATATTAGATATTGCATATATTTTAGTCAAGCACTATTTGTTAGTTAACCACCATATGACTGTGCTAAACACTAATGTTTGGAGAGAAAGATCTAAGACTTGTGATAGATTTAGTAGCTTATAATCTAGCCATTTGTCTTAGCTACTTTTTCATTGCTGGGACAGAATACCTGACATCCACAACATGAGGAAGGATTTATTTTAGCTCCCAGGTTCAGGTCATAGTCCATTCACGAGTGGGCAGCTGGAAATGGTAGATCTGCATAGCAAAGATGGAGACAGGGCCAGAGCTTCTCACAGCATGGCAGATCAGAGCCAAGTGGTGGAGGGAGAGCAGAACCAGCATACACCCCTCCGGTGGAGATCCAAGCATCTGCCCATTTTGTCCAGGCCCCACCCCCATTACACAGTACCCATAGGTAATGAGACTTCCAGTGGACATGCCAGATCCAAACCACAACACCATTGAAAACATATGACACATACATGGAAGTTAAGAAGTAAATTCATCATTAGATAATGATTTTGAGAATAAAAAAAAAAAGATGTAACATGAACTCCCAGTCCTTTACTGTGAGCTCTGCCCTAGAACTTTGGCCATGTGTTCTGTCCATAGTGATGATTCCTTTTAGGTTGTTTTTAAAATGTGTTCCATAGACTATCCTGTTTTCATGGAGTAGGACTGTTTAAGAAATAACCCATGCTATGAAATATGAGCTCTGGTTAACCTGTAACCAAAAGAACTCCAAACACTCATGCCTCCCCAGATGATTTGTACTTGGCCAGTGATGCTACTGTCTGCATATATGGGAATTTATTAGTTGATGTATTTATCTCAGTGGATTGCCTCATTAAATTTGCAGATGTTCTGTCAGTGGAAGACCTCTTTAAAAACTGTACTGCTTTCCCTAGAATTTTCCAAAGCACAATCCAGTATAAGAGAGTTAACACATTTCAGCACAGAACAAAGTAGCATGTATTTAAGCCTTATGGGAGGAAACGCCTTTAGCTTGTACTAAGACAGCTGTGATTGAACACGCTGGATTTTAGGAAAATAGAGAAAGTATGCAAATTCCATCCTGAAACTCACCATGTTGCTTTTCATTCAGTCAACAAGGGATTTTGTGTGTCTCAGCTAATCATACTGAACTAAATGTATGTGTGTTCTGAGTCGCTGCCTCCTCAAGAAAGAAGCCACAGACTTGTAATATTGTTATAACTATTAAGCGAAAGACTTGATATGAATGGTAGTCTTCTACCAAAGTAAACTTGCATAATGTGTTTCAAGCAAATATAAAGCAATTCCAGATACCATTTGATTATAATAGCAGATATTTCTGTTGTGGTGGTGGTTTTAACATATTTTTAATTTTAGTGAACAATATAATTCTATACAGGTAAAATCTCTGTATATTAAGAACAAAGATTCTCCTTTAATGTATAGAATGTTGAACATTCTTTTATGTAGGTAAACAAAAGATATCCTTTAAGTGTCCATATTTACATTTATTCTACCAGTTTAAACTAGGTTTAGAAAGTACAGAGCACTATGTCTTAAGAGCAAATTATACTGTATTCTGGAGAAAGATTTTTAAACATTTTGGGCTCAACTTTTTGAGAAGGAAAACTGAAATCTTTGCAAGACTAGTTATATTTCTTAGATAATTTTTATAACAAAAGCTATTTATCTTACAGATAAACAGATTTGAGATTTTTTAAAATACACTTCAAGTCTTGCTCGATTTTACTACCCACTTTCGCTAATGGAGTTTTTGGTAGCATGTTTTGATTCTAGTACATTTGTTATGATTGTTTGGAAAAGAATTTTGTTTAAATCATTGCCACTGATAGCATCAGGAATATTGGGAAGCAAGGAAAAAAATCAAGATGTCCCTCTCTTTTATTGTGAAAGTTAAAATTATTTCTTGTGAAGCTTTCTTCAGTTAAGTATAGTGATCTACTGGAGTTATGGCATGTAGCCTCATAATATATACCCTGATTTTTAGATCCTAAACTCTCTAAAGGATGCTAATGAATACAAAGAATAAGATAGCAGTGTTTTGGAGCCAAAAGACAAATACTGTCTTGGAAATACAAGAAATAGGAGATCAAACCTGTACAACTTTTCGAAGACCAGGTATGTTGTGTTTATGATCAAATAAGACATATTCTAATCCAAAAAAATTACTGAAATCTTGTAAAAGCTGGACATTATGCTGGGTGCCTTCACGTTTCATTCTGAGATAAAGAGGGTAACAAATGAACTGGGTATACAAAACATTAATATGTAAATAGTACTATATATCCAGGGAGGAAGCAGTATTACTTTAGAATAATTCATTGGTTCCCTGTTAATTGTAAGGATTTGATTATAATGATACCATACTGATTTAAATGCCCAATGTTTGCCTATAGTCTTCTTTTGTCCTTTCCTTTTATCTGGGCTTAAAGTCTCCAAACCAAAGTCTGCCTAAGAATTAGGATGTAAATACTATTTTCAAAACAAACAGACAAAGCCATACAAATGTGGTTTCTTTAGAAATCTGTGCTCATAGGAAATGTTTTAAAGATCAGGTCATGGTTCACAAGTTTAAAAAATGATTAAATGATAAGATCTCTTTAACTCCAAATTATGTGTTTGTTTTTACTACTTTGGCTATCATGTTTTATTATCTCATAAGTATATGTTAAGTTATATTAGAACTACGCATTTAAATTTAAAAGTTTAAGCATGGGGCCACTTTTTTAAAAGATTAAACAGTAATGATAATATTAGTTATCACTTGCTCAGGAAGTCTACTGAAAAAAACAGTAAAATTCCTATCTAATATATTAACTTTAATTTTTAAATCTTAAGATAACTACTAAAATTAATGGTAATATTAATTATTAATTATTAAATACTTTGATGTTTTACACATCATCTACCCAAGGGCCAGAAAAGAAGTAGAGATTTCTTAATATAAAAATGTCTATTTTGAAATGACATTTGAAAGTTCCAAGACAAATTTTCAGATGTAGTCAGCTAAGGAAATATCCACATAGCGCAAATGCTGAGGCAGTAGTCAACATTCCAGAAAGTCTGTGTGTGCCTATCGATGCCTTAGACTTAAACATCAACGTTATAGGGTATATTTCTTGGTTGTTAATAAAGAACTCTGTGGACACTAGTGTAACAAGAGCTGTAAAAATGTGTTCCAGTGTACAATGACACTTCTTTTTATATTAAAATCCACTCCAATGACATGTTTCCAAAGGTGAGTTTCCATTCAGAGAAATAGTATATGTGGATATTAAGCAGGAAGCTCCCTACATTGCTTTTTTTTTTAACGAATAAACTAAGCTCGACTGTCACTACTCAAACATGTCCTGGGACAACAGCATCAGTACCAGCTGGGAAACTGTTAGTAGGCAGAGTCTTAATTTCTCACTCAGACTCATCTTACCAAAACCAGCATTTTAAGGAGACCCCAGGTACTTCCCATTTGGAAAGCAGGGCCTTCAGTGGTTTCTCCACCTAACGACACAAATTCATATCAGGTTCCAGGCTGTAGATGAGTCCTCAGCATACCCACGGATATTTGCCGATGGACCTGTATCTTTGCTAATGCTCAGCAACCGTGTGTCTGAGAAGGGTACACTGTCTTGTCTTTGATCACTGTCAAAAAACAGGAAGGTGAACCTAATTTCCCAAATACCTGTATGTTCAGCTGCCATTCTCTAAGAGACATTACCCTGGATTATTTGTTAATAAATTTGGTGTTTGGACAGCCATTTCTCACAATTGATGTATAATGTAAACTTAATTTGAAAGTAAAACTTGACTGAAAACTTTTATGTTCTCTGTATATCTGCCAAAACATGTCACTCTTACATCCTATTGCAGTTTGGAACACAGAACTCTCCTAAATGCCTCATATTATTTTAGTGGACTCTGTGTACCGTAAGTGGTGCTTTTCCTGTTTGCCACTCACTGTGGCTGTGTTCTCTCACACAGGATCTTTTCACGTTCATAGAAGGAAATATCAGCATTGAAACCTGCTCAGCATTTAGTACATCAGGATACAGAGCTGAAAATACCTTAAGTTAGGAAGTGTCGTTTTTACAAACACTAAAAAAGAACAAAAAAAAATTAAACCTGAATAATAAGTCATGTCTTTGAAAACTATTAACTTGCTTTTTTGTTTTTAGAAAAATATGTATGTATTTAAATTACTCATGTACTTACCACTGATTAGATATTTTCATTTTATGCATTTATTATTTATATTTGCTTTGAAAATATATCCTATTCTGCCCCTTATAGTTAACATCATATAGTAAATATTTTCCATAATTGCATACTGCCCTAAGATGTTCACTTTTAATGACTTCAAGAGTCCATTCTAATGATACATATTTACCATTATTTTAAACTACTTTTAGCTTTAAGTGTTAATGCTTTTTAGGCCTTATAGCATGAAACATTATTCCTTCAGTTACTTTCTAGAGGAGAGAAGTAGAATTAAAGGCATATTACACATTAAAATTTTTAAACTCCCTTGATTTTTTTAAGCCTGTTTGAAATTTTTACAGACATATTTCCCAATTTTAAACAAATATGTGGGAATTTAAATTCAGTTGCCCCATTCATAAAGACTGTCATAAAATGTTCCATCTTGAAAAATCATTGTTGATTAAGCATAGGATTCATAGGTAGCTTCATGATAATGAAGTGTTGTTTGTTTGTTTGTTTGTTTGAGACAGTCTCACTCTGTCATACAAGCTGGTCGTGTACTCACTATGTAGCCCAGGCTGGCCCATGGTAACCTTCCTGACTCAGCCTCCTGAGTGCTGGGATTACAGGCATGTACCAGTACATACAGCTATTATGTGGTGCTGGGGAATTGAACTCTTCAGCTTTGCACTTCCTAGGCAAGTTGTCTAAGCAATGAGCTACACTCCCAGGCCTCACTGAACTGCAAATTTTGAGTATTTGTCTGCCTTTGCATTTGTACATGAAATATGAGGAAAATGTAGATAAGAAATCTCCTAGTGTTTAGACAACTAAAACTTTCTACATTTGCCAGTATACTTAATTCAAATATATGCCATATATATATATATATATATATATATATATATATATATATATATTACACACACACACACACACACACACACAAATCAGTAGCCAAGAATAGTGGCCTATCTTAGTCCCAGCTACTCAGGACTTGGAGGTGAGAGTCACTTGAGACCCGGAATTTGAGACCAGCTTGGGTAATACCATGAGACTGTTATCTTTAAAACAAACAAACAAACAAAAATACACAAATGCCCAATTACCAGATTTACATATAGCATTTTTCTATGTGCCTGGCATAACTAAAAGAAAACCTGCAAGATAGTAGATATTTCAAACTCTAGGAAATACAATAAGAAGATATAACTTAACTGAAATTATGAAAAGGCATTAATTTAAGCAGATACCATAGCCAGTAGTCAAAAATGTTACCTTATTTGTACAGGTTAATAGATGTCAAAATGAGTAGCTTTGCAGCAGCAGAAAAAAAACCCTTTTGGTTGCAGATTTCATGGAACTCCTCAGAATTTCCATTTTTATTGGCTTCTTCTATTCAGTCCAAAGGTGTTGCCTAAGCCCCTTTCTGGCAAGCAAGAATGCATCATCAATTTTTTTGACAGTTTTGAAAGTCTACTCTTCTAATGGATGTTTCTCATCCTAGTCACCCTAGAAGGTTCCCATATGTGAACATAATTCTAGATTCACAATTTTCAAGTGTGCTGGCATCTGAATAGTTCTCTCTGAAGGAGTCTTCTTGAGTGACTTGATCTGTTTCTAAAATTTTGGAGGTGACTCCAACTTTAGGTTTCTCTTGTACATACAAATGCCATTCATGCAGTGTCCTTGGCATCTACTCAATTTCTAAAAGGCTTTTTAAACTCCAACTGACGTGATGAATTATAGGAAGAACGCCACCTAAACATATATTGAGTGCCTACTCAGTGCTAGGTGCTGTTCTAAGCACTTTGCATTCATTAGCTTATTTAATCCTTGCAACAATCCTAACAGGAAAAGAATTATATTACTTCTTTTACTTTACTGAAGAAGGAACTGAAATACAGAGAAGTCAGACATTTTTCCAAGTAGGAATAGGGGGAGCTGATTAATGGTAAAACAAAGACTCAAAGTCATACATTTTGTCTTGAAAGCCTAACTGATTTTCCCATAATTATTTGAGTATCTCCTGTAATGGTCTTCTTCCAGTTTTAATTTTCTTTTGATAAAGGTAAGACATAACTAGACACAAAATCCTAGAGATCTTCAGCAATTGATGATACCATGATGCCTCACCGCTAAAAGGATAAGTTTCATGACCTTTCAGTTAGATGGAAATGTTTTTGCAAGTGGATAGGATATTTTGCTTTTTATTGGTCAGATGCTTTAAAATGTCTTATTAAAAAGAAGTAAAAGATGTGGACAACTAAAATCGTACATAAATTGATTTTGATGTTTCTTCCTGAAATAATGATAGATATTTGTTTTGTGTATCAGAAAGTGTTCCAAGTTAATGATACTTTTTCCAAGACTACCTAGCTAACACAGAAATATTTTGATGAAAATTTTAGATTAAATAATAATTATGACATTCAGACAAAATCACTCAATGACATATCTAGAAAAAAATTGTCTTCTTTAGTCTGACTGATGTGACTTCTGCTTCTCAACTATAACTGTTCTAGACTTAATTTAATCCTCCTCCTTTATAGACTTAAAAGAAGAAAATTAAGACTAGTCATTGAACTTACATGGCTCTTTGAAAATACTGTTATGGTTTGAATTGCAGGTGTCCCCTCAAAGCCTCATGTTTGAAAGATGACTCATGCATAGTGGTTGATCCATTGACTTTTTGTGCTATTGAGAGGGAGGGCCAGGTCAGAAGGAGTGGATCACTGAGGCATGACCTGGAAAAATGCATGCTAGCTCCACTCTTCCTCTTACTGCCTTGCCATGATGTGAACAGCTTTCCTGTAGCCAAACTTCTGCCATGCTCTTCCACCACTGTAGGTCACCCATGAATGGACTTGAGACCTTTTGAAGCTCTGAACTAAAACTTTTCCTCCTTTAAGTTGTGGGTGTTGAGTGTTGTGTCTTAGCAATGAGAAATTGGAACTAGAGAAGTAGATTTGTTGTTGTTGTGACTTTACCTTGGAATTCATTTGTGGGAGGAGTTTGGAAAGGTTTGGTCATGCAGACTGAAAAAGCTTAAACTATATCAGCATCTTACCCTTGTCCTGAAACTACCTGAGGCTGAGATTAATAAGAGTAGTGGACTAATTAATTTGATGGAGGAAATTTCAGGGTAGCCCAGTCTTATGGCTGTCACATGGGTATTGTTTGCCTCATTTAGCCAGATTTATGCTGAAAATCAAAATATGGCAAAGAAAAAAGATGTAGTTTTGCAAGGATGAAAGAGTTTGTAAAGTTGGGCAAATGGGCACATGATTGTTAAGAAATTAACATTAAACAGAAGCCCAGCACCTTGCATCTGAACTATAGGAAATATGCCTGAGGGGCTTCTCAGGAATCACCTAGATCCCACCCTTTATCCATTTAAGGATATATGTGAAAGGCTTTACTTTGAAAAGCTTGCCCAGGGCATCCTTCATGACAACTAAGGAGAGTAAATCCTCAAGGAATTCAGCCAACTAAGAACTCAGAGGTTGCTGCAGCCATAGTCCAAGGGGGCCTGGCCACTCCTTCAGTCACAGGCAGACAATGGCTTCATCTACATAGTCCTATTGTTACAGGCACAAAGAATGCAAGAGTTCCAGGGTCATGGAGGATTCCACCTAGATTTCAGAAGAAAGCCTTGAAGGTCAGACATTGTGCCCATAGATGAGAAGTTCATGAAGCTCTGGAAAGGAAGCCAAAGATGCCCTGGTGGTGCTGAATAGTTGATGCTAGGATCATAAGTCATCCACAGAAGAAGGCCGCAGACTGTGATTGGAGACAGCTCAAATGAGAAGCCATGGAGACTGTGGCCAGGGGCAATGCTGTTTATGTAAGGCTGCCTCAGCCCTTTGGAACTCAGATCTTGCCATTTCCTCCCTGAATTTCTGACATGGGATATTGTGTCGCAGCAACAATAAAGTAAGACAACATCTACTACAGAACTGGACCCCTGGTTTTGAATCCACCATACAACCATGCAATACAAATCAGTCATCCAAGAAGCTCCTGCAGATTTTCTTTTACTGGAATAAGCCATTGTTGTTCTGGAGTACATTGCTTCTGGCTGCGACAAGCTATTAATAAATAAATCTAACATGGAGTACTGGCATGCTCCTACTTACCTTTGGTCTGTTAGAATAGCTGAAACATCGCTTTGCTGGGGCACACTGAGTAACAGTATTAGTAGGGAAGACAGCAATTTCCATTTTTAATACCCTGAGTTTAGAATGCTATCAAGACATTTGAACAAGGTCTATAAGAAGCCTGGTCTATAAGATTTTAAGACACAGAAGAGACACTCACTTACAGATTTCCTTTTTTTTTTTTTTTTTTTTTTTTTTTTTTTTTTTTTTTTTTTTTTTTTTTTTTTTGAGACAAGGTCTCACTCTGTCGCCCAGGCTGGTCCTGAACTCACTGTGGAGCCCAGGCTGGCCTTGGACTCAAAACAGACCTCCTGTCTCATCCTCCTGAGTGCTGGGATTACAGGCATGTAACACCATGCCCAGCTTAATTGGTCCTGGGGAATTGAACTCAGGTACTTAGTGCTTGCCTAAGCACTTGTATAGGAGGGTGAGTAATGACGAAATTAGTATGAATCGTAGGTATGAAGATTCTAATAAAAAAGGATAGATAACAAAGAAGGCTAAGAAAGCACATCCAAAGATGAAGCATGAAAACCAAGAGCACGTTATCCCATGAGCCGAGGAAGAGACCCCTGCAAGGCTTGTTGACAGCGCAATGATGGGAAGCATTAAGTTGCCACCAGGAAGATAATGATAAGATTCCCTGTGGAGTATTGTTTCTATTTTGTAAGAAATCATGATAGAAGCAAAAACACACCCCCTCCAGTTAAGTGGAGAAGAAATATGATATATGCTATTTGAAAAAAGCAAAAACTCTTGTCCAGAGAAAGGAACAGTGGGTTGGTGCTTTAAATAGTGGTTTAAATATGGACTCACAAGTGGGACTGACAGTGTTCAAATTTCATTGTGTCTTGTACTAGCTGGGTGAACTGGCTACTTTATTTAGACCTTAGTTTTCCCATCTGTCAAAAATATGGGAAGTATAGTTAATGACCACATATAGTTACAAGAAGGAATACTTGTATATACCAGTTATTAGAACTCCTTTAATAGAGAAAATTTAATAAATACTAGAAACAGTTACTAACAGAAAAACCCTAGAGTGACACCAAAAGGGCTTGAAAGTAGCCAAATGCGACTGTTGAAAATGGAGATAAGACCTGGGAAGTTGGTAGGATCCTAAACATGAAGGACCTTGGATGACGTGAATCCATTGAGGAAATATAACACAGGGTGATATTATATTTCTGAAATCCAGCATGTCTAAATTTTTTTTGGTCTGTGTTATCCTTTCTCTACTCCCTTTTTAGTAAAGGAAACTTTCAGTTAAAAACAAAAATTATTCTAGAATTCTCTCTGCAGTAAACACTGTCAGTTTTGTTTACCTCCTACTTTCCCTTGACTGCCTCTCCTCTTTAATCTTGCTGCTGCTATTTAAGTTCAGGACGTTTGAGCAGCTCGGTTTCCTTCACATCAGTCTCCTAACTATGCTTATCCCTCTTCTGCGGACATCCCACTTCCTTACAGGAAAGCCCAAACAGCTTAACGTGGCATTCAAATCTTCCCTGACACTTCTCCTGACTATTTCATCAATGACGTCTCCTGCTGCACTCCATCTAACCCCATGTTTTAAATTATCCAACTTTGTGTGACTCCCACAACATCTCAAATTGCTGCCTCCATATGGACTTTGCTCTCCCTGATCTCTGTTCCAAGAAGGCTAACTTCGCTTTCTCTTTCTGTCAACACTTTCCCATGTTATTCTCCACTATTTATGGTCCTGCTCTCAGATGTAAATCATTTTCTTCTTAATGATACTCTGCACAGATGCCTCTGACAGCAGCAATAGCACTTTATTGCAATTAATTTAAAAACCTTTGTATTCAACCTGGAGGAGCAGAAAATCTATCATTTTAACTGTTTGCACTGTGCCTAGCAGTGAAGGCACTCAGAACATGCTTTAGAGAGAAAGAAGGAAATGAATACCTTTGCCCACTCTGGGGAGCACAAAGCAGCCTATCTGCTGTGAGAAAAGAAATATGTGAAATTTTATGGCCACAATTTTAAGTGTTTCCCCTCCCTCAAAAATATGCTTCCCACTGAGGACAAGAAAGAGGACCATCCTCCTGCTCTGAGAGATGTAATGTCACTTCAGCAAGTGGAAGAAGAAATTCCAAGGATAAGCCTTTGTTTCCCTTAAGGCTAACTCAGCAAAGGATGGAATTCCTGAACTAAATAGCAAAAATCCTTTGATAGGAACGTGTATGTGTATAAACCATCTCAGCAAGATTGTTGAGCAATGGGCAGCTAGAATTAATCCATTTAAATACTGAGAAGCCTTTCGGAGAGCCTTGTCCCCAAGTACCTGGGCAGACAGAAAGCACAAAAAGCTGTACTAACTGACGGCAGTGCTGAAGAACCAATTAGTTGCTGATTAGCTAAGGAGACCCTGCAGCTGCTGAGTTTGAGAAATTGATTTAAGGACAGCTTAAATAGAATTTTTTTTTTTTTTTTTAGTAATAATGTGTATTTAGAATTTAACAAATGGTTTATTTAATCATGGGTTAAGGGGGCGCCTCCTTTGTTCTGACTAGGCTTGATCAGATGGGCTGGGGGGCTGAAAGAGAAAGTCAGTCTGTGAGATGGTACCTTCCACAATCATATATCATCATCCAGAGTAGGAATGAAGGGAACTGGCTTAGCCAAAGAGACACATTGAGGTGACAGGCAGGGCAGGCCATGGTCCTCAGAGGGAGGCCCTTTAGGAAGGGCTTCTTCAGCCAAGTACTGTGAACATCATCAAAGTTTCTTGGAAGAAAAAGCTAAGAGAAAGAACTTTCTCCTATTAGAACAGAATGGTAAATGTAAGCTTAATATTCTAGTCAAGTATAGGAACCCACATTGGCGTTTGCATTCTGCAAATGCTTTCTTCCTTGATTAGCCCTGGAGGAATTGAAATTCAGCATGTCAATTCCTTTCTTGACCGTTCTTTGACCCCAGTCTAAAGAGTTATTTGGTGCTTGTGCATGTTTCTTCTCTGTCAAGCAGTGTCTTCCTTTTCTGCTTGTGCCTTCTGAACCACCAAGACAGTACACAAAATGTTTCCTGATATTCTGCCTAACCCTTTGCCACCACCTAAAAGAGGAGTAAAAGCAGCGTCAGGGTCATGCTTGCTATAATTAGGATGTTGAGTGTCCCAGAAATGCTCAGTATTAAAGTCTTGATCTTCATGGGGAAGCTTCATGGGAGGCCTTTGGTTGATTGGGGCTGTGCCTTTTCCCCTGCTATCCCATCATATGTGTGTACCAAAATAGTCTACCTCTCCACAGGCCCGAGGCAACAGAGAAAACCAGTCATGAATTGGAACTTACAAAATTGAATCAAATAATCTTTTACTTTATAAGTTAATTATTTCACATATTTTGATAGAGTGTTAGAAAACTGATACATTAACCTATGTGCTCTCTAGAGCCCATACATAAATAGTATATTGCCATGGCCATGGCCCACTAACATATTTACCTATGATACTGGACCTGCATTTCTGAGGCAAGAATCACCTCGTGCATATTTGAATCCCTGTCTTCTGACATAGAACATTATCCATTCTCACATCTTCAACTAATTTTTATTGAACTTAAGAAACAAAGCAAATTTGGTATATTGCATTGTCCTAAACTGAACCGTTTAAAAGACTTTTAATGTAAGAGAAGTAAAAAAAAAAAAAAAATGAAGAAACATTTCCTCAAAGCAGAGATACAAGTAGCCAATAAACACATAACATACTTATGATCGTTAGCCATTAAGGAAATGTGAATTGAAAGTGTATTACTACATACCCAATAAAATAGCTATCATTAAAGTAATACTAACTACTACAGACAATGTAGAATAAACTAAAACACTAATATCTTATGGAGGACAATCTGGTAGATTTTTATAAAGTTAAACATTGATCATATGACACAGTAATTTCATACAAAGATACTTTCCCAAGAGAAATAAAAATAAATTATTTCTTCAGGACATGGTGATGCATACCTGTAATCCCAGTAATCAAGAGGCTGAAGCAGGAAGATTATGAATTCAAGGCCTGCCTGGGCTATAGATTAAGTTCAGAGCCAACCTAGACTACAAAGAGAGATCCTATCTCAGATAAAAGACAAAAAAAAAAAAAAAAAAAAAAAAAAAAAAAAAAAAAAAAAAAAAAAAAAAAAAAAAAAAAAAAAAAAAAAAAAAAAAGAAAGAAACTAGGTATGGTGACACACACTAGTAATCCCAGTAATGTGCAAAGTAGAGACAGGAAAATCACAAGTTCCTACTTAATCCTGGTCAATTTAGCAACTTAAGGATACCCTGTCTCAAAATAAAAAAACAAAAGCTGGGAATGTAGCTCAATGCAAAGGTCCTGGGTTCAATTGTCAGCACAAGAGAGTGGAGGAGAGGCATGGTGAGGCAGGGCAGGGCGGGGTGGAGTGAGGGGAAAGGAGAAAGGAAAGGAAAGGAAATGTGTTCACACAATGTGGGGGATTCAGGTTGGGTTGAAGCGTATCTAGCACATGTCCAGGATGCTACCGTGTAAGCCGGCTTCATGGCAAAGACGGCGTCTGAGGCAGGCCTCATGCCCCCTCATCTAGTGACAAACTGCTGATCGGCAGCCCCACCTTCCTTCCTCCACCTCCTTCCTCCTCTGGGCAACCCCTCTGGTTAAGGACATAAAAGGAAAGGTTTTGAGTCTCCCTCATTGATTGGTCCACAGTGACTTCCGCGTTGTTGTTCTCTACATAAGTTCTGTACTTCCTTAATAAATTGGACTGCATTCACCTAAGTTAGTCTGTGGAGTAGGTTCTCCGTTATCTGACCCTTCCTCGGCTGTTCTGGGGATCTCCAGGGAATGGAGACCCCAAGAACACAGGAAATGTTAATATTGTGTTATTCACACTAGCCAAAAGTCTACCAACAGGAGAGTAGATAAAGACGTTTTGGTATGTTCAAACGTTGGGATACTGAGCAGCGAAAAGGAACAACCTTCCAATACGGGCAATAACAAGGATGAATTTCAAAAATATTACACCAAGTGGCTAAGCAAATAAGCCAGGCAACAACAGATTGCATGCTGTATGGTTCTAGTTATGCAACAGTCTAGGAATGTCAAAACTGTAGAAAACAGAAAACAGATCACTGGTTGCCTATGAGTGGTGAGTTGAGAGGAACAGTGTCTGTAATGGGGCATAAGAGAACTTGCTGGGCTGATGTCCCATATCTTCATTTTGAAAGTGGGTACACAACTTGTGTATTTGATAAAATTCATTAAGCTATTCACTTAAAAGGAATAATCATGATTGCGTGTAGACTATACCTCGACCCCAAGTTTAAAAAAAAAAAAATCTTAGTTTTATTAGCAAGAAATCACAAGCCATGTTTTGTTACTAGAACTAAATTGTTCTGCTAGAAAATTCAACTTGATGATTCACTCCACCAACCCTGACTGAAAGGCTTTGTGCACACTCGAAATACAGAGGGGAACAGGTGCCCTGGCTCCCGCCATATGGACTTTGTGTGCTACTTGAAAATTGGATTGCTTTGATGAATTAGTTGCAAGCCAGGAAAAGCATTAAGGGATTATTTGTCCACCATGATTTCAGATTTTTTCTTAATGATAAAATTATTTGAAATAAGAATGCAGCCAAAGTAGTTTTACTCAAAGAGATACTATTTCATAGATAGATGTCAAAAATACTAAGTGCAGGAAAGGAAAATACATTCCAAGTTTCAAAGTTTGTTGATTTAAGTATTACAAATAACAGCAGCAAACAATCCCAAATCTAAGTAGTTCATACTTCAAAATCCTCAAAGCCTCAAAAGGAAAGCTATAAAATCCTCATAAAGGCAACTTCATTCACTTACCTATGAATAGAGCATTAACATTATCTGCCTAGGGCAACCCAGTCAAGACCTCCTCACAGATACTGGGAGCTTTTACCCCTCTGGCCTTTGTTTCTAAATAAAGACTTGTTAATCTACAAAAAAAAAAAAAAAAAAAAAAAGCCTTATCCAAAGCAAGTCTTTTCATAGCCACAGTTCATAGAATAGCTACTGCTTATTTTTTCCCCATTTTATTGATATGTATATGTGCAAAATTTAAGGTTTACAATGGAGTTGAGCATTTTGTGCATATACGTATCCTGCCAAGGACACAAAGGTTTTCCCGCTCTCTTTCTGTCCCTCCCCCCACCTTCCCCTCCCTTCCTTCTCTCCCACCCTGCCCCCGTATTTCACTTTGTTTTTCGCTTTAAGTTCCATAATAGTTGTGATCTGGGACTCTCATATTAGAGAGACCATTCGATGTTTCACCTTCTGCTTCTGACTCACTTCACTACTGCTACTGCTTATTTTAAATGAATTCCTGTGTGACTATCAATCAAATGGATTCATATATATATATATATATATATATATATATATATATCTGCAAATTTTAGCACATAGTTTTTTAAGTTTTCTTTAGACACAGTTGAGTTTTAAGTAGTTACTTACTATGTTTACATGAAATCTATTCATATGTATACCTGGGTCTGCTGATGTCCAACACACTAGCTACTTAGCATATGAGAAAGACTTGATTTGGCAAATGTCAGCTGATATGGAGTATGCCCTGAATGACAGATGAACAGGTCAAATTAAAATTGTGTAGTGATCGCCTCATGTTATCTCCCAGCTTTGTTGTGATAAATAAACTCCAAACTATTAAATATGGCTGAGAATGCGTGAAGATGAGGAAATGAAAAGGATGAAATATTTCACAAAGTCGTGATACTGAGTTTTGATTCTTTAGTTTCATGAAAATTATCAGCCCAGAAGCGAATTTTTGTGCTGACTTAGGCTTACATTGTTCTTTTAGGGTGACAAACTAAGTGTACCAAGAAATTAGAATCTGCTGTTCCCTTTGTGGCGTCTTAGAACAATGAATATTGGAATGATGCCAAGAATGTTGGAGTTTAAGGCCAAAAAAAAAATTTAATGACCAAATCCATCAAGTAAAAAGCTTATACTTTTTAATCACTGACTGCTGTGCTCCTTTTTTTCTTTCATCTTTGCTCAGTTGGTAGTTTACACCTGGTCCTGTTTTTCTCTAATGCCATGTTTTATGCAGAGAGTCTGGTGCTTTTGAGGCAAATGTCCTAAGTTTGTCTTTATTGAGAAGAAAAATATATACTCATTTCATCCACAGAACAGAATGCCATCAACAGCAATAAGGTCTCAGTGTCATCTGGGGTGAAGTCATAAGGTTATTGACAACTGTCATATAGTTTTCACTGTGGGAAATGGCATATCTGCCAGACCCAGTGGCATAGGCCTGTGATCTCCAGACCATGGGATGATTGCAAATTTGAGTCCAGCCTGGACAACTTGGCAAGATCCTGTCTCAAAATCAAAAACAAAAAATGAACTGGTGATGTAGCACAGTGTGAAGGCTTTGAGCTTGATTGCCAATACCACCAAAAGACGAAAAGAAAAAGAAAAAAGAAAGGAACTTGTAAGTAACTGATAGTAAGCCTGTGGATGAGCCTACCCTGTGCTTCCTCCCTCTGTGAGTCTGTCCGTTGTCAAGCTTAGGGCTTGGTTCCAGTGTCTTTCCTCAGCACCATCATGCTGGTTTTGGATATGCTCCTCTGGCGGTTTCTGTTTGTGAGAACCTTGACTTGGGACTTGGAGCTGGTGCACAGCTAGAAAGGGACACATATGCTGCCAGGGTTATAGGAAGTAACAATAACAGGCTCTATTGAGCATGTTTCATACTTTGCTTCTGTAATACTCTGCTGTTGGATCAGTGTATCCTAACCCTGATTCTTGAAGTTTCACCATATCTTGCATTTCAAATGTTCCACCATTATCTTCTCCCACTGAGACCTTACAAGTTTCCGCTTGGTTCCTCCAGCCCCATGGGAAAACTGAAATATTTGCTGCTTTCTGCCTGAGCCAAAATCATTCCTCAGCCAGCCCCTGTGAAAAATCATCAACAATAGTTGCCTCCTTATTTCAGAGTTATTCTCCGCTTGGAGTTTTTGTTTCTACTATCCCTGTACCTTCTGATATCTTCAAAAATGACTGGCTTTTCCCCATTGTTACTGTGAAGTGTTTGCCTGGTGTGGCTACCCTGCCTAAAATGTGACCTGTAGCTGCACACGCTGACTTGTCCCCAGCATTTCACACCTGGTTCCTTTCTTTCTCTTTTTCTTCTTTGAGAAATGGTCTTGCTCTATAATCCAGGCTGGTCCTGAACTCACTGTGTAGCTAAGGCTGGCCTCAGACATGTTGCAATCCTCCTGACTCAGTCTCCTGAATAATGAGAGCGTGTGGCCACCTCACCCAGCAATGCCTGTGCTCTGTACAACAAAAGTAAAACCTGTCACTGTATAGTTTCTTTGATGCATAGGTGGAACCCAGTGTAATGTGATATTCTATAGAATTTGGAAACAAATATAACCATCTTTATTGGTTTATACTCATAGATACCACAGAGGCAAATTTTAAAAGGTGGGGGAAGGGGGAAACCAAAAAAGTTGAAAGTTGTCTGTTTGTAAACTATCTCTTTTTAGTAAAAAAAAATACAGTGTTGAGGAGAAGAATCCAAAAAGTATAATTGTACACACAAACACACATCTTTATTTTAGAAAGAACTAGTTTAATATGATTGTATTAATAATAAGTGTAAGGGCGCACTTTCCATCTTCATTTTGTGCTTTTAATTTTTGAGCATCAGGACTATTAATGAAAAAATATTTAAGTATATTAACTGTGTTTATCTACCCTCCCTACATATACATACAACACCTATACATTCATATGTATATGAATATATACACATATCTATATACACAAAAGGCACTAAAGGGCACTAAATTGTATCATTCTGCTTTCTCTACTGTGTTGGATACTTTAAGAGGACAAATTATCTTCTGATTTTTAAATGTATTTTTAAATTGGGGGTAATTTTAGCCTTACAAAATGATAGCACAAAACGGGGCCGCCATAGGCCGCCTGCCTTCATCATTGTCTGTCATGTCACATCTCACATCCCCACTGTGCCTTTGTCGAAACTAAGAAAGCAACACCGATGATGTCTTACCACTAACTTAACTCCAAACTTTATTCTGATTTACATAGTTTACAGTTAATGTCATTTTTGTCACCATCTAATGTGAATATATTGTTTAATTTTTTGCAATGTTTTGCAATGTTTTTTAAAGCTTCACATTTTAAGTCTAGTGTCCTGTTTTTGCATCTATATAAGCATGTAATGCTACAGTGTTCAGTTGAGAATTGCTTCTGAGTGCCAAAGTGCCATGTTTTTCACACTCCAAACTCCTGGGCAGACCCTGAGGACAACTTGTTGCTTATTTATGACACTATATATTAAAGTAACTGAAAATATTCAAAATAATGCTTACTTTGTGCAGAGTCCATGAACTCCAACCAGAACACATAAATGTCAAATTTGAGCAATAAATTCTGATTGATTTTGAAATTCCACTTAAAGCACCATTTTTCTGAGTAGATGCTCATGGAAAATATTTTAAAATATTGTTTTATAAAAAACTGATTCCTATGGGATCTAAAAATTCTTTAGGTAGAATTTTTGGTAAAATGTCTGAATAATTGAAGTACTTTTTCAGATTGTCAGAATAATGAATTTTTAAAATTATTTCATTGTAGTGATTCATCACTCAAGATTGCAATATTTTAAACATTTTTTTATACTTCAGATAAACAACTGGCATTTTCTCATTTTGTTGTGTTCCTTATGAGTTCTACTCTGAAGCCCTCTCAAATTAAAAGAAAAAGTCTTTTATTTGGGGGCCATTAGTGAATATGCTGGAGTCATCATAGTCAATAAAATAAGCAATAGATGGTTGAAGATTAAATAATGGAATGGATCATGGTTCCATTAAACATACCCAGACATTCCTGGAAAAGCTTTTAAAATATGCTTTTTAGTTAAAGCAAAGCACTTATCAATGCTACCAGTCCCAGTAAAGATTGTATAATACAAAGCAGACATTTATTAGAACTAATGCAAGGACATTCACCTTGTCCATTGGATAGTTATTATCCAGGTAGGAACTCGGCTTCTTCCAGGTAGGACCCCAGCTTGCGAAAGTAAATTTCAAGTGATCAACTAAAATAACTGCAAAGCTTGGTACCAGTTCACAGGGCAGCCATGATTCCGACTAAAGGTTTCTGCCTAGGGAGCCATATGGAAAGGCTTGGATTAAGTTGATTTAGCCTAAAGAGAAAATTGTTCAAGTGCAGGTCGTACACTTGTGGCCTATAATCTTGTGTTGCTTAGCCCAGATGATGATTTTTCTTTGTTTTCAATATTTGAATTAATTGTTAAGCTCTTAAATCTTAAGAATACACTACAAAAATCTAAATTGCCTTCATTTCTGCATCAGTTAACAGATAATAGCAGGCCCTTTTTCCATTAAACACACCCTCTCCGACTGCACACTCCCCACCACACCTGGGGTACCTGGCAGCTACTGGTTTTAATCACCCCTTACGCAGCTGTTTGCTTATGATAAAGAATTTCTGTGTTTGTGGCGCCAGAAAAAATGGAAAAGGGAATTGCTGGATGAGGCAAGCTGACTCAGAAGGACAAATGTGGCATGTTCTGTCTAGTAGGGGGGTCCAGAAAGGATGATAAGAACGTAAAAGGGAGACTTGGTAGAAAAGAGGGGGGAACAAGAGGGATGGGGAACAGTGTAAGGATGAGGAAGAGTGAGGGTGGATGTGAGCACAGTGAACACATTGCACCCCTCTAGAGAAATGTGATACTGGGGAGGAAGGCCGGGCAAGGAGGGCAGCGGTGGAGTGGAAATGACCAGTTTCATGGTATATGCATGTGCACATCAGTCAAAATGATATGCATTACTTTGTATAACCACTAAAAAAAATAAAAAAAAAATAGAAATTTAAGGGGTGAAGGAATGGCACAGTGGTTAAAGCACTTGCCTTGCAAGCACAAGGCCCTGAGTTCTACTACATAAAGCTGGGTGTGGTGATGAACGCCTCTAATTCCAGCACTCAGGAGGAGGATTGCTGTGAGTTCAAGTGTAGCCTGGGCTCCACAGTGAGTTCAGGATCAGCTGGGCTATAGAATGAGACTCTGTCTCAAAAAAAAAAAAAAAATATATATATATATATATATAGAGAGAGAGAGAGAGAGACAAATTTAGAATGACCTTGGATCATATCATGACCTAAAGGAATCGGTAAACTTTTTCCATAAAGAGGCAGGCTGTTAATAGTTTGGCTTTGTGATCACACGGTGTCTGTAACCACTACGCACCTCTGCTGTTGCAGTGCACGAGCAGCCATACACAGTATGGGCTAAATGATGTGGCAGTGTTCCAGTGACAATCCATATGAAGACAATGGAGCTTAATGACTTATACTTCTGCAAAAGGTTTTTCTTTTAATTTTAAAATTATTTGTAATATGCTCAACTAATTATGAATGGATTTTTACCATCTTGACTACAACTTAACTCTAAGCTTAAAAAAAGTTTCACCAATAAGCTTCACTCAGAAATTTTTTTTAAAAAAATGAAACTTGATGTAGCTCTAGAGACCACACTGAGAAAGTCCCCAAGGCCTCCACGTGAACAGAGAACTTTGTTTCTTCTCTTCATCTAGAAATGATTTGTGAAGGTTTAGTAAAGAAAAATACCACATTGCAAGTCAGTGTGATTACTTTGGACCTTTATTAATCACATTTATTTTTTGCATTCTTTTATTTTGATTATTAAAGTTTCCTAACAACAGAAGTCATTTTTTTCTTCTACACTGCTCAAGCAATGTGGTAGCACCTTGAAATTACCCTAAAAGAGCTATACATGAAAGAAATCACATTTTATGTTTCTGTCAATTTAGGAACATGTACCTGTTTATTGGCTCATACTTTGGTTGACCAAAATCAAAAAGCTGAAAAAAATCTAAATGTCCTGATTAACAAATTATTTTGCATACTTACTTAAACTGTGTTGCCTTGCTGGAATTCTTATGCTTCTCTGTAAAGAGTGTGTGTGAGGTGCATGTATTGATCAGGAAGAGGCATGTCCATCACACACAAATAATAACAAAGCCAAAGTCCAGGTCACATATGTAATATTTAAGTAAGGAAATCCATTGGTGATAATGTTAACTTCAGGCTGATAAGGCTAAAAATGTGAAAATTAATTAATTTTTTTTTCAAACATATTATTATTGTGTGACTTTTATTGGTACAATTTTAAATTAGAAACATTTTAAAATGAAAATTGAAAAACAACCTCAAATTGTCTTCATAGTCTATTTGAGACAAGAATCTGTTTTTCTAAGGAGAAAAACCTGTTTCTGAGACTCACAGATGTAGGTAAAGTAAAAATATTCCACTTATAATTTGAGTCTGACTTCAAAATCACCATCTCTCTTTGCTGAGTTGTTAGTAATTCAAGAGCATCTATGAAGTGGAATTGCATCTGCATAACTCTCAAGTCAGGTAGAACCCTGTCTTTGAATAAGCCCCTGCTTTGACAAAAAAAAAAAAAAGAAAAGAAAAGAAAAGAAAAGTCAAGTCTAAAAGGGTGAACCAATATTCTTTTATCTTTGGTCTTTTTTGTCAATATACAGAATATAATTATAATATGCAGGTTGTAGCTGGTTCCATTACAGAAAGTTTCTTTGAAAAGTAACCTGTTTAAATAATTACTAGCTATACAACTCCTGTTGGCCTTCCACTTTGCCCTCTTATTTTTTCTGCAACAGTTTTTGAAAGAATTGTGGAGATCACCATTCCCACAAACCCATCTGAATTATTCTGTCTCACTGGGAATAGCTATCATTTCCATGTGACTACATTTGAAAATTACAAAACAGATGTTTTCTTAAAACAGAGAAATAGACGACTCTAATAAATGTATGTAGTAGCCTACAACTGAAGGTACTCAAGCTCCAAGTGGAAATCTCAGGACATAAAATTGGAAACTTGAATCTCTAATTGCACCTTATCCCTTTATTCACATACTGTTTACTGAGTATCTACTGTGTCAGGACTTGTGCCAGTAAATTTACATGTACTGATCTCAAGCCAATCAGTTCATCTAATTTGACTTATAAGGAAAAAATCTGGAAAATTTAGGTAACCTGCAGCAGCCACCCACTCATAAATGCACAAGCAATTATTTGACTTAGGTTTATGTATAAATTTAACAAGCATTATTATAGCAGAATGTCAGGAGCAGTTCAGGGTACTTGATAAATATTAATGAATGCATCAAATCTTATTAATTCTGTAGGTCAGAACCTTCATAAATGTGGCATAACACATGGGTTCATTCAGAGAGAAGAAAGTTAAATAAATGGCAGAGCTGTGAATTCAGCTGTAGGTGGCCAGTCTTTGGAGGCCTTGCTTTGAACCACCATCAAGAGAGCTGTTTCTAAATTGAAGGCCTCATTGTCCCACTGTATCCATTTGCTTAGATGGTCAGATGCAAAAAAAAAAAAAAAAAAAAAAAAAAAAAAAAAAAAAAAAAAAAAAAAAAAAAAAAAAAAAAAAAAAAAAAAAAAAAAAGAAAAAAAGAAAATAAAGTAAGTTAAGTGCTGGAGTCAACAGTAGGGGTTATAGCATTTGGAACTCTGTTAAATTATGAGATTGAAATTGCAACCTAATAATTTCTGCTAAAAAAGGAGGGAAGAAATGTATTATATCATAGCATGAACTGAATTATATATCCCCCAAATTCATGTATTGAAGCCCTAATCCCTAGTGTGACTTCATTTGAAGATAAAGCTTATAAGGTAGTAATCAGGACTAAGTCAGGTCATGAATGCGAGGCCCAGATATGACAGGACTAGTGTCCTTATAAGAAGTAACACACCTGAGGGTTCTCTTAAGCTTCCTCTCTGCCCGGCATCCACAAAGAAGAGATTACATGAGTGCACAGTGAGAAAGCATCCAGAGGCCTCAGAATGGAACCAACCTATGTTGTCAGCCTTGATTTTGGGCTTCCCAGACTTGATAATATGAGAAACAGGTGTCTGTTGCTTAAACTACCTGGTGCAAGACATCTTGCTATAGTAGACCCAAAAGATTAAGGCACATAAACATCTTTGAAATATCCTGAGGTTAACTTCCTTCAGGCACAGGTGGGTCCAGGGGCTCAAATAATATTATTAACATTCACTTTCCTGCCATTTTTCTTTTTTTTTTTCCTCTCCTAACCCAGCAACCATCCCTTTCACCAACTTTTGTTTAGCTTTGCTTTCCTCTGTATTAGTTTTATTCTCAGGTTGCCTTCTACTGTAAGTAGTTCCCCACAGGCTAGCATGGGATCTTATTGTATGATTTTATTGAACTCTAGCAGGGAGAATGCTTTCTTTTGCTCTCCATGGCTGTAGCACAAAGTTGTATTTAAACTTTCCTGGCCTACTTTGGATCAGGTGCCTGCTTTTGAACATGACCTGGGCATGAATGCCATGATTGGCTAAACGTGGGAGAGTCTGCAGCTTGGGATGAGGATGAGCCCCTGTCGAATAAAAGGCTAACCTTTGGGGTAGGAGTGGCTCCCTAAAAGAAAACTGAAATGGATGCCCCACACTAAGGGGAAAGGACATCAGACAGGATAAACTGGAAAGTCTGTTGCAGTGATACAGACTTTATACTGAGGTATTGATTGAAAATTACAGCTGCACATTGAAATGATGTGGGAATTTGTAAAATCTACAAATGCCAGATGCCTATCCTCAGAGATACTGTTTAGATGATTCCCAGGAACTCTTTCTAGGAGACAGGAGGATCAGAAACTCTACTTTTAAATACTTTTGTGTTTGCTATTTTAATGCCACATTCTTTTCAAGGATAAGTTACTGGAAACTTGTAAGAAATTCGAAGTTCAACCACTATTTTATACTCATACAAAATACTTTTCTGAGTCACGTATGTACCAAATACAACATTTTTAAAGTGATTTTTAAAAAAATAATGAGTGAAAGAAATCACGTTATTTTTGGAGAAACAAAGATCTATAATCAGTGTAAACATGCAAAGCAAACAGGAGGCAGATAGTGCCCAAGGCAAGCGGGCCATGCATTCATGCTGCTTCATTTGTGTGGATTGTCCTGTACGCCTTCCAGCAGGGACAGGTTTATGGTGCATTTCACATGCACATGCGGCTCTGTCTCCAAGCACTGATCGCCGCTAAGTGTGCTCCTTGTGGTGCTGTCGTCTATATCTTACTTCTGGATTTTTGTTTTTTTTTCCTGGGGTGAGAAATGAGCCAGGAAATCAAATCTGACTGAAATGAGTGGAAGTAAGAGAGAAATAAACAAGAGCCGTGAAACCCCACCCTCCGGACTGCTCAGCAGCCTCGGTGAGGAAGCAGCACGGACCACGAAGGGGAAGGGCGCCAGATCAGTGGGCCTGGGACCGCGGCGCCAGCTGCGGGAATGCCTGATATCCAGGAATATGGTCTTGTGAGAGGGGGAAATATAAATGAGAGGTGAGCCAATGACGGGAAAACAGTTGTGCTGCTCCCTGCAAGCAACAGAAAGTAATTTTGGCCTGATTTTAAACAGATATGGAGTTATTAAAAAATATAGGCTAGCTCATAGAAGCTGTATAAGATAAGGAAACTAGGTTTATATGGGCAAAAGTAAGATCAGACCAGAGCCAACAGTCACACCAGATGGCAGCCTGATAATGACCACAGTGCTGCCACCACAAGAATGTGGACCTCAAGGTGCTGCCTCAGGCTTGGACGCTGTGGGCCATTGTCACATGCATTCCGTCACTGGTCTTAAAGATATATATTCAATATAAACAGTGGTTTCCAGAGCAGCAACTTCCTCACGTTTGAAAGTTGACTGTATCCACATTGTTTATATGTGACTTATCCTAAAGTTGAGTAATGTGTCTTATCTTAAAAATGTGCAACTTACTAAAATATACAAATAAAAATATATAACTTAGTATCTAGTAATTCTGCTTTGGGACTCACGCCACAGTGAAACTGCCTCAAGCTACACAAAGACCTATGGACGCACGATGCTCATGGAAGAATGGCTTTCCTGCTCCATTACTTTATCAGTAGCTGAGCTGACGATTTACAAGAATTATTAGAAATGATCCCAAAATTAGGGAAAAAGTACTTAAAAACATCAATCTTTCTGAATAAGCAGAGATTCTGAATATTTTCTGAAGCCTAGAACACTAGGGTACAATTAAAAGAATAGAATCAAGAAATGTTAAATCTCTCTTTTTCACTTTTAAAATCAGCAATTGTGCAATTACAGATAGACAGAACTGATTTGTGGGGGTGTTTCCTATGAAAATTACTTGTGGGACTTGCATTGACCACAAACCTAATATGCATCTTATATGACAGCCACATAAGCTCCGCTCTTAGGTTACATCTGGGCCTGGCGTTCAACTAAAGGAAGACATAACTGTCTTCTAATATTATGTGGAAGAGGAAAAAAATGTAAAGCCATGGAATTCCAGCTGAACATGAACCCTATTCCTCTAGGAGATAAAACATGAGCAAATGACTGGAGATTTTATGAATATGGATTTTGTTTTAGTTTAAGAAAGAGTTTTCTGCTGTGCCTTTCCAATAGACAGTTCAGTTACTAATGGAAGTAATCAAGAACTTTGACTACTGTCTATCCACTACTGGATGAGAGATTTTAAGGATCTTAAATTTTCTTCGTACTCTTTTGCATGTTTTTTTTTTCATAAAAGAAAATCAGCTTGCAGAGTGAAGACAGACGACTAGTAGCTTTGAGATCACACTATTTTCAGAGCTCTTTACCTTACTGATCCCAGTCAAAAGTGATGGGATATAGGGAAAGGAATAGCCCCAGTGGGCCATACTTAGGGGGAAGAGAGACAAAGATAAGGTTATTTTAAAATCATACCCATCCTCTACAAGTACAGGATGAGGAAGAGCTGACTTGTAAAACTATTTCCTATGAAAATAACTTGAGGGGTTTGAGCTGACCGCAAACCTAATGTGCATGTTATAAAATAACATGCATTATAAAAGTTATTACAAAATTACCTTATTTTTGTTTCTGTCTTTCCCTTCAGTATTGCTCAGTGGGGCTATCCCTTTCCTTTTTGCGATGAAGTCTTGGGCCAGCCTATGACTTCACTCAATACAATTAGATAGTAGTCCTCCAGCCGCTTTAAATCGCAAATGCAATCTACTTCATAATTTAAAACATCCACGGTTGTGTTACAATCAAATGCTTGAGCCTGATTTAAAATGAAAACATTCCTGCCTCCTCACTCCCGCCTGCCAGAGCCTGCTTTCCATAGGCTGCTCCCACTGGCAGAGAGAGTGGAAAGAGGTTCACAGAAAGAGGTGAGGTGCCCAGGGGTCGCATTTTCAAATCCGTCCTATCCGTCCTTTAGTAAGATGGTGGCCTGCTGTACAGGGAGGGGAGCACAGAGCGGGGCTGGTTTGACATTGAAATACTCCCTTTGGAGAATCCTTTGATTTCTGGAGACTCCCAGGACTTTCCCATGTGGTGAACAGTGCCTCAGCTTTGGCTGGCCTCTGCTGGTGCAGGGGGTTGGGTTGGGGGAAAGGGGTCGTTTGTTTGTTTTGGTTGGTTTGGTTTTGATTTTTTTATGCAGTGCTGGAGATTGAAGCCAGAGGCCTCGTGTATATTAGCCAAATATTCTACCCCTGAGCTACACCCTCTGATCTCTGGGCTGGAGGAGACCTTTGTACCTTCCATAAGACCAAGCACATGAGCAGCATACCTAATAAGAAGAATACAAGCTGACAGTATAATGGCAGTTTCTACATATGGCGGTGGGGCCAGGCATTTTTAACCTTCAATTAGATAGAACATTGGCAGTTTCTTCCCAGGGACAGTTTTTAGTCCCTGTTGTCATCAGCCTGTTGCCTTAGGCCTGAAGTAGGCCATAACCACCCAAGCTGAGAAACATGTGGCATACTCTGAGTGTCCCCTCCAGGCTCCTCCACCTGACCTGCAAAGAGAGTCAGCACCTCTACATCCTTTCCCGGCAGGAAGGTGAGAGCACAGCTCTCGCCTAAGATAATTTATTGACAAATCTCTTCCTGAAATCTTGACTCTTCAGGGTTTTGTATCCAGTCCCTAAGTAAAGGACCCTGGCTGTGGAGCCCATGAGGACAATGACTGGAGTACTTTTTCTATAAACTTGAAAGTCTATTTATACTTGAATGTATGCTTATGCTTTGGTAAAAAAAATCCAGTTAAATATACCTATTATACTCATTTTTGTCCTCTTAACAAGCCTAGATGATAGCCTTCAATGGCCTCATTTTACAGGTAGAAAAACTGAGGCACGGAGAGGTTAAATAATTTGCCCAGGCCATAGCTATGCTGCATGTACAATATGATATGAATCTGTGATCTGTTCTCTACACTGTGCACCTGCTGCGTGTGGATTCACTAGTTTCCGTTGTCTAGAGGAGTCGTTCTGTATGTGTGATTTCTTTGGGGGAATTCATGCTATGCAGCTGGAACAAAGTATAAAGTTTCAAACATCGTATTTCGGTCAACGGTTACTTAAAAGCTCTCTTTGTAGATTGTTCTTTCTCTTTGTATGCTGAAAGACAGCAGCTCCAGCTGTGTGCTGCTCTCCCAGTGTTTCTGTTGTACTGATAAGACAAAGGATGCTAAGTAACATTTGTTGAGCACTTACTAAGGGCCACATAGCATTCTAAGTGCTTTGTCCAAATTCTTTCACTCCTTTCCCATTACAACCTAGGTCATTATTTTTTCCAAAGAAAAAGAGACCGAGGAGAAACACAGGGAGAAAATACTAAGGGCAGAAGACCAGACCTTCCTGTTCTGCCCTTGCTAGTATACAGCTTGCTTGGTCTGTCAACTAACTCCTCTGGACCATACTTTTTTCATCTACAAAGTGAGAAGAGTAACAGCAATCTTATTTGCTTCAGAGGGTCCTTGTGAGAGTTAAATGAAACAAGGATCAAGGCACTGTCCAGATTGAAAGAATTGTTATGAGTCCACTAAGATTCACATGCCATGACAAGCAGCCATACAGGTAGAACTGTGAGTCCATTGTTATCCTGAGTGCCACAAAACAAAGACCTCAGAGATGCTGTACAACAGAAAGCAGCCAGCATGCACGATAGAGGAGGCATGCTTTCCTGAAAATCATTTAAACACAGGGAAAGTCAGCTTCACAATGGAATAAACTCAAGAATCATGTATTTCGGAGACAGGGCCAAGCTGGGAAGCCTTTGGGAAACGTTTTTGCTCTTGAGAACTCTTAGGCTTGAAAATGAGAGCCAGGTGGGGAGAAAGGGTATGGCCACAAAATACGAGCAGAGAGAAGGAAAAAGTACAAGCAGAAAATCAGGAAATGCTCGCATAAGAATGCAGGAAAATATTTTTAAATCTACTAAAAACCTGAGCAGAGATCATAAGATATCACATATTTGCAAACACAACAACCATTTCTTTCCAGTCTAGAAGAGAAATCACGGAAACTTCCTCTTCTCTTTTCCAACAAGACATAACAAAAGCCGAACTGATGTTATTAATGAAAAAAAGATGGCTAGTTGAAACAGTGAAGGCTCTGAACACAGAATGGATGGAAATGAAGCCCTCGTTGAGGGACAATTCATTATTTATCTGCTGTTTTCATGTATACCGTGTTCTGCCTGTATTTTTCTCTCCAGGGAGAATACTAAACCAGGTAGGTAAACCATGTAAGCACTAGCAATTTGAGACGGCATATGAGCATAAGGCCAGTGGAGCTGTTCCTTGAATATCAATTATTATAGCTCCTCCACTTGAAGATTCTTAAAATCAAATACTTCAACTTAATGGATCTGTTTTCAAATTCCCTTTAACGGCCCTTCTGTGACCATAATATCTACTTTTCCAGACATCCTAAGTAGAAACCACTGTGGACAATATATGTACAATCCCCTAAGGATGGCATAGGGAGGGGAGAATGTCGGTTGCCAAATTTAGCAGCTCTGGAGAGAGTTTTTGTATTAAATTCGAATCTTTAGGGATTACGATTCATTTACAATGGGCAGATCATATCTTCTCGATTCTGAAAGATAAATCACACTGATATACATGTGGATTTAAAAATGGTAGGTTTTCTCGACACCATAAGAAAAAAATTCTTTTCACAAAATACAAACATCCTGTAACTATTTTGGAATTATGATAAGTCCCATGTTATTTTGGCATGTTCTTGCTATTGAATGGGGACTTTTGTAAATAATCTATCACATCTGACCTGCGGAAGCTCGGATTGGGAGTTTGTGTCTTGAGATGCCAAAGTGTGTTTTTTTGTTTTGATTAAAAAGAAAACTGGAGGACCAATAGAACAGTAACTACAGTCTTTGAAATTTTAAAATAAGCAAAATTTCAAAAGTGGGGGTGGGGGCTGTGTATTGTAAACATTTTCTTTTACTAAATAAAATCACTTTGAATTCTGATTTTGTTTTTCTGTTCTTATTATTTTAAATTTTATTCTGCTTTCACAAAAAGACTAACTGAAAATTGAAAAAACGTGTAATATAGCACAAGTCTTTCAAGATTTGTCAAAAATTATCTTTATTCATTTATCTTAGTCTCCTAGTTTAACTGCAAGCAAGTGAGACTATTGTGACAGAATAGAGCTTGTCTGTGATTCAGAACTGGAAATTACTTGCTTTACTCACTTTGTAGTATGAGCTAGTTCTACATAAGTACATGTGGCTTTTGGGTGTTCACTCCAGACCCAAGCCATGGCATATACTCGCTCACTAAATTCCTCAGAATAAATTTATTTTTCTCTCTCTATTTTTCCAATTTTTATTAATATATATGCAATGCATAATATTTGCAATAGACTTGAGTATTCTGTGCACATACATATCACATCAATGTTACTATCCCTTCCCCTCCCAATTTTTGGCCCTCCCACACCCTCCTCATCCCCCCATAACTCCCACTGTCACACTCATTTGGTTTTATAGAATGCCTATGTTCTAGGTTTCCCAAATTAAAAAAAAAAAAAACATAAAATACTTAACATATTTAATCTACTGCATCTGACTTACTTTACCATTCAAATCATCACTCATTAGCTCAGATTCCCACCCCTAGCATGGGTTCAGTGGCCAAATCTTGATGCCTCTTCTTTGGGTCCAGCAGGACCCTTTATTGGGGTGATATGCCAAAAGTTCTTTTTTTTTCTGTATGTTATTATATCTTTGTTGAGATTCTCTAGCATGGCTTCATCCGCTAGTTCACATAAGAAAAGAACAGTAACTATGAAATTCTTAAGGCTAGAAAATGTGGGAAGGAAAAAGAGAGAAGTTAAATCTTATATTCCTTAGATGAGTAGTGAAAAGTAAATGTTTGTACATTCAGGTTGTCATTGTATCAGTCAGTTTTCTTAGGATAAACTTGTAGCCAATACCAAAGAAGTGAGTTGCTCTGGTAAGTGAGCTTAAGTCTATGTCAAGTTGCTACATTCACTGAATTTAAATCTTTATCACCTGAAAGACAGAGTGACATGCTTAGTTATTTCAGATTTTTTTAATTTCCATAAACTGTTTACTCACAGTACACTAATTATTAACATTTTTCCCCATTTTTAAAGACTTGGTGACAGTGGGGATTTTATCATGTTTGTCCCTTAGCCATAAACGTATCTTGAAACATTAGTAAAACTTAATTTACACATACAAAATTTTAGCTTTCTTTTTTTTTTTAATCCAGAAAAAGAAAACTCTTTTTAAGAGCAAGATTCATTTTTACAGCTAAGGTTTTTACAGCTGAAGTTCTCTGTTTTTATAAGTATTGCCTAGTGTTAAATATCTAGTATAAGTAGTCTGAGTGAAGACTTGAGAATCCTTATAATTCAGTTATCTTAATATTTTTAAAAGAGATTTGGCCAATAATGACAAAATAATTTCACTTCTGTATTTAAGAACTAGTTAAAAATTACATTTCATTGTTAATTAAACTTTGAAAATTTAGATTTGAGATATTTACATTCAAGTATACATTGTTATTTTCTTATTCATTTGGGAATTAATGTTAATGTTTTACTGATTTTAGGGCAATGAACTAGTTAAATGGGTGGAAGACTGGTAGGAAATGTGGAGGATTAAATTATTTCTCTTTTATTTTTCTTGATTTTGAATCAGAGTCTTACTAAATTGCTGAATTGCCCATGCTGGGTTTGAGCTGGCAGTCCTCCTGCTTCAGCCTCCCAGGGTGTTGGGATTACAAGGCTGCGCCACCCAGCTGGGTTTGGAGCTTCTGAGTCTTCAAAGGTGTGGAAAGGGGGTATCGTTACACATTAATTTATCTGTGCAACCTCACTCTCGTGAAGTCAGTGCATGCCTAAAACTCATCCACACCAGAACTAACCCTAAAAACTCACACCATTTAATCCACACATTAAAAATTTATTTTCTCATGATAAATTAATCTGAATCTTAGAAAGGTGGGTTAGGGGAATTACTAATGAAGAGAATCTTGCTTCTTTTCCTGGTACTGCTTGTGAAGTGTTTAAATTTTTTTTACAATAAGCTTTATGCCTTTTGTAGTTGGCAAAAACTTGTAAAATGTTGTCTGTTTGCTTTTTGAGTCAGGGTCTCATAATACAGCGTCCCTGCATTATAGGACAGGGTCCATAGACCAGGCTACCCCTGAACTCATTGTGTACTCCAGGCTGGCCTTGAGTTCATGGCAATCCTCCTGCCTCAGCCTCCTGAATGAGTGCTGGGATTACAGGCATGCACCACCCTGACCAGCTAGTATATGGTGCTGGGGTATGGAACCCAGGGACTCATGCTTCTTGGGCAAATATTCTAGTCACTGGGCTATGCCCCCGCCTTATTTATTTTTTTACTATAGGAATATAATATGAGCATTACTTTCTTAGCAGATTTTGAAGTGTACCATGCCGTACTGCTAATTGCTGGCATAATGTTGTATAGATCTCTGGAACTTACTCATCTTGCAAAAAAATGCAGCCTCGAACATTGCTTTTGAAAATTGAAATACGTGTTTTATGAACTCAATAGCAACTTTGCATTTATGTTTTTAAAAAAGCCCAGATGGGAGTAAGACTCAAAATGCATTTGTGAGCATAGATCTTAAAAATGCATTAAAACCAGAAAAAGTCTGTTATTTTTCTTAAGCATCGACTCTGCAGCTTATTCTGGTGGTTTTTCCCTGTGCAACTTGAATACTTGTCAAGCTAGTTTTGGCAACATTATCTGATAGCCAGTAGAGGTCGTCATCAACCACATTCTAGCATTTCAGAGGAGACGGAAAACCTAAACGTTTGGTTGGTTCATAACATGCACAAAAGGTTCAGAAGTTTTCAATATGAAGCTTTCCTCCTAGAACCTTTGCATAATTGAACCAATATTCAAGTCAGAGGAAAAAAGGAATATAAATAAAAATAATGGATGCAAGATGTGGGTGTTAGAGAACTTCAAAACAACAGAATTTCTTAGAAATTACATAAATTTTTTCAAGTTGATTTAGTTAATACAAATCCTTCTTTATGTCAAAATGCTGGAAAGAAATCCATAAAACGTTATCAAATACTAACATAGCAAAATTGGTTTGTGGTCTCTTTTTCTGCCTATGTATTTGGAATGCTGTAAAATCACAGATGTTTGTTTTTGCCCAGACTTAGTCTCTGACTTTAATTTTGTATTTTAGGGTGTGTGTGTGTGTGAGAGAGAGAGAGAGAGAGAGAGAGAGAGAGAGAGAGTTTTCTTGACTACACAACGAAAATGAACCTGGCATAGTGTTGATGTGGCTTGTAGTTTTCACAGTTGACATTTGATATATGATTACTGATTTTTAGTTCCTCAAGAAAAGTTTATTAAAATTTTATTTTCTTTATAATGGGTATGTTTGAACTGAGAAGAAAAGATATTATTAGTTTGGAGATAGAATCTGTGTATACCTTGAAATAATAAAAGATATCCCCTTTATATGAGGGAATAAGCATGTGCTTGGTAATTCTAAAATGGACAAATGAAAACACATGTAGAGACAGACAGTTCAAACTAAGCAAGCCCCTTCCAATAAAAAAAAGACTTAAAAATAGGTGTTTTGAAGGTTAGTAAGCATGCCATTGGTGGAGCATTCAAATGGATCAGATACTCACTGACAAAAGAGTATTGGAGTTGAATACTTCTGTTCGGGTGTCAAGCTATACTAAATACATTTTAAAACACTACATTTACTTGTTTATTTGTTTAGTAATATTTTTATGGTACTGAGGATTGATATTGGAGCCTTCATTCTTGAGTTATGTCCTCAGCCTGTTTTTTTTTTTTTTTTTACTTTTTTATTTTGATGAAGGATCTCAGTAAATTGCTAAGTTGTCCAAGCGGGGCTTGAATTTGCGATGCTCCTGCCTCAGTCTTTCAGAATGCTAGGATCACATGTCTGAACCACAGGGCCTGGCTAAAAAAGGCTATTTTTAATTATTGGGTTTTTACATTTTAAATTAATAGTAGTATTATTATTAAAGTTGTATATTTTTAGAATAATACTAGCTGGTGTGACTAATCTGAAAATTGTGGCCGTTTAACACAACTGTTTCTTTTAAACTCTTGTACTGATTCCAGTCTATTATTGACAGCTAGCAGGTGATTCTTTTCTCTATGCAGCTTCAGAAGCACACTTTTGTTTTTCTGTTGCTGACACCTCTTATGGCCCCCATCCAGGAGAAGGAGAAAGACACACAAAAAAGTACACATCATTTTTTTTTGGGGGGGGGGGGGAGTGGTGTCTCGCTATGTAGTTCAGGGTGGTCCTGAACTCATTTTGTAGTCGAAGTTGGCCTCAAACTCACAGCAATCCTCCTGCCTCAGACTCTCAAGTGCTGGGATTATGGGCAAGCAATACCACTCCTGGCTTAACTGGTGTCTGAATTACCTTTTTGTTGCTGTAATAGAATATCTGAAATCCACAACTCTGGGGAGGAAAGATTTCATTTAGTCAGTTTCAGAAGGCCATAGTCCATTCATTTGTGGGTGGCTGGAAATGCTAGAGCCACATGATGGGACTGGAGCCAGAGAAAGAGCTCCTCATGACCTGGAAAAACAGAGACGAGGCAGAGAGGACAGCACGTGCCCCACAATGTCAGGCCCCAGTTATCGGCACTTTCCAGCCAGGTCCCACCTCTCAAAAGTATACAGCACCCATAGGTAGAGGAAGCTTTTGGGGGACACCCTAGACCACAACGTGTGGTGCTGGAAGAATTGAACCCAGATCCTTGCTCTTGCTAGGCACGGACTCTAACCACTTGCATGCCTACTTCTTAACCACCTTGTCCTAGAAATGACACATTTACTTCTGCTCATACCCACTGAGAAAACCAGCCACATGATGCCACTTAAATTCAAGGATAAAGAATGGCAATTTAGCTCTCTATTTTGCTGCTTCACTCTGACAATATTTGTGTATACCCTTCTACTACGTAAACTTATCTCTACAAAGGAGTTTACTCAGAGTCACTTTCAATAACATCCTACTACAAGTCCAGAAAATCCAGGTGATGTACATACAACCCTCTTCATCAGGTGTGGGTGTAATTCCTTACAATCCAGTGACTGTGTTTCTTAAAGCTGATTGCAATGTTGGCTCAACTCTTCACCGCTCTTGGATCTCCATCCTTTGCCATGTAACCTTGCAGAAGTCACCGACCGTGAATAAAGCAGTGCTCTCTCAAACTCTGACTGAGCTCAGCCAAGTGACTTAGGGTTATGCTGGGATGTTAGCTGAAGCATGTTAGCAGAAGCTCGCTCTGTACCTTTGACATGAGAACATGTTCATGCGTAGTGTAGTCTGCACATAGATGAGAGATACATGAAGCAGAGCCAGTCTTGTCAGCCAAAACATCCTAGATTAGTTGATAGCCAGCCAAATTCTAGATAAATGAGTGAGCTAAGCCAAGGCAGAACAGCCTAACAAAACTCCAGCTGGTTCTAGACAGATGAGCAATCAAATGCTTAATGTTGTATGACACTTTGGTTTTTGTAATTGTTTATTTTACAGCCTTATTGAGGTCGCAGATAATAGCACATCTATCAAGCTAAACCGTGGACTCTTCGTAAGCAGAAAGTTAGTTTTCTTCTTTAATCTGTTGTCAGCATAATATTTAATACTGTGCCTTCCCAAATTGAAGTTCATATTTTTGTTGAGCTAATTTAATGTGTAGCCATATTTCACTAGAGAAAATACTTGAAATGTTGTAGAACATAAATGTGAATGAATTTATATATGTTTATAACACTTACATATTCTTGAATCACTTTCAAGTTTCCTTCCATTTGATTTTCTTAGCAACTTGAGAAAAGATACAACAAATACTAAGTCTGTATTTTTGACTACTGAATCTCAGGAACAGTTCCTTACTTCAGTCACAACTTGTTAGTGACAGAATCAGGCCAAATACACTGGAATTCATGTATCCTGACTCCCAAAATGTACTCCCATTGTCGATAGGCCTTATGAGTAATTGGGAACACATAGTCTATGATAGAAAAGGCCATGATGCTCTTAGCTCATTCGTAGATATTTTCAAGGATAAGCATTAATCAAAATATCTGATCGCAGCTTATACCTATTTTTCTCTAATGGAGTGCTTCTAACAATATTTTCTAGTAAAAAGAGATGGCTGAATTGATTAGTAAACAAGAAATGGGTGCAAAGAAATTATTACTGTAGCAGGCTTTCTCTATCTTAGCACTTTTGATATATTTCAGCTAACTAATTCTTTGCTGTGCTGGACTTCGCTCTTCACTGTAGCCTGTGTAGCAGAATCCTTTGCCTGTGCTCACTTGATTACAATAATACCTCCCCAGTTCTAACAACCAAAAATGTCTCCAGATATTTCTAAATATTACCCCTGAAGTACTATCTGCATCCTTCCCCTTTGTGAAATGTGGTTGTAACCAGAATTTTATATGTGTTTTAGATTTCTAAACTATAAGGTGAATTTTTGCAACCTATTTTCATGTTTTAAGGGCAAAAACTATGTTCCAAGAGTTACCCAAGGCCACAGACTGATTAATACTATTCTTTCACAAAATCATTCTGGTGTGTGTGTGTGTGTGTGCGCGCGCGCGCGCACGTGTGTGTGTGTGTGTGTGTGTGTGTGTCTGCACATGCAACTAATTAGGAGGTATGGATAGTTCACACAACTTCCTATTCATATTCTGGATCCAAGTAATGACATATTTGCCTACACTTTGGTTTCTACAGAGGCAAGATCCTCCCTAGATAAGGACACAGACTTACCCTCCACAGATGTTTTTCTCCATCTCCATAACTTACAGACTTGGCTCTCTTTGCCTCTGTCCTCTGGGCCAGTGCCTGGTGAAGGGCTTTTGCCTCTGTCTCCTCTTTCTGTTCTATGCTTTTAGATTCAACTCTCAGGGCTCATGAAGACTGACTTTCTTGTCCTATCCTAAATTTTATCTTCTCTTTGTGCTTGTTTTCTTTTAAGCTTTCTTTGGTAAAAAGAAATGACCACCCTTCGTTGGCCATTCAATACTTGTGGTATCCATTCTCCCAAGACAGCTCCTCCTTGATCGCAGATTTTCTGTTAAGCACAACATGAGCATATCTCTCTTTCAGTATTATCTTTCTTGAAAAGCCCTCAGCAGGTAGCTGTGAGCGTATTTGTACCTTAAAAGAAACAAGTTTTTTTTTTTTCTTAGAAGCTCCCATTACTCTATTTTTAAAATAGAGAAATACTGTATTTCAGCACACTGGACTTTCTCTCATGTTCTCCACCTAGGATGCACCTCCACGTCATGATTGTGGGGTAGCAGAGGGTATCTTATGTAGCCAATTCCCATTGGCTGAAACATGTATGTGAACAAAACAAATAGCTTTCTGTCAAAAATAGATCAATAAACTTAGCCCCTAAGGATTTATGAAATAAACTTAGCCCCTGATTTATGAAACACTGGTAAAAAAAGATTATTTGATCGAGGTGCCAAAATGCAACAAAAATACCGTAATTGAAGAATCTCACTATCATGGTATTAAAAGAAAAAAAAAAAGTGTCGTCTCTTTGTATTCAGGACATTGATTCCTTTCATAACACACATCAAAAATAAAATCCAATTAAAAATGATTATGTATTAACTGATTATAAAGAATTGCTATTCTTTGGAATAAAGAGAAAAAGAACATTACATACAGTACTAGAAATGGTACTCCTCACTTACTTGAGTAGTCATCGTTCATCCATTTGTCCTTTTTTTTAACTATTTGGTTTGAATCAGTAGAGCATGTAGCTTATGCCCTGGGTTCCAGCCTTTGCAGCACAGGGTGGGATACAAAGAGAAAAGAACTGCTTGGGTTTATTTTATTTTTTTAAGAAATGGAAGTAAAAAACAATTAGTAAAGGGAAAGAATCAAAATCTCTATTGATGCAAACAAAACCAGAAAAATAAAACTGTAAATGAGGATGCAGTTTGACTCTGTCTTAGATAGAGGTGCACCTTCTATTCTAGAATATATCTACAAGAAGTGAACTCAAACTAATATATATATATATATATATATATATATATATATATATATATATATATATGAATGAGACCAGGGGTACACAAAGCAGTTCTGAATGTCCCGATAGAATTCAGTATATACTCAATGAGAGGCTGAGGCAGGAGAATAACAAGCTTGAGTCCAAACTGAGCAACTTAATGACTTTTAAAAATCCTGTCAAATGTCAAAATAAAAATAAAATAGTATCTTATGAGGATATAGTTCATTTGTAAAGGCCCTGAATTCAATCCTGTGTAACACACACACACACACACACACACACACACACACACACACACACACAAAGTATCACCTGGAAAATTTCAAGTATTAATTCTCAGCTCTGATTTCATATATATTTTATATGGTTACTTAATTTCAGGAAAGTGATTTCCAGAAGATACTTTTGAACGTTTGGGCTGGAAATAAATTATTTTCATACTTAACATATAAACAAATTATTTTTAATAAAGATACCTTTTAAAGAATTTTCTTATATGGTTTTAAGATGACTACTAAGAGCATATTAATTTTAAATGGAAGAAAATAGCTCATGAATTGTATTTAGAAAAATATGTAGAATATTTATTAAAGTTCATTTTCACATGTAATTTTAAAATATGTATATTCACTATTTACTAGACTCACAAGTTCATTGAATGCCTGTATCATGCCACAACAAAGCATTAGGTGCCATAGATTTTTACCCTTGTCAAGTGTAATCCAGGAAGTTTGTGTACGTGGTCATTTACCAGGACACAGTTAAGATGCTCTTAGAAAATACTTCTGTCCCCTTTGACTTATAAAAGGGAAACAATCTTTCCGGACATGTCACCGGCCTAGAATTGATTTTGTTCTCTTGTAGGGAAGGGTTGATATCATCCAGCTGTTACATTTGGTTGCCCGTTTAGCCTTTACAAAGAAATAGTTTGCCACTGAGTATCACTTAAACTCAGACAAGCAGGGTTGGTGTGAAGTAGAATGAGCTGGAGATAGCAATTTTAGATCTTTTTAAATTTAAAAAGCTTTATGCCCATTAGCATGTTCATTAGAACCACATGCAATTACAAGACAGAGTTGTATGCATACATAATATATCAAATTAAGCAGAATGAAGTATCTTTAAGGGTTCTTATTTTACTGCCTTTGTGTTTCAGTTTTTGTAAATGTGATTCTTAATTTTCATTTTTTAAAAATTATTGAAACCTCCCTGTAGAGATGGCAATTTCCTGACTACTTTAAGAAAGATAGAGATTAACCTTAAGTAGTAAAGATATCTTTTGGGAGTCACAGATTTCTTGCCCTGCACTGAAATAACCTTGACACTTCCCCATCCCTGTTACCTCTGGTATAGCAGGCAGAGATCATTAACACAAGAAGAATTGGGCAAACAGCCTGTGCACATAGTCCCAGATACTCAGGAGGCTGGGTGGGAGGATCATGAGTTTGAAATAAGCATAGACAATTTAGCAAGACCACACTTCAAAACAAAAATTACAAATAAATTTAATAAACCTCAGAGAGTCTGGATAGGAAAATAAACAAAGAAACATTGGTTTATTGCAAGGCACTAGAGGAATAGGAACTATGAGAAACTACAGGCAGTAAGCGTCTTCTCTATAAGGCATCATCTCAATATCATTTCAGTCAATTGTTGGAATTGTAGGCCCATTTTTGACAAGTGTGTACACTTATGAAAATTCTCATAAATGTAAAACTTGGCAAGTAATTCAAAGTAAAGAGAAAAACATTCTCTATAGATCTACTTCTGTAAGTGTGGCCCCAAAGAAAGCTATGAACCTCAATCAGCCCACAGTCTAACCAGATATAATGTGTGACTTAAAGTGAAATAATATTAGAACATAGAAGTATTACAAACATCAACAGATAGAAGAAAAGATAACTACCAGAAATCCTGCGGTTACAAGAAGCAGAAAATAAAATCCAACTTCAGTTTTTTAAGCAAATTACTGTTTCTTGTGAAAAATACATTTAGATTTAGGCATGGCTAGATCCAGCAAATCAAATGACATCACCGTCGTTTCTCTCCGTTTCTTCCCTTAGGTTTCCAGGGTGTGCTACATACTCCAACACCACGTGGTAGCGCTCAGCGGATTCAAGCTTTTCCATTCTAACTGAAAAGTGGCTGTCATTTCCAGAATTCACAACTTCACACTACATCTACTAAAATCAAAAATAGAAGTTCAGCCCTGCAGAAGAAGGAATAAAATTTCTCTAAAAGGGTAAGAAAGTGTTTCCTTATAAATATCTACTTCTTGTGAGGTTGTAAACCTTATCCTGGAATGGACTGAAGTGGAAGGAGGAGGAGTTGTCAGGACTTCCCTGGGCAATCCCAGCCAATATATCAAGAGAATAAGAGAGTGAGTAGGTTCATAGTATTTGCTTTAGGGAGTCCTACCATAGATAAGGGACATGGATCCAAGGCCACAAAATGCTTGCTGTCCATCAGATTAGGGGAAAACTGTTAAGGAAACTGAGAAGCAGTCAGTAGGAAAATATTTAAAAATATAGTACCAATAAATACGAAAATTCAATGAGGAAATCGTGATGATCAAAGGCAGGTGCCACAGGGACATAAAAATGTATGAGCAGACAAATTCGCTGTAAAAGAACTAGAAGAGAACATGGAATAATTTTTACTTTTTTGATTTTTTTAAAGGGTAAGTTCTTTCTACTTAAACTAAAAACAGTGTTGGAAGTCATAAAAAAGAAGCTAGATGAATTTGAATTTTTAAATTTAAACTTTTTTTGTTTTGTTTTGAGACAGCCCAGGCTGGTACTGAACTCACTATGGAGCCCAGGCTGGCCTTGGACTCACATCAATCCTCCTGTCTCAGCCTCCTGAGTGCTGGGATTATAGGCATGTACCACCATGCCCAGTTTGTGTGGCTGTGGGGAATCGAACTTAGGGCTGTGTCCTTGCTAAGCTGGCGCTTTAACCACTGTGCTATTCCTCCAGCCCCTAAAACTTAAAATTTCTTCATGTCAGAAGTAGGGATGAAGCTCAGTGTTAGACCACTTACCTTCCACATGCAAATCCCAGGTTCAATCCCAAGTATCAGGAAGAAAAAAATATGTATGTTGACAATAACATGATATCAATAGAAGTAAAGCTGGTTGTGTATTCACACAAAAATAATATTGTTCAAAAGAATGCTTTACAAATCAAAAGGGAGTATAAACATGAAATGATAAAAGTTATTAACAGGAAAAATGGCTGAAATATGAAAACATGATAAGCTTTAGTAATAAAGAAATGTAAGTCAGAAGAACAGACCTTATTCTTCACATATTAAGTTAGCAATAATTAAACCATTTGGTGTTAAAGGAGCAATGGAAAAAGTGTGGGAAAACAAGACATTTTTCCAAAGCCACCAATGGGAGTATAATTTGATGCTGACATTTTGAAGGAAAATCGATAATAACCCCAAATTAAAACTTGGTACTTTCAGAGTACAAATTTTGAGTTTAAGGATATCATCTGTCAGTTCCCTCCAGTCAGTACCAGAAACACATCGACAAGGAAGAATATATACCACAGAGACACGTGGGATGTCTCAGGAAGAAGGTGTTCTGTTGGTATTATAGTATTATGCGGTGTTTTGTTGTTGTTGTTGTTGTTTTTTTTTTTTTTTTTTTTTTTTTTGAGGCAGGGTCTTGCTCTGTACTCCAGACTAGTGCTGCACTCACTATGTAGCCCAGGTTGGTCTTGAGCTTGCAGTAATCCTCCTGCCTAAGCCTACTGAGTGCTGGTGTTACCAGCTTATGTGGTGCTGAGGAATCAAATTCAGGTACTTAGCACTTGCTAAGCAAGCATTTACTTAGCTATCCCTTCAGCCTCTTGCTTTTGTTGCTATTTGGAAAAAAAATATGAAATGTTCTTGTTTTTATTAATTTTATCATGGTATCAAACTGATTTATAATGTTGGTATCCCATGCAATTATTTATGCCCTGCAGGAAATCAGTGTAGCCTAGTTCTGATTTCAGGCCAACTTCCAATAACATTGAAATCTATTTGTAAAGGATTCAGGAACTGCTTTATTTTTCCTCATATCTTACACATGTGCTTCCATTATGCAAAAAAGATTTGCGCGCAAAGATTTTTAATGTAAGAATATTTAGAGGATATTCACTCTAAGAAATCACAGTAGCAGAAAAGTTAAATGAATTACAGTATGGCTATTCAGGTAGAATGGCATATAGCTATGAAAAATGACAAACAGGCTGATAGGCGGAATCTTAAAATATTATTAGGTGATAAATACCATGTAAGATAAAACAGTATTTGTCTCTATTTGTGCTGAAAATCTTTAGTACTTCTGTTTCATTCCTCTTCCAGTTCCGTGGTAGGCAAACCGTTCCTGGCCTCTTGTGCTTAGATTCAGTCACTTTACTGACTCTTGTGAATGAGTAGTTTTGCAGTAGGTAACTGTTAGCCAAAGGCTCTCTAACTGTCCTTCCGTGTGTCATCGCTGCTGGCAGTGCTCCAGATGGCTGCCTGGGCCCTGGAGTAAGCACGTCATGAAGCATAACCTCCCATCAAACTGCAGCAGAGATATCACAGGTGAAAAGAGCCTTGTTTTATTGAGATTTGGGGATCACTACTAACAGCAGCATAACATAGAGCAGCATTGGTACCAAATCTCGGGTATACAAAAATACAGAATATGGGGCATTGATTTAATAGTAAAGTCATAGTTTACTTTTTTAAAAAGACCCTTATTTGGAGCTGTAAAGATATAGATTCATTCTGTGCTGTAGCAAATCATATGGTAAAATTGTCCTCAGAAAGTAATTGGAAGGCAATGTATGTACCTAATAGAACTAAAGACTTTAAGGGGAAAACTTGAAAGGCAAAAGGTTCAGACCATTGTCAGTTCTGTTGACTGTGTTGGACCAAGTCTGACAGGAAAGACTTAAGCCTAAACTAGGGTTAGCTATTTCATAAGCAGAAATGCAATGTGTGACTTTTAAGCCTAGAGTTTCAAGCTTTTCTTGTTTCAGAAATTTTGAGTTATATTTTTGAATGTTATTCCTGTCTATTAACTTTACTATTTGAGGACTTCCTTTGATGTATATGTTGAGTTTTCTTTACCTGTCATTCCGAGCTGCCATTATGTCATAAATATTTAACACTTTCTTACTTCATTATTTTCTACTTCTCTTAAATCATTCATTATCTATTTATTAACTTTCTCTTGCATTCTTTCTAGTTTAGTCTTTTATACTATGAGCATTAAAATATGTAATAATAATTCTCATATTTACAATATTTACATGAAAATATTGCACCTAAGAAACTATAACTTTTTAATAATTCTCAAACATTAAAAGTTTATGTAAGTTTATAAAAAAGAATTATAATCCACAAAAAGAGTAAATATAACATAGCTTGCATAATATTTTATTGATTTAAATACATAAAGAATTATGTATATACATATATATATATATATATATATCAGTGTTCATTAAATATGTCTGTAAACGTTAGGTCTGTCCTCTCTTTAGTCAATACAGAGTTCATGAGGAAGCCAAATTAGTAAAGCAAGAGTAGTTTCAGTAGCAACAAAAGGAAAGTCTCATCAGAACACACAATCAGATTCCAAGTGTGTCTACCGCTAATCAGCCTCAGTGCTCACACACAATGACCAAGTGGAAGGAGGGTTCAAAGAGTGTCTTAAAATGAAAAATTAACTACATTTTATGAAAAAGTAAAACTGGTTATGGAGACTCGATTCCTCATTTTCTAGAAGTTGACAATTCTTGATGGTCCAACTGATTATAATAAAAGACTAATAAGAAATATATAAGAGTTTAATAGTACCAACAAGCCATAGTAATACATCAGAAGGGCAATGGATAGGTAAAACAGAAGAGAATCCTTCATTTCTTGAAAATCTTCTAACCCTCTTTTAAGATTAAAACCTCATAATGAAAAATTAATATTGCATTATATAAATAGTTAGAATTTTTCTGTGAAGTCCAGGCTGGGGAATGAATGCCATGTGACTATGAGAACATTAAGAGAAAAGACTAGGCCATGTACAGCTTTGGAAGTCATAGTAAGATGTGAGGGTTTTATTCTAAAAATAGTCATCAGAGGGTTGGGTCTAAAGGCATCAGGAGCTCACAGTCGCCTTTCCTATTGGAGGAATGGATTGGTGTCAGCTCTTTCTACCTGCATGTTACTTCAAATACTTCATTGTCCCACGAAATCTCCTCTGTTCACATAATTACAACTCATTTGACTTTTTACTTGGCAACACTGTTTTATGATAATCATTATATTTAGTCATATTTTAGGATCTACTATTCTTAATCTCTCCTCAAATCTCTTGGGGTATTATTGTATATAAGATAGTGGTTATACATTGCATGTGTTTGGATTTTAACAGAGACTAATTTGGTGACTAATGCAAAATTACTATTATAGGAAGACAAATAAATAACTTATTTTTTCTCAGCTCTTGTTGAATGAGTTAAGGAATAAACAATTATTGGTCTCTAATGAAGTGTGAATGAGACAGGAAAAAAAGGGCATATCAATTTTTTACTTGAACCAATTCGATGTCTGCTCTGAATGCAACAGAGAAAATAGAACTTTTGCAATGTTTTAAAGGTTTAATTAATCTAGGTGAGAAAAATGTGGTTGAAAACGTTGCTGTCAAATTGACTGACAAAGCTCCTTCGGTAGAGAGAAGAGTGAACGCTAAGAACTGTCGGAGAAAAACAGCAAGTAACTCTATGGCAAACCTATCAGAGTAACAGTCGGCTTTTCAACGCAAACTCTAAAAGGCGGAAGAGCTTGGAGTGAAGTTGGTGAATCTCTAAAAGAGAACAGTTGCCAACTGAGACTCCTATATCCTGCAAAATTACCCTTCAATATTGATAGTAAAATAAAGATCTTCTATGAGAAAGAGAACTTGAAGAAATTCATGACAATTAAACCAACGCTATAAAAATCCTTAAGGGTCTGCGGGATACAGACAGAGGATGATAAGCACAACAAAGAGAGCGGAGGTAGGTGTGCATGCAACAGAAAGCACAGCTACATGCACAGGTAATCTGAAAAAAATGTCAGCATCCAAAGATTAGGGCAACATCAGGATTCAACACATACAGGACATTGCAACTCTTATTGTCAATGGGTCTTAACTGGATTAAAAAACCTAATACCATCTCATGTTGCTTGCAAGAGACTCACCTTTCCCACTGTTGTGGTTAGGATTGGGAGTGTCCCCCAAAGTCTCATGTATTTTAATGGAACCATGTGATGTTGGTGGATTGGGGTCTGGTCTGGAGGGGTGGATTACAGATAAGTTAGGGTTAACAGTGTGTAGTGGCCACAGCTGGATGCAGGAGGGACTGGTTACTGGGTGGAGACCTGAAAGGATACATAAGCTGCACCTGCCTCCCTATTATTGACATGGCACTCGGCACTGTTTGGCAGGTGCTCATCTTGCCAGTGGTCTCCAGGCCTGGGAGACTCTTGGTCAAGGTCTACCCCAGTAAAATGTTGTGACATAGCAGATTCAAATGCCAGACAGATCAGAGTCCCTCTCTGGGACTTTGAACCACAGCACATTGACTGTCGGACAGGAAACCAGATGGAGCGGAGTCATCGCAGCAGGAGCACGCTGACCAGGCTCTCAGATTCCACTACTTGGATCCCAGGAGCCACCGTATTTTTGTTCCCAGTGAACCCAGTTCTTTCGCTTTTCCTGCTGTTCTAAAATTATCTCAGATTATCCTCACTTATTTACTTATTTATGTCTTTTTGCTCAGCACACCCGAGTCTCTTCTTTTTGTGTACAACCAAAGGCCCCCAATTTCTGCTGTGATTCTAGGAACGTAAACCCATCAGGACAAGAGATGAGAAAACACTGATATGTTAAAAGGGTGAAGGAATCAGGAAAACCAAAGCTTTATAAAAAAGACTGGAGGAGTATCCTGCTCAATGAGCTTATTCATTAATTAATTTAACGTATTTTAATTAAATATTTACTCAAGGTCAGGCAGAGGTGAAATAACGACCAGTGTGGATGCAAACCAATGAGCCTTAAGAGAACTAGAAGCAGATGCTAGGAGCCCACCAAGTGACCTGGATGGTGGATGCCCACAAAGTGGGACCCGTGAGAAAATAGAGCAGATTTGAGTAGAATGCTGGGAGACACGATCTGCGCACAGACTGAGTTACATGGGTAATGAAAGCTGCCTCGTTCCTGCCTCTAAGCCTGTGTCCTCTCACCTTTTGATCCTGGTAATTTTAGAATTGATCTCCTAAGGGCGCAGCAGAGTCCAGGAGTTAAGAACAAGAAGCATGGGATTATGGTGCCATCTATTACCTGGATCCTGTAGTTCTATTTAAAAGTCAATGAAAAAAAAAAAAAAAAAGTCCAGGAAATGTGACAGGGATTTTTGCTCCAAGTTTGCAGTTAGTACCCTTGAGTCAGAAAGTTTATATCTCTAGGCCTCAATTTCCTCTTCTGTACAAGAAAACAAAACAACACTCATTTGGCTTACCTCTTGAATCTCAAGAAACACGGAAAAATGATTGCAATAGCTTAGCAAATTGAGACGAAAGATTGAGAAGAAAATGCTACTTTCCCTCAGGCATCACTTCTAGTCTTTGTTATGAACAGGCATTTTTCAGCCACAGCAGAAAGAGACATTCGAAGAAAAAAAATCTGTAAACTAGAAAAACGGAGACTATTGAATGTGGCCAGCCTGTGCAGTGTAACAGCCCCTAGAAATGAAAAATAGAACAGACACTTAGGGAAAATTTTTGATAATAAATATTAAGCCACAAGAAAAGTATATTATAATTTAGAAATGACCAAAGAGTTTATTCATGAATATATGTATTGTTAGATATCATCTCTTTGAGTATGACAGTGTATCTTTTTCTTCTGAAGTCCATGTACCTACCATAGGTTTACCACAAGCACTTGTTAGATAAATAAATTAATTAAATTACTCTTGCCATGGCCCAAATGTATAAGCTTATCCTAATCTTTGTGCAGTGTGACACATCTTATAAAGTTTTGACATTGATGTGCAATTTCAAATGCCAGTTAGAGAAATTTGTCTATAGTTTCTCTAAGTACTGTAACTTTATATCTCTTAGGTAAAATTATAGAAATATACAAGATGTTTTTACTTGTTAACTTATGCAAATTTTTTTTTTGGTTTCAGTCAGGTCTCCAGAGAGGCTAGAGGAAGAATAATTTTCCTAGTTTTTTCTTGTTTCTTGTCTTCAACTAGACAAGTCTATCCCACTTCACAGCAGGACCAGATTGTGTTACCTAGTCGCCCACCCGTGTGGGCAGTCCTAGAAACCTCACAGGTCCGGGAAAGCCACAGCTCATGTACTTGGTCAGCTGGACATTACAGTTGATCCTCCTCAGAGTATAGTTGTGGCAGCAAAAATCTAGAGTATCTTGTTGAGATAAAGACAAGAAAACTATACAAGACTATTGAAATTATGCCAATGTCTCAAAAGCCAACTCAAAGAAATAATTTAATGAGTGAAAATTTTTAAAAGCCAGAAAGAGCAAAGACTTCACTGTATAAAACAAAAATAATATGCAAAAATCTATAAATTCCTCATAATACTGAAAAAGACATTTTCATTTGTTAGCCATGAACCCAGTTTTGTATTCTGAAAATTTATATGTACGTGAAATGAATCGAATATTTACTCTATCTTTCTTGTATAAATTGTATTTCAGTGTAACAAGTAGTTAATCTGGAAAAATACCTTCTATTATAATAGAATACATTGTTCCAAGACATAAAGTGACCATTTTACAACTTGATGAAATAATACATCTGATTAAAAAAAAAAACACACTCGTAAGTTCTAAAACCATTATGCAAAACAGTGGAAGAATTTATGACAGACGGGTTGAGCTGACATTTTTGAACCCAACTCATGACTCTTCCAGTGACTAAAGGGATAATAACCAGGCCTGTCCCTGTCTTCCAAAGAGATGAAATAGGGGATGCACAGCACCAACTCCGCAGTATTTCTGCAAACAGACAAGTTCAGTTTTCACCCCGGCACAGGGTGAAACTAGGTACGCTTGTAAAGCCAGCTGCTCAGGATGCTGAGGTAGGAGGATTGCCTGTTCAGGGCCAGCCTGAGCTACTAAATGAGACCCTTTCTCAAAATAAATTTTAAAGAGACTGGGGATGTAACACATCATTCCCTGTATTTAATCCCCAGTGCAAAAAAAAAAAAAATACTATGAATTCAACTAATCCTCTACACATAACTATACCACACATTATAAAATAATATGAAATGAGGAAAATTTCGGTATTCAACAATTACATTTTCTCCTTAATTTGAAGAAAATAATGTGTTTGAACCACAGTTGAAACACTTATTCTCCAGAATAACATTGTCATTGAAATCAAAAGTAGTCTCACAGTGTGTGTATGATATTCATTTGTCCAATTATTTCACCTAGGATTATTGATCTACTATAAATGGGGCATTATATTAACTGCTCTGGGTTTAGAATGCACATTAGAGACTATTCTGAAATTGATTAAAGTTCTCACACAACCTGGATTCTATTTTTTAGATAAATTAACTGTGCAAAGGTATTAGAAAGGGAGTAAAGAAAAACATATCTGGTCTACTTATCTGAGTATCGCATAGCTGAGAAGGTATATATTATAGTAGACATGATCCAAGGCCTTATTATTGTAAGTAGTAGAAATTTTAGAACAATTTTAGAAATTGAAATGTAGGTTCTTAAGTTGCATCGCAGCATGGACTATTTTCAATTAGAAAATAGGTTTCTCTGGTTTTATGGTTTCTCTGATTTGAAAATCAACTATACATAAATTAAATAAGAAAAACCAGGAAATCCTTCACATTTTATGAAGTTTTATGAATAATTAAATCGATAGTTCAGTTACTGATTTATTAAAAAATCAAATAACAAATTTACAGAAAAATGAATATTAGGGTAAAAGTCAGTCTGAAGAGCAATAGATATTTTGTGCCACTAATCACTGGATTTTTTAGGAAACTCATCTGATTCTTAAAATTTTTAAAAGAATAAAAGCTCTGGAATTGTGTCCTCATATAAAAGAATCTGACAGGAATCTGTGCTGGTTGCTTCATTCTTATTAAGCAAAGACAGTTTATCCTGGTTTTTCATGTAATTGGAATAATACATCACTTTCATAGAAGAATGCTAGGTGCAGTGTTCTATACTGTATACATTTTTCTATCATTTTGCCTGGGAAGAAAGCTCAGGAGACTCCCTAGTCTTCATAATGATTTTAGAAAGAACTTTTCATATTTTATAAAGTACAATTTTGAACAAATTAACTGGAGTTCTGAGAGTCTGGGAACACAGTTTCTTTGAACTTCCTAGGGTTAACAAGAGTTCAACTTGCCTTCAAAATCTTTCTGGTCTAACAAAGACACTGGTCTGTCTTTCTAGCACTCTGTGGTCAGCCTGAAAGAATGCTTCTGCCCTTCAATTTGTGTCAGAGCTCCTCTTTTGAGGAGCAGACCAATCTAGCCCTTTGCAGCAGGCAAACAAAAGACTCCTTGACTTGAACTGAGGGCAGTGGCAAGAAGTTAGAATAGAGAACAAGGATACCAAGAGAGAAGTGCTTGGAATGTACCAGGCATCTTCATTGGAGACCCCTGCAAGGGAAACTTCTGAATAACACATGTTATTATGGTAACACAGTAGATAAATTTGAGATTATGAATGTTGCACCTCTGTTCTGGGAATTTCCTCTTATTTCAGTCCATCACCTTTGTTAACACACAAATTACCTCAATAGTACTATATTGAGGCTTGATTGAAAGTTTTAAGTCTTGAAACTTCTCAGTGTCCATGTTTCTTGCTATATGTATAAAATATAGATAATAGCTGGATAATACCAAGGAGGGATAATGAAAAATAGGTTTTTGACAAAAGTAGGTGAAAAGACATGAGTACCAGAAAGAATCTTGAGCAATGGTATGCTGGGAAATATTTAACAGTTGTCTGCTACATTTGCTCAGTTTTGAATGGCTTGATTATAGCATTTGGCAATTTCTGTAGTGCAAATTCTCTCAACATGGCTGATTTCAAATTACTAACATGATCTAAATGAACACAAATTGGAAAGAAATTCTCCATAGAATATCATCACAGAGTATTGCCAACATACAAATACATAAATTTAAGTAAAGAACATGGATAGTACTAAATTACAAAATAGATAATGGCAAAGTAGTTATTATAACAATGAGGCATGATTATTTAGTACCTGAATAGTATATTTGTTTATATTTTTAATAATGGCTGTGTTTTAAATAATCATTTCACAATTTTCCTGAATTAAAGAATTGGTACTTTTGAACTAGCATACTATTGTAGCAACCCTAGTGTTATATACTTTTCTAAGTTCTATTGACTCTGGCCCCCAGACACTCCATTCTTGTATCATTTGAGATATCTCAGTGTATAGATTTCTCTCTCTCTCTCTCTCTCTCTCTCTCCTCTGTTTCTGTCTCTGTCTGTCTCTAGTTCTGTGCCCTGCAAATAAGCTAATTAATGATAGAGTTTGAGCATTGGTAATAGCTTAGAATTTGGCCTTCGTTACAATTTTAGAAATAGAAAGAAATAGATATATACAAAAGAAGGTATTAATAGGTCTTCCTTTTTGCAATTTCTCAGATGAACTTTTATGGTTGGGGCTGAAGGAATGGCTCACCAGTTAAAGCACTTGCTGCCTAGTAAGTGCTAAGTACTCTTGTTCAATTCCCCGGGACTACATAAACTGGGCATGGTGGCACACGCCTGGAATCCCAGCACACAGGAGGCTGAGACAGGAAGATTACCATGACTTCAAGACTAAACTGGGTTCCATAGTGAGTTCAGGACCAACCTGGATTACAGAGTCCCTGACTCAAAAAAAAAATGTTGTGGTTGAAATTTTGTTTAAAATTAAAATTATTTGTTTTCTTGCAATTTCTTATACTTTTTTATTTTTTGAATTACCTTATAATTTTAAGTGTATAATTTTGTACTTTCTCCTTTCTTCTGGGTTCATGCAACTTTATTTGAAAATGTATGCACTCTACATTCATTTACATGTTGATTACATAGAGCTTGGGGAACTGATGTCCATAGACATCACTTTTTGACTCAAAACATATGTCATAGTATAAGATTTTAAGGTTGTTTATATTTACTAACCTTCCACCATGGAGAGGACCGCAATGGCTTTCCTCATGAATGCCCTCCAGGCTGAAGAGAATAACATAGAGAAGGTGTTGCTTACCTTTTAGTTTCAAATTAGTTTTTTTCTGAACTCCATTGTATGATCAGAAGTCTTCAAAATAGACTTTCTATTACCAGAGCCAGATTTTTCTGAATGATAAAATGTTCTGATGGCATCAAAAATCTGAGATCTATGGCATTCCCAGAAACACAGTGCTTATAAGTTCATAAATCAGAGAATGCTAAAAAGGTATGTGGTGATTTAGAAGCAAGTTTCCACTTCAAAAAAAAATAAGAAGTGTTAATAGGGAAGAATTATTATGGACTTGACTAAACCTTAGATTGCAGAGTTCTGAACACTGCTGAAAAGTTGCACATCTCAAGAATGAGAAGTAAGTTGGTAGCAGCACAATTAAAACTGTGATAGAAACTCGATAGATATTTGGGAGTCTCCCAGAATCTAAAAGACTACAAGCTTCTCTCATGTGTTACTGTAAACTTCAACTTGATCCTAACACTGAAGTAGATGTTTGAGAAGAAGAAACCAATGTCAGGATCTGACCTCGGCCTCGAAAGATTCCTGAGTTCCAAGGAGAAGAAAGGAAATACCAGGGGACAAAGAAGGCCTCATAATAGGAAAAAAAAAAAAAGATGCATAATCTATGTTCCTATTAACCAGAGTTACTCTGATGCTGAGAATCTGGCTGTTAGTGCAGCGAAGATCAAGTGCCCATTTCCAGACTTATGGAGACATACCCTTCAGAGTCCTGGAATGAGAGAGAAGATGAACTTGGTGCAAATGATAGCTACTATGAAGCTCAGGTATACTAAGTAGCATAAATTCGTAAGAAGATTTCTTTAGGGTAGTCCCTCCCCCACCCCAGTGAGTTATACTTCTACTCAATTTTTGCCTCAATTTTCTGAGGATTCAAGCTACAGAGAGAGAGCACATGATAGGCCAAGTGTTGTTTATGCACTCTTCACTTGACTAGGAGAAGACAAAGCAACTTCCCTCTGAGTCCTATCAGAGGAGTAGGGTATGTTTCCAAAACACAAGTAAGCCAATTAATCTTAATTGTCAACTTTATTGGATAAAGAGATTGAGGGAGAAGTGACTGAATCACGATAGAACTATACTCATTAATTCACTGAAGACCACAGCTGAATGTTTTTTTAGGAGGCGGGGCACATTTGGAGGAGCTGGGTCGCGAGGAGTATGCCTTTGGACAGCTTCTGTCTTCATAGAACTCTTTCTCTGTGCTCTGACTCCTGGAGAGAAACTTTGAATCGCTCTACCATGCTTTGTGCAATGATATTTCTGCTTTGCAATCAGCCAACCATTGACTGAAACCTCTGAAACCATGAACCCGGTCAGTCTCTTTTCTAATTTGCAAATATCAGGGATTTTTGTCCCAGGATTGGGAAAGCTGAACAAAATAATATGCAAGAGCTATTATTAGAAAAAAGAATACTTAATAATAGGAAAGCAAAAAAAAAAAAAAACATAATTACCCATCAAAAGAAGAAAGAAAGAGGGTGAAATATTGATCTTTGTTATAAATTATGTAGTTTGTCCTTTCATCTACCTCCATTGGGAAAGAGGGAGCAATAGAGTGGAGATTTTTTGTGTGTGTGCATTTCACTAATGGAGGTACCACCTCTTAGGTAGATACATAAAGCATCAAGCAAGAGGTCTTCTCTTGCAGTATTGCTCAGAATTTTGTTCTTTAACCTATTTAGATTGTTCTAAAGTATAGATATTTCTCTCAGGAGAATAATTTGTTCAGAAAGCCCTACTCTCCACTTAAATTGACATTATCTCAGAAGCATCATTTCTTTGTAAGTGATCACAAGGAATGCTAGTGTTCAGTGTATATTTGGATCTTGAAATTATGAAATTTATCAGAACAATAAAATACCTCAATAACTATGAAGATATTTGTATTAGCTGCTTTTTCGTTGCTGTGACTCAATACCCGACACCCACAAACTTAGGAAAGGAAAGGTTTATTTTAGCTCACAGTCTCAAAGGTCACAGTCCATTCAGGGGTGGCCAGTAACAATCGAAGTACATGGCAGAGAGAGAGGTGGAGGCAGCTTCCCTGGACCAACAGGAAGACAAGCTGAGGCTAGTTGAGACTAGTCTCCATCCTCCAGGAAGGCAGGTTCAGCTTATGTATCCTTTCAGGTCTCTGCCCAGTAACCAGTCCCTCCTGCACCCAGGTATGGCCACTACACACCGTTAATCCTAACTTAACTGCAATCCACCCCTCCAGACCAGACCCCAATCCGCCAACATCACATGGTTCCATTAAAACACATGAGACTTTTGGGGGACACTCCAGATCCTAACCACAACAATATTCTATCTGCAGAAATGAAAATTCATTTTCATCTTAGTAATTTGTCCCAAATCATGACAAACCATGCTTTGCAGCCACCTAGTTTAACAGTGAGGTGAAAAGACAGCATAAATAATATATTAGCTAAAAACACAGGGTGACCTTTTAACAGAAATGTACTCTGTTATAGCTTACCTGGAAAGAGTAAATTTTAAAGATTAAGCCATGCTGAAATCATAGTCTAAAACATAATTTCAGAAATCAAATTGTCTTCCTTCATTAACTAAATTTCAAAAGAGTTGAAGCTATGAAATCTACATGTTTAAGTCTAAAGGAATTGAAATTTAAAATGAAAATTGCTTGTTCATGTGAATTAAAATCCAAATAAAGTCCAGAATTCATACACAGCTACTTTTTCTATTCAGTTTCATTGAGAAGGTTTACATGGTGATGCTTAGCAGCCAGGGCTTGTATATTCTCTTACTGGAATTGGTGAAGTTATTTAAAGACCTCAGAAGAAAGAATCCAGAAAGTTAATAAGACACAGAATATTTCAACAACTCTGGACCCACAAAGTTTAGAAAATGAACCTGTTCCTAGGTGTCATAATGGTTTGAATTTTGAATATTGTCCCAAAAACCTCATATGTTTGGGTGATGCGGATTATCTATGGATTTCACATGCAGTGAGAATGTGGGGCCTGGGCCAGAGGAGTAGATTACAGAGGCTGTGGCAAACCACTGACAGTGTGGCCTGGAAGGATATAACTCCCTTATTAGCTCAGACCTTGGCCCACTCTGCTTTTTATTGTGATGTCATGAACAGCTTTTCTCCAGATAGACCTCTGCCATGCACTGGCACTGTTGCTGGCCACCCATCCATGGAATGAGACCTCCGAAAACTGTGAGCTAAAATAAACCTTTCCTCCTATAAGTTTTGGGTGTTTGGTATGGTGTCGCAGTGATGAGAAAGTAACTAAGACATGTGATATCAAAACCCATAACAGAAACTCAATCACTTAAGAGGCAAAGAAGAAAGACAGAGAACATCTGAATTCCAGTCTCACTGGAGTGCCTGTTATTCTGTAGCCAGCTGTTCAAGGCCTATGACCAAAGATAATAAATTTATTTTGAAAATCATGTTTTCTCATCAAGAGGTTAATTTGGCACTATTATTATGTCACAACTGGCAGGCAGATCTATCTGTGCATATGGTATTCTCCCCCAGAGAGTAACATTAGGGACATTTTCTGACACATTCTTCAGTCTTTTACAAGAAATTAAATTGTCTCACATTTTTAATATCCTGGCCACAGGGTGGTGGGGGGGGGGGCTTTCTCGTTAAATCTTTTGGCTCCAGCCATCTCAGTACTCTTCAGACAGCTGAGTCTGCTCTGTAAGTGAATTCTTTCCCTCTCTAACTGCTGTAAACCCATGTTCAAAGAAATGTGCCATGTACATGATCTCACCATTTTGTTGTACTTTTATTTTGCTTTTATTTTATTCAGAGATTTATTTTTCGACAATTTGTTATAAATTTGATATAGTGAGGACCTTCATCATAAACGGAAAACAGTGATGCCTGGGATTTCTGAAGTACCGATTTTTCCAATAATTCTATCCACCTCCATGTCTAAGAATTGAATATTTTACTCACAGCAAGTTCTTCCATAACACCCATGTCAGTCGAAGGCTGGAACTTGATCTATTATTCTCTCTTTCAGCTTCCTTTTCATTGGTTGTAATTTCTGTTTGAATCTGAAATCCGTAAATTTATTAATCTGGTTCCCCAAGGGCATGAGCAGTTGCAGTTGCTTTGCCACACATAGGATTAGTTTCACTTCGCTTTGATCTCAGCAATGCTTTGTGTACTTCATCAAGATCCGCCGGGTTACTCTGGGAGACCTGGCCTATTCGTCTTTGCCACTTTGAAAATGTGTCATAGTCATTAAAGAGAGATATCTAGGAAACTCTTACATTCATGTTAATTATTACTTGAGAGAGCTGGAGTGTCCACTGGCTGCTCAGCCATGAGATAGAACACACATTCAGGATTACAGGATAGCAGGTTAGAGTCGGCTACAGATCTTAACTATTCAAAGGACAATGGTGAAGACCAGAAACTAAAGATCAGCCATGTGTAGACGGGCACAAGCTGATGTCTGTAGACAATCATGAGGGTAAGACCTTTCCTAGGAAAAGCAGTAGCAGTATTTCTTCTCTCTTCCTTTTACTTTGTTTAAGCTGCCAGGTGGACCTCCCGCATCCAGAGTAGGTGTTCTGCCTTCATTCTCTGGCCCACAGGTCACTCACACACACCCTGAATGTGTTTTCTAATCCCTCAAGTTGACATAATCCCTTTAATGGTCATAAGGATATTTTTGAAACTACTCCGGCTTCTCCTTGATTTTCCAAGCAAACTTAGTTTCTAGAACCAGAAAATACTCAGATTAAGATTCTTTGTTACTCTAGTCATTTTATTCAGTTGTTTCTCTGTTTTAAGCAAGATGACATATCTCTCTCTAGAAGAAATCTCAGTTACCTTGTATTAATTTATTTAGTGTGGATATTAAATATGTCTCATATATGAATTAAAAATTTTGATCTTCAATATCTAAGAGCATAGACAAAAAAAAAATAATGCTCAAGTCCAAAGCCAACTTAGCACCTTATTTATAATTAGTGAACCTTTCAAATTCTGTGAAAAAATGGCTTGAAAACCAGATGATAGCCCATCAACATACCTGGAGTATAAGTCAGGTCTTTAGGTATCAAATTTATATAATTTTATTTGACTACTTTTAAATATATAGAATTTTGACGACAAATTTACATATAAATATGGATGTTGAATAAGAAATAATCTTACTAAATTAGAAATTTTTAAAAATTGAAAATATTCCCTAAACAAAGAAAAATGATGTATTTTATTAAGTAATTGTCTAAGGAAACTTTGTGTTACTGTTCTGCTACATTTCTCTTCAATCTTTGGAGTATTTTTCATTGGATGATGATTTAACAAGATTGTCTACAGAAAATACAAAGGGTATTTGATATTTTCTAGATTATATTTTTAAAAATTAATGACAACTAAGATACATCAAATATTTACCAAATAGGTATAATTGCTATTCTTCATACTGCTGTAGAGTTGAGGCCAACCAAAAAGGCTGTTTTACTATGTTCTTCTTGAATAGTATCAATAAGGGAAAACAATGATTGTTATGTTTCTGGTTATATATCATGGTTTATGAAATATATTTCTGGCTAATGCAAACTTGTATTTTCATCAGGCATTGATGACAATGGAATAAATATCTTCATTTTATATGTCTAAGTTGATAGGGCTGCTTAGAGCCGCAGTGTTGCATTGCCCCAGCTAGGTCCTTCATGGAGCTCTCCCCAGAGCCGGAAGAGCCAACGCTTCTCCAGCCCTCAGGTCTAGTGGTATTGCTGCACATCTCTACCCATGGCTGCAGCTGCCTCTGAGCCACACCTGAAGCCCAAGTAGACAGTAGGGCCACACATGAGCACACGCTAGACCTGGAAACCCACACACCTCACCAGCTAAGCACATTCAGGCCCGCCTAAGAGTGAAAGTTGTTCCCCCCCAAACGCCTATAGAAGAGCTGACTATACCTCACATGCTCAAAAATACAAAGCTATGAGGAACATGAAAAATTAAAGAAATACAACTTTATAAATAAACTATAAGGTAATACAGATGAACAATTCAGCAAAATCAGGAAAATAATACTTAAAAAACCGAGAAGTTCAGCAGAGTAATAGAAATCACCAAGAAGGAAAAAGAACAAACAGACAAAAACCCCCAAAACTGGGGAATTCATTATCACTGACCTAATATAAAGTGTTTATTGCAGCTTAGAACAGAACCTTACTAAACAGTAATAGTGTATACAAGCACCGATTTCATTGGTAAAGATAAATATATACAGCATAACATAATAGTGTATTGATTGTGTATAAAATACTTTAAACAAATAACAGTTGAGATAAACAATTGCTAATGGCTATACAGTATAAACAGAAGCAAACTGACTACAAGAGCACAAAGTGGGGAGGGTTAGGAGAGTATAGAGTTTTTACTTTATTGAAATAGTTTTCAAGGGCTGAAGGAATAGCTTAGCAGTTAAAGTGTTTGCCTATCAAGTGCTGAGTACCTGAGTTCAGTTTTCCCGCCTCACATAAGCTGGGCGTGGTGGAGTACACCTATAATCCTAGCACTGGGGAGGCTGAGGCAGGACAATTGCTATGAGTTTAAGGGCAGTCTTCACTGTCTCAAAAAGATAAGAAAAGATAAGCAATAGTTATCAATTTAAAATAGATGCAATAATGAGAAAATACATATTGGTAAGTATTGGCTTGTTGGAAAAGTCATTATGTATTTTTCCATATTTTACAGTGGTCATTTATTTATGTTAAGAACAAAGATCAATCAATGATATATTGCCCGTTTCACAGCTTTTTTAGTGAGATTCATAATTTCTCATAGAAAGGGCCTGTCTCTATAGAAAACTTGAATAAGGTGCTGATTTATAGCCTCATCTGAATTGAACATTGTACCATGCAAGGAGGTTCAAAGAGAGGGATACACATGGGAGACTAACAGAACAAGATCAGGAAGGCATAGTAAGTGTGGTAGCACATCCCATCTAAGCTCTGATAATTTTTGACAAATGATCAGATTTTTTTGTGTTGTCTTGTGTTGTCTTGATGAACATAACTCCTTTGCAATTAATAAGTTCTGGACATTTCTGTATGGTGGAGTCATTCAAACTATTCAGTTACCACAGTACACATTCAAATTGAGTTTGGTTCCTTGGTGGGAGCTTAAAAGACATGGTTCCTTTGAAATTCCACCAGAATGGTAGTATAATCTTTCTCTGGTAAATGTCTGTTTTCCATGTCATTTGAAGAAAATCAGGTCCAAGACCATTCTGTGCCTCACATTGTTGTAAATAATCTACTTGGCAGCACCAGTTGTCAGGCACTTCATGGAAGGACTGTTTTCTTTATGTTTAATGAGCATATCACAGATGCTTATGTGTGCCATCAAATGAACTTCCTAGAGTTCATAAGGAACGCAAATATTGAGCCCGCTTACATATTCCAGCTTCTTCTGGTGGTTATGAACACTTAAATGATGGATGTTCAATGTTTCTGCAGTGTCCTGTGTCATGTAACATGGGACTGGCTCAATTGATGCCTTTATTTTGTCATTATCAACCTCAGTGGCCCTCCCTGCCTGAGGAGCTTCATTGATATACAAATGACCAGCATGGGATTTTCTGAACCATCATTGGTACTGATGTTCTTGTAGGGCATTGTCACATTAAATTGTGTAACTATTCACAAGCTTTATGCCCATTCTTCTCTGTACAAAAGTAAAACAGGAAAATATGGCAAAAAAATGCATAGCTTGACCTTCCATCCTTACCTTGTAAAACCTCCAAAACTCAGTCAAATTGTTCATTTTTTTAGAATGGAACCAGCACTGTCAGCTATCAAATGACATAGAGATAACATAAATGCAGATTACTCTGGGACTTCCAAAAACGAATTAGCACCATCTATTGTAAAACTGCATTATGACTTTTCTGATAACTTAGTAAGCTTCAAGTTATCCTTAAAAAATTATAACTTATACATGTAAAAGAACAAAATTGGAATAAATAACTACAAAAATGATCAAATAATAAAGCAAGACAATAATAGGAAGAGGAAAAGCAAAAATGCAAAAGAGAAAAAGTAATAAATATCTATAATAACTCTTCATCAATAATTATAATTTATTATAGATGGATTAAAATTCCCAATCAAAAGCATAGAGTGGCTGAATGAATTTTAAAAAGGTGCAAGATCTAGCAATCTTAGAGACTAACTTTGAATTTAAAGTAACCCCTGTACCAGGGTTGATTAAAATATATAGTGGATATTTAAGAATTTTAAATATTCCAAGACACATTGCTATGAAGTGCCTTCAAAATACTTCATCTTACTTTGAACAAACTTATCTTGTTCTCTACAATTTCTGAAGCAATTATAGAAGTACTCTTTTATGAGTGTTTTTGTGAGGCGTGATTTTAAATAAAAGGTGAATATTGTTGCTGAGTACCATCCAACAAAGAGATAGGCTCGTCCAAAAATATATTACAGTGTGGCCTCATTCACGGGAACTGGCACCACATGACTCTGGCTGTACCCCAAGTGAAAATGACCATGAAAATTAAGTGTTTTGTTTCCATTCAGGCCACGGAATCAGCCATGACAATGCAAATAATGACACTTGTATAGGTTAAAGGGGATGAGAGAAATAACAGCAGAATCCAAGACAACTGTAACCAAAGAAACAAAAACAGCCCTATTTGTATCAAACAACATAGATTCCCTAAGGCAAGGAATGCCATTACATAATGATAAATGTGCCAATCTAACAAGAAGATGCAATGATTACAGCAGAGGATCTAGATACATAAAGCAAATGTTTACCGACCTAGAAGCAGAAATTGACAGCAATAAAATAAGACTGCAATGTTGAAGGAAAGTATAAACAGCTGACTTGAATGTACTAAGATGAACTTAATAGATATCTACAGAACTTCCCCCTCACTATAAGGAGAAGCCATGTTATTGTCAGGTACAAATAAGGCAACATTTAATAGACCACTTACTAAGTCATTAAAAAAAAGTTTCAATAAGTTAAAACTGATCAGCCGTGCATAGTGGAGCTTGCCTTTGCCACCAGCCATTTGGGAGATCAAGGCAGGAGGGTCATGAGTTTGAGACCTGCCTGGGCAACTTAGTGAAACCTGTATCAACGACAAAATGGTCTGGGGAGGTAACTGTGAGACCCCACCTCTCTTTTTGCTACTGAAAAAAGAAAAAAAAAAAAGATAAAAGTCATTTCAGCTGTATTTTGTGAAAAGAGTGGGATGAAACTAGGAATCATTAACAGTAAGGAAATAATAAAATTTACAAGTATATGGAAACTGAATAACAGCTTTTTGAGCAAAGATTGAGTCAAAAAGAAAATAAGGGAATTTTTAAAAAATACCCAAAGAGAAACAAAAATGAGAATATAACATACAGAAAATTATGGAATACAGAAACAGTAGTAAGAAAAAATTTATGGCAATAGATGCCTACAATTAAAAAGAGGAGAGATTTCAAAAAATAATAAAATGTAAAACTCTAACTTTATATATACTTCAACAAATTAGAAAAAGAAGAAAAAATTATGCCAAAAGTTAGAAGAATGAATTAAATCATTAAAATCAAAGCAGAAATAAATCAAATAAAGTATAAAATTAAAGAGCTCTGTAAGGATAAAATTGACAAATTGTTAGCAAGAGTAAAAAAAAGGAAGACTCAAATGAATTCAGAAATGAAAGAGGAGACATTATAACAGATGTCTCAGAAATAAAAAGAATCATAGAAGACTATTATGGGCAATTACATAACAACAAATTAAATTACCTAGAAAAATGGATTAATTCTAGAAATACACAATCTCAAAAAGCTGAATAAGGAAGAAATCCAACTGTACAAAGCAACTTTGAATAAGGAAATGAAATTAGGAACCCACAGCCTCTCAATAAAGAAATCCCAAGATACGCAACTTCACAAGAACATTCTACCACTATTCGACTAAAACTCTTAATGTTTCTTAAACTTTTCCAAAAAATAGAAAAGAAAATATGTATTTTAGTTCATTTCATGAGGTGAGCAGAACCATGATGCCAAATCCAAATAAAGGTACAGGAGAAAAAATAAAAACGCTAGCCAATATTCATGATAAACAGGAACACAAAAATCCTCAAAATGCAAGCAAACTAAATTCAACGGGGCATCAAAGGATGAGACCCTGTGAGCAACTGGGACTGATTCCTGGTATGTAAAGATTGTTCAATAATTCCAGTTCATGTGATGCACTACATTTACAGAATGAGCAAAAAGATTTTCTATTGAGAAAAAAAAAACATTCAGTACTGTCATGATTTAAAAAAAAAAACCCTCAAAATGCTCACAGAAACAGTTTATATTATCACAACAAAATCCATACGTGAAAAGCTCCATGCTACAATCATAAACAGCAGGGCAAATGGAAACATTGTTTTCTATGATCAGGAACATGGCACAGATATTGACTGTATTTTATTCAACAAAATCCTAACCAGAACAATTCATGAGGAATAGAGATAGAAGCTATCAAAATTAGAAAAAAATTAAGTGAAGTTGTGTCTGCAGATGACATGATCATATATGTAAAACAAACAAACAAACAAAAAATCCTAAAGATTCCAGAAAAAAATCCTGCTAGAACTAATAAATTCAGTAAAGGAGCAGAGTGGAAAATTTCAATATCAAGTCAACTTTTGACAACGCCCAGAACTCCTTGCATGAGATCGTTTCGTGTGGAAGAATCTGGAGATAGCATGCTATGTAATTATATCCAGGTTCTAAATATAAAACTCTCCTTCTAGTGAATCATATGGAAAAGTTTTTGTTCTTTAGCATGAACAAAGGGCCCAAGCAAATAAATGACGTCTCCAAAGCTTTTAATAATTTTAGACAAAAGGTAGTTAATATAGCACCTCTCTACTTAGATAATTTCAATTTTAGATTGCTATTAAAGATAACAATTCAGAGAACTTTTCTGAAAATTTCCATATTTAAAATCACTCAATACTTAATGTCTCACTATAACTTACACCTTTCTTGCAGTAGAAAAGAAGTTAAATTATTGAGATAATGTAGCTATCTCTAGCTAAGGTATAAATTAATTTTTGTTCTACAAACTTTTCAATTTATTCATTTTACTGAATTTGGTAAAAGCTAGAATATTTGAGATAAAATTTTCAGTGAATTCACTATTTTCAAATGTGCGAAGTATGTTGTTATTAACATGCATTGTTCTCAGAAAAAAAAAGGCAAGAGAGTGAAGAAAAGGCATGAGGAAAAGGAAAGTAGGGGGAAAAAAGAAAAAAAAAACAATAAAAGTAAGGCATGCATCAAAACCATGATGAAAAGGCATGTTATTCCAATAAAAAATAAAAAAAAAACAGTAGGTGATCCACTGCCTTATCTTACATTTTACTTTACTGGCACAACAAAAAGAAATCATACAAGTAGCAAAAGGCAAATGGTAGCGGTTAAGACTCAGTTCAGGCTTATACCCTTTCAATCTTTCTCACTGTTTCAAGTAGAACCCACATCAGAGACTCCTTTTAACCACATATGTACATGTACAATTTCCAAGAGCCATTCTAAGACTATCAAAGTCCTGGACACTTTATAGTTACATCCATCATTAAACTATAGCCACATGCTGCAAAGCCGACATAATTAAATTAATACCAGCTAACGTTTTTGAGAATTTATTTATTGACTGACACAGTCGGAACATTTTGTACCTAATGTAACTGTCACAAACATTCTACTGGGTAAGCATTATGATTATTCACATTTCAACAATAAGAAAAAAAATGGCTACATTACTTACCCAGTATCACATAACTAGTGAATAATAGAAGCAGGATGTAAATACACTGGGCAGTAATGTTCAAAATGCCATGAAATTATCACTAAGCTATAGTGGCAATGAAATGTTCTGTTGCTAAATGTCCATTTTAATTTGGGAGTTGATTTTTCATATTGTAGAACCAATTCATTTTGAAGCATCAAAATATTTTTCAGTCCCCTTTACAAGGCACATGGAAGCTTTGCTTTGTCTCATAAAAATAAAAACAAAACAACACACTTCCCGTGTCACATCAGGTCATTCTTGATCACTTTTCTACATTATCAGCTCCCAATTCCTGCAAGTAATTAAACACTTCCAATGAGAGTCATTGAGTATGTGTCTAACAAAGCCAATGTGAAGAGTGGCAGTAGTAGGGAAAACCACTTCAACTGACTCCTATGCTAGGGACAGTGGCACAATTTATCTGATGATGACTACTTAGGATCTGGTATTTGAAGATGGGAGACATATAGGGACTTAACCAATTATCTATTCATTAAATAATCAGAAAGGAGTGGGAATATAGAGGTAATGGCAGGGACCACTCTTCCAAAATCAGTTCAAAGGGAATTTGTAATTAATATTTTCATGGAGAACTTAAAAAAGAGAACAGGTGATTTCAAAATATTACCTATAAGCAGATGATTATACTTGATATATTTCAAAAGTTCATGACTCTATAATTTATTGTTACCTGCTTTTAAATTTCTGTTACTTATAAAAATTTCCAAAATTTTATTCCATAATTATATCAGTTGTTTCGCTCAGCCCACAAAATTTTATATTTAAGTATAATAGATCATTATTTTTCATATGCTTTAAGCTGCACCTTATACATTTTAGATTCAAAAGGCAATGTTGGAAAAAAGTTGATAGTGATGCTTTTTTAGGGGACTTAATCTCAATGATCTTCCGTATTGAAATCAATTCAAGATATGTTTGGGAAGCTTTGACTATTAATTGCTGGCATAGAATTAGGGAAATACAAATCTTCCTATTTCAAAGGATGACAACATGCCACTTAGTAAAATTGCATACACTCAGTAAAATTGCAATGGCAAACTTGAATAAGCATATTTTTAAAAAGTGGCATATGGAATAAATACCAGTGTAGATTGAAATTATTAAGGAAGAGTTCCCTGGGGGGTGGGGGGTGTGAGGGCAACATTTCAGTTTTTAATCATGTGACTGAGTTTAAAGCCAAAACGATCTGGTTTTATATTAATACCTGCCACTTACTTTCACTGTGACTATACAGTTATTTAATACATCGGGTCTCAAATTCTTCACCCAACATTGAATTGTGGTAAATATTTCAAAGAGGCATGACCATCACAATTGAAATAGTAATGGCAACCACCTGAGTTGAAGTGTGGATCTCAGCAAAATGTAAAGAACAACAGTGGTAAGGGGATAAAGAGACATAAGGAAATGTTGCTGGGTCTTTTTAAATTAATGAAATTAATTAATTAAAACATGACATTATTGGAAAGTAAATAGATATAAAATTACATAAATTAAGGATAAGTTGTATACTGTGAAGTCCGATGATTTTGTCTTTGTTGAGTTGAGAATGGGTAAGAAATATCCAAAGACCCTTAATAATCCACACTTGTCATTGTAACACATCTTCCTGGCCGGTATGCAGAGTAGGATATTGTCTTGAACCCAAGAAAGAGTATTTGAGTTCATTTCTGTTGTCTAGCATTCAGTAGTACAAGGAATAGAAATGACCTAATCATTTTGACTCCAGATACAAAGAAACCCTTCAACTATTTGGCAAGGCATTGGCATGTATTTCCTAATATTTGTATGATATCTGCCGATCTTTTTGGATCATAAAGGTTTCTGAGGGAAAATTAATCTGATAATCAAGGCTTGCAAGAAGCTGAAGGTTTGTAGCCCAGTTAACAAGCAACTTAATGCAAAATAATTTTCATACTAAAAGAATCTCTAAATGCAGCCTTTGCTGGTTGCTGTGATACCAAAAGTAAACCTCAGGCTGGCAGGTGGAGATCTTGAGATCCTTGCCCCCTTCTCCCCGCAGGTGGTCATCCTAGTCCTAATCCTGCCCCTTCAGTCCCTGTTGCTCCACAGCTCCGACCCTTCTGTTCCCCAGGAAGTTGCCCCAAGCTGGCACGTACTTCAGGTGAGCATCTGGCTGGGCAGGGACGACTCGCTTTGCGTGGCTATCGGGGCACCAGCAGCTCAGGCACTTTGGTAGAGGAGTTGGGCCACTACCGGTGAACTCAGGAGCTGAGCTCCGCTCCGCGGCTCAGTGACTGCCATAGCCAAAACGTGCTGAGGAAAGGGAGTGTGGCGCGCCAAAGGAGCTTGCTGCCCTGGCACAGCCACGGGGCAGAGCGGCGAGGGTAGAGACTCCGGTGACCTGGGTGTGTTCTCAGTTTCACCGACTGCTCCTCCACCTCTTGAGGGCAGCCATGCTACAGGCCTGTGAGCCTCAGCAGAGATACCAGAGTGGTGTTCTGGTTAGCTGGCCCACAGAAAACAAAGAAACTGTTGTCACAGTGAGTCCAAGCGCCCCAATACTTGACTGACCCCCAAAGGCTACTGGACGTGGTGTCCCTTGAGGATGTGACACTTTGGCCCCTCCTACCCAGGATCCTGGGCCTGGAGACACGAAGAGGCCTCTGCAGAGCTTGTCAGGGAGAATCTCAGAAGATTCCTGAAGACTGTGGTTCCTGAAATAACAATTACTCTCCTCTCTTTCTCCAGTACCAAGTAAATTTTGCAAATACAAATCAAAATAATGTATAATCAGCACCTACTAGGTAAAAAAAAAAGTTGTTTTCAAGGAGGAGACATTGCCCTGGTCTTTGGTCAATGCCTGCCAGAATGTACTGATTGCTAAGCCGGGGAAACTGTGTTCGGAAAGGCCTTGCAGAGCACTGTCTCCTAAGCATTGGGATTTCCCACAAGAAGACCATCAGTTAATTGAGACCATGGCTTGGCAAGAAAAGCTGATAAAACAGCAAGTGTTTTCCAAGGCAACAGAATGAACCTGAAGCTAGTCAGTTTCCAAAATGCTAAAAAAAAAATCTCTGTGACTGCCTTTATTAAATCCTTCTACCATCATAGACTCATTGAAGTGAATATTATTGCAGTGCACTCTCTCCTTCTAATCTCAGACATGTGTGGACACTGCAGCAGCTGCTATGTGTCCTCTTAGATTCAGCAGCATAGTTAAGATTGAAGACCACTGTCCCTGGTCAAGTTCACTGGTCTGCTCACTTTATGTGTTGTCAACTTTTGCTTTCATATTCAAGACCTGGATAATGTTAGTCAGATACCAAGCCTGAAAAACTTGGATATTACCAACATTCGGATCACTAACATCTGCACTTTTTACCTGTAAGGATCAACTCAAATATCTCACTGTTCCAACTGACACACTTGATCATGACCAAATCACAGCTTTTTACAGTTATCAGGCAACTTAAATGTCTAATTTACCTTAATATTTTCAGTGACAGACAAATCAAATCAGACCTAGTTTTTTTGCATTTGCTGTAGCAGAGGAGCAGCCTGTCTATATTTCTGGGAGCAGTTACATCACTGTAGAACAGATCATACAGCTACAGTGGAACCTGTGAAACTCTTAGCTACAGAAGCTGGTTAGTGTGACTTCAATATGAAGCTAGGATTATGGTTGCTGAAGGAGCTAATGTGAGTTACATTTCAGAATCCCTGAGCTGGTACAAGAACATGTCATGTTTTGTGAAGGAAGCTCTCCATAGATATATTTTCAATACATGTAACTAGGCCTGCCATTTTAAAGCTTATGGCTGTAGGAATGAAGAATCATCCATTGGATTTGCCATTGCGTATGCCATCAATGCACCACATCTTGACTCAGGGCTTCCTTGCTCATCTATTGTCTGAGGTCACTTGTCTGCTTTTCAAGGCAATGAAAAATATCCACCTATTACCAGCAGTTATAGAAGAATTGTCTTCTGTCCTTAACCAGTTCTAGAATTCTTGTTAATGTTCCATATGAGAGGTTTAGTGTTTCCAGTCTTGATAGGTTTTTGTAAGCATGAGAACCCCTAAAAGGCAAGCATTGACAGGGCGCATCATCTCCATTCTAGCCCTGTAGCTATCGCCTGAGCTTCAAGAAGTTGACAATTAAGTTCATGGCAGTTAACAAACTTCTAGCCATAGCAGAACAAAGACTACTTGAAATTTAGGTAATGCCACCTTTTTGTTAACTTTGAAGTCACTTTGAAATCTTACAGGTGAGTCTGCAGCTGCCTGCAAGCACTTTCTTGAAAATGGCCAAGTCTTAGAGACTTCTTCAGAGTCCACAATACAGACCATTGTACCTAGTCTTTAGAACAGTGTAGGTGATGTCTGAGAGCTCTTTGCCAAGCTGATGACTAAAGATGTGATTAAGCGTATCAGCATTTGACTCCATAACAAGGAAATAGGAGTGAATTGTTTTGCTACAGGTGATGTGGCAAACAGCCACATCAGGTCATGTTCTATGACCTGAAGCCGAGTGCTCTTCTCCAGAATTTGTATGTAGCTATCCAGGTTTGGCCAGTTTCTGGTTGTAAGATGTCCACATCAGTGAGCTACAGATCCTTCAAGACGTTTTCTCCACATCTTGGCAACTTCTCTCCACCAGAAGTTAGCTCTTAGCTCTGGGGCTGTGTATCATGTCTTCACTAAAAGCCCTGCAAAATGTTAGCTGAAAAAGGATTGCAGCTTTCGTGTAATATCCAGGAGCACAGTCAGGCAAACTCGTAAGCACAACAAGTGGCTATTTCCATTCTGGAGAACGTAAGGTTGTACTTCCTGATTTATAAAAATTACTGTGTTGAGCAACCTTCCTAACCAAAAGGATATTTATGATAAACTCTTTTCCTCAGTATCAGGCCTTCTGTTCTGTTGGAAATTCTTTGTTGAAACCATTTGTTGTAGTTTGTGATTTGCCTCTCTCATTAGCCTTTTCTTATTGGTTGTCTATAACTTACAAAAAAGTTGCATTTGTATACTAGCCATGATCTAAAATCGAAAGGTTAAATATTGCAGTTTCTCAAAAAAAGCAAAGTAAAATATATATGGAAGAAAGTAAAATGACAGAATTTGTAAAGATGAGGAAGGAGTGTGGCAAGGTAAGGGTGCGGGAAAGAGGTAGAAAGGCGAAAATACCAAGATGGAATAAAATGCGCCAGTTTCTCAGCTGATTGTTGTCATTTTGTACCGTAAATACATACTCGTGAAGAAGAAAAGTTGGACTCGTTTGGGGACATCCTTTTAGCAGCAGTTTTGAAAAAAACAATCCACAAAATTTTAGAAAATCTGGGGTATTTGTGTTGGAAGAGCTGTGGCAGCATTTTGTGGCCCTAGATAGATTCTCCTTGCGTGGAACTCGTCAGGAGAAAAGAACTGTACCCAGAGTTAAGAGGGGGAAGACCTACCAGGAAATCTTGGTGTTTCTGTTACATTTCTCTCAGTTGCTATCCTGGTTGTATGAAGTTACCAAAAAAGAAGTATATGAAGAAAAGACCATGAAATAAGTTTATATTTATAAACCTCTGTTAAAGAAGAATTTATTTTTTACAGATACATATTTTGCATTTGAGAGGTAGAAAAAGTGAAACACTTAATATTATTTTGCACATTGTAAAACAAAAAAGGAAGCTTAATGCCTGTCTCTAGTTATTTCTGCTGGGGAGGTGGAGGGATTTTGTGCCATTTAGATCCTAAGGAAGAACTAGGAAGTAAAGTAAGCAGGGCTCTTTGGTCCTGTGGGATAAGAAAAGATCATTGAAGAAAGGGGGGCTCAGTAATAAAGTCAAAAGGTATTTGTTCTATGAAATGATTAGTAGCTGGAGAAAAACTCAGGTAGAATAGATTTCAGTACCTAAAAGTTGTTACAGTACAGGAAAGAGAAGTAAAGCAGACAGAGAGCAGAGGGTACCGAAGAGTCATCACCTCTGTGCATCTGAGACCAAAGTTTGTCCTAGAATGGGGACTTGCAGTTTTATAACTGGAACAGTCTAGGAAAATAGGGATGGTGAATCATCATAAGGGAACAGACCCAGCTTTATACCTGCATATTGTGCACAGTTTTATACTGAACATAGACCAACAGAGCACAGAAATGGTGCACTACCTGGTGCTTAAACCACAGCTATCAATGCCATCAACGTGTGAAATCACAAATAGTCCACCCAAAGTAGCTTTCTACACATAGAGAGATAGACATGCGATAGTTCTAAAAACGTGAGTATTGATTAGTAAATTGAAACAGAGACAGGACATGAGAACACAAAAATTTTTTTTCTTAACAAAACTGCCCCCAGCCACCAACTTGCATTACTAAGTGACTGAGTTTTCTTTTTTCACCAGGAAAGGATACGCTCACTTCAGTGACCTATGAAGACAGCACATTCTCTTCTAAATTGGGAAATTGCCTTAAGCTATTCGGTTTAGAATTAGTCACTTTTGCTCTCAACCAAGTTTCCAAAGCATCCATATCACAACATGCTTCTCTTCTCATAGAATAATAGTTCTTACTCAAAGATATGCAGTGGCAAGCATCAGGAACTCTGGCTAGTAGGCAATCTAGGACATTGTGCATTTGCATACTCTTTGTGGTCAAAGGGATTTGATTTGAACCTATCTATAGCTTCCGCCAGTGAGTTCCTTTACTTCAGTTTTCTATAGATACTTATAAGACCTGGCAAAAACACTGCTATGGTTTGGATCTGGAGTGTCCCCCAAAAGCCTCATGTATTTGGATGTAGTGAGATAACCTTGGAACTGTGTGTTATTGGAAGGTGGGCTCTCACTGGAAGGGGCAGCTACTTGAGACTTGAGCTGGGGTTATTGTGTCATCTACTTGAGATTAGGTGTTTCCCAGGGCAGAATTTCCATCCAGATTTGTGGTGTTGACATGTGGGCCAGGAAGTGTGGGAGGGGCCCTCACTCTGAGAAGAGGTGGGTACCAAGCTGGCAGCTTGAACTAAGTAAAGGAAGGAAGAAGAAACATTGTTATAGCCTCTTCCTGGGAAAGCCTTTGCATGCCTGAGTCTCCAGACGCAGACTCATTCCTCCTTTACTTGGCTTTTTGTCTGCAATAGGGTGAGCAGTTCTCCAACCTCTGCCATGTGCTTCCACTGCTGCGGGCTGTTCATGAAAGGACTGTGTGAGACCTTCAGAAATTGTGAGCTAAAATAAATGTTTCCTTCCTTAAGTTATGGATGTCAAGTGTTCAGAGCAACATGCAAGTAGCTCGGACAACCACTTGTAATTGTACATCGGCATTGGAGTCTGCTGAGTTCCAGGTAGTACAATCCTCAGGTCACTTTCTTGAAAGAAGTGACCTGTAGTCTGAGAATATTTGAAGATAAGTCTTTTAGACTGTACTTGTGTAAACTTAAGAGTTGTGAGAGGTGATGGGAGCTAAAGTTCTTTCTGTGTGATACAGGTTTGGTGAATTCAATAATGGTCTTCTCCTTATATATTTGGTTGATCTTCCAGTATGTCAGAACCATATGTTCTGACAAAGTTCAAGTCCTCTTGGAAAATACTTCTACATCCTAGTTCCATAGACATTTGACAATGGTATCTTAAAAATCTTAAAAAGAGAGAAGGTAGTTATCTGTGATTGAATTTTTTAAAGTTATCCATTGTCCAAATAGCTTTGCAACTCCTTAAACAAGTAGGTAGAGGGATTTTGTTGTTGTTGTTGTTTGTTTGTCTTAAAGGAGAAGGTCTGAAAAAGAGAACAGACATGTTTTCTTTTTTTCTGAGAAAACTATGACAATTATGGAGAAAACACTGATTGACGGTCTTTCAAGCAAAGGCATACATTTGAGTGACATCCTAAATTATGGTTAGATATGATAATGGATACAATTAATTAAGCATCACCAGTCAAAGAACACAGAAATTTAAAAGTATTTTAAAAGTTATGCATGTCTTCCAGTTAATAAATTTACATGTAGTGTGTTATCTATTCAATTATGAACCCAGAATTGTCTTTTTTTTAATTTCAGAGGGCTACAGCATTTAGGAATAATGGTTCCACAGTGCAGTGACTCTGGACTACATGTAAGTGATATGTGATAGTTCCTAAAAACTCTCATACCAGGTGCAAATGACAGACGCGACAGGCATGATGACAGGCAGTTTTTGTAAATAGCAAAAGGAGGGTTAACGTATCAAGAGCTTCATCATCTGCAGCTGTTTCTCTTCAGCTGACATGACTGAGCGGCTTTGTTAATAGACCTTATAATACCTCTCTGATTTTGTTATTTTGTTTCTCTACTGAATTTTTTGAATGTCAGGTTGGCATAGATTCGATAAGGGACTTTTAAAGAGTTCAGATGAAACCCAGAAATCAAGCTTAATGACATTTGGTAGGTGCCGTGCTTTTCATTTATGGATGCTTTAATTGAAATGACCCTGCCCAATGAACATATAAGTCTCTAAAGTGCATGCATGCGTGTGTGTGTGTGTGTGTGTGTGTGTGTGGTTTTTGTACTGTGAAGTGAATGCATTTTTATTTTAGACCTTAGCAGCATGCTTTGATTGTGTTTATTTGTGGTACAGCCTTTGTTCAGGGTTTTGAGTCAAATTATTTTCATCAGACTGACTGTACATATTACTAAGATTATTTGAGTTCTGTTCATGTTTTACTGTTTGATGTTATGCATGCTGATATGTTCTCAAGGTTATTGTATATCTGGAGAAACCTGTGTCAATACTGACAATAGCTGACCTCCCTGGGTACATGTCCGACTGTGCTGATTCACCACCACCAGCGGGTAGAGCTCTTCACACAGCTGGAATAGAGCTCATGTATTCAAAATGATATGAAATAAAGAATCAAGTTCAGCATTTAAAATAAGAAATTATTTCAGCAAGTTGGTGCTTAAAAAAGCCTAATATTTCAAAAGCAGACTAACATTACAATGTGACATTCTAGATCTTGATGATTCAGTGACATTTACCATTGATTGGTGATGAGTTATTTATTTCTTCATTAGTTCTATCAAGTGTAATAAAGGGAATGGAACTCTCTGTTAAGGCTTTGTGAAAGTAGTAGAAAGAACATTAGTTTCCCAAATATTGTGAGCATATATGTTCTTTCCTACTAAATCATATATTTGAATTAATGAAATATTACAAAACATTCTTCTGTATTTAGAGTATTATAGAACTTATTCCAGTAATATTGCCTCCTACATGAACTAAAATTTGAACTCAGAAATTCTGAAAGATTAAGATATCTGCTGTTGTTAGAAAGTTGATCCAGGTCTTTCTCTCTCTCTTTTTTTTTTCCAGTGGTGCCTGTGGGACAGCTGATGTGTTGAAGATATATGGGGATTTTTTTCAATTTTATAATCTTAGTGGCTGGAATTATACCAATTGAAACAAAATTTAAATACATAGTACCATTATCAAAGTATGCATTTAATATTTTGAGAATTATAAGAAAATTTTGGTATTCTGGCTAATACTAGAATGGAATAATATAACCTATAATAATCTGAACATAGAAAACTATTCAATAATGCATTAGATATACATCCCTAGGTTAAATTTTTTAAAGTAGCTATAAATCTCTTTATGACCAGAAGGACCCAAATCCATTCTAAATTTCTACTTGCATCATGGATGGAACTTGTCAAAAACAGAAACTTACTATCTTTTTACCTAAAAAGTGTTCATTCTCTGAGTTCCCAGGTCTGGTAAGAGTAGTACAAATCGGAAACCTGGACATTATCTCTGATTCTTTCTCCAAACTCCTTTGCATGTACAATCTATCACAAATGATAATCTATTCTGCCTGTTAAAGCTATTTCTTCAGTCCATCCATTTCTCTTACTGTCATACCTCCAGTCCAGGTTACCATTAGTTCTGTTGGATTAGGGCCACATCCACTTAAGAGATCTCTTTACTTCCAGTACTGATTTTATCCACTTTATTTTACAACATTTTGGTTTTTTTTTAATCTATTATAGCCAAAAATTTCGATTTTCTGTCCTCCCATTTAAATCCCTTCACTAATTTTCCATTTTTCTTCAAACAGATTTCAATGGAATGCAGCATAGAGGGGGAGGGGAGGGGAAAAGAAAAAAGAAAGATCTCCAGAACTCTTTCTGCTGTCTCTTCTCCCTCGTGGCATTTAGCCCTGTGGAGCTAAACTTCAGCTTCCAGAAGTTTGTCTTCACAATTCCATCCACGTAGCATATTCTCCTCTCTGAATGTGCCTTCCCCTCATCCTTCATGGCCTTCAGGTTTTAGCTTCACTGTTGATTCCAAGAATCCTTGGAGCTCTTCCTCCTGACCCAAGACTAAGTTATGCCCTGTCCTTCCACTGTACCTCCACACCACCCTGTGCTTAGGTGCTTGACACGTTTGTTGTTCTATATGGTGATTGCCTAATTATCCGTCTGTGTTTGCCCACTTGATGTAGTCTCTCCAAGCAGAAAAGCATTGTTTTCTTCTTGTATAGCTCCCCAGCCTAGATATATCTTATACATGATAAATGTTTAATAAACATTTGTGGAATGAATTTATGGTACAAAAACTAAATTGAAGTAATTTCTGTTATGATATAAATGCACTACTACATGTCAGATCAGAATAATACAGATTCTTTGTGATAGGGACCTGGGGACAAATTCTTCTCCAAAGGTTTACAATCAAAAGGGAGATTGATTCCTAGGTATCCCAGAATTTGATGCATAATGGCAATGGTGCCTAAGAAAGACATATATATATATATATATATATATATATATATATATATATATATATATATGGGTTAAACAGCTAGCCAAGAGCTAGCTTCAGATTTAAAGGGGGCCAGTGAAAGCAACAAACTATTATGAAAAAATAAAATTATCGGAGGAAATTTCATGTCCAGAGTTCCATATGTACTAGGTATTTGACTTTTTGTAAATTAATCTCTCTTCATAAGGACATAATGATTTTTGATTCATATACTATAGTTAGAATTAATAGCAACAATATCTGTATAGTCTTCTCAACTCATATAAGTTCCTAATATGGTATTTATATTGTAACATTTTACTTTTTAAAAATTAGTATATGTTTGCAACACATAATAGTCATATTTACTTTGGGGAAATTGATGCATGCATATAACATAACGTATCTTGATCATTTTCAATCACATCATCCCCACTTTACCCATCCCCCAAGCCCCTTTCCCACCTCCAAAAAGCCTGCCTTTCTGTTTCCTACCATTTGCCTTTTCCTTGACTTCTTTAAGTATTTGTTGTTTGTACTTCACGTATAAGAAGAACCATGGAGTATTTTTCTACATCTACTTTATTTCACTTAAATTATGGCCTCAAAATCCAACAATTGTCCTGCTGGTTACATAATTTCACTTTTCTTTATGGATAAATAATATTTCATTGTGTATATATACACTGCATTCTCTTTTTCCATCCATCTGTCAGTGAGTGTCTAGACTGTTCTCGGAGCTTAGCTTTATTGTGAATTGTGTGGACATGGGCATGCAGGTGTCACTATAATATAAGGTCTTGAACTCTTTTGTGCTACTATACCCAAAGGAGGTATAGCTGGTTTAAATTGAGTTTTCAGTTTTAGATTTTCAGGAACCACCATATTGATTTTCATAATGGCTGCACTGGTTTTCTTTTCTACCAGCAATGTAGAAAGATTCTTTTTTCCCAGAATTTGTTGCTTTTTCTGTTTTTGATGATGACTATTCTGACTGGAGTAACAGAATTTCACAATTGCTTTGACTCACATTTCTCTAATGGCTAAAGATGAATTGTTTTCATGTACTTATTAGTCGTTTCTATTCCTTCTTTAGAAATATCTATTGAGTTCATTTTCACTTTTTTCATTGGATCACTTGTTTTTTGAGTGGTGGTTATGAGTTCTTTATATACTCTAGATGCTAGTTCTTAACATAATCACAGCTGGCAAAGGTGGTTTTCTTTCACTCCGTTGATCGTTTCTTTTGCTGTGAAGAAACTTTTTAATTTGATGTAATCCCATTTCTTGATTCTTGTAGCATTTTGCTTTCTACTTCTAGCACCTAGGACATAAGAGACGCCCATTAAATCTTTGAATAAGTATTTAGTAAGGCTAATGAAAACAAACTGTTGATGTTCAGAGTTCTAAAGTTAATAAAACATGACAAGATGGGAAGAGTGTACTTGAACAGTATCCTTTACAAGCAGGTACGAGCCTGTTGTCTGGGCAACCGTTTCTAGAAACTGCAAGTGAAGCCTTTTGCCAGAAAAAAATTCGAGTCCAAGTTATTTATAAATATCTTTGCCATTAATATCACTACAAATATTTGAAAGTTTTCTTATAAAACAATTGTTATAAATCTTCTAACATTTTAAGACTCAAAAAGCTTAGAAAATCACAGGAATGTTCAAATACAGTGTGATGCCCTACTAACCCTAGAGTTGAAGGCATTCACCTGAAAGACTACCTATATAATAAGGAAATTTGTTCTGAAAGAAATACTTTTTTTCTAAAAAGGTGATCATTAGACACTGTTTTACTTCCACTCAGTCCCAGGTGTTGCATGAGTACTGAAAACATAAAAAGTTATATTAAACATTTATATTTGCAGTAATTAACAGTCATGGAGCTAACCTAGACAGATACATCAAGAAGCAATGCAATGTAATAATTCAGCAATGTGCTTGTCCATATCGGAAGCCATTCACTGTCTCAGAGCTTCTGTATCCACCATATTATTAAAACTTAATCCTGCATGTTTGGTACTATAAAGTAGGAGGTAGTTATGTCCTAAGAAGAGAGACTTTAAAGGAACTTTTCTACTATGAGAGGACACAAAGAAAGCTCCCTCCTTACAGAAACCCTCATCCATCAGACTTAGAATTTACCAGTGCCTTGAATTTGAATTTCCTCTCCAGAACTATATATATATAAAAAAAATGTCTGTTATCTGTAAAACACCATATTTGTGCTACTCTTTTTTTTTTTTTTTTTTTTTGTTACAGCTGGTGCAATAGACTAAGATAAGCTGAGATGGTCACAGGGAGATTTCTCCTTAACCAAGCTATAGTGTTATGCAGAGTTTTGAATGAACAGTAGGGGGAAGGGGAAATAATATAGTGTATGTAAAAGCTTTAAACTGTACATTGTTGATGAATTAACAAGAGGTCTGACACAAGCTAAAACTTAGAACCCTTCAGTTGACGTGCCCAAAACTTGGATGTTATCTGTTGTTTCATACAAGGGAGGGAATACCAAGAATATGCATATTTTAGATAAAGCATGTATTTTCTTTTTCATCAATATATTTTATTTTGTTAGATATTAATAAAATAAAGAGAAGGACACAAATACAAAATTACTTTTAAAGATAGTTTTCCCTTTAGCATTATGGAAAACAGGTCAATAACTGAGGTCTTCTTACAAATCGAACTCTTATATTACTATTAGTTTAAAGAAGTAGAGAATACACAGATTCACTTTTAACAAAAGCTCTTCAACACGTTAACCTAATTACAAATACTAAGTGTGGAAAAGGTCAGACTTCCTTATTGCCTCCAATATGTATTTATACATAATTGTTATTCACTTTATGCAAAGATTTGGGAATGCTTTTTGCTTGTCTTTATTTATTTATTTTTAATCAGTGGTTCTCAAACCTGAGTGTAGATCAGAATCATTTCAAGGAGTTATTAAAACTTGAGTCATTAGTTGAAGTTGGAGGCCTGAGAATGTGCATTTCTAGAAAGTTCTGGGCTAATGCTAATGGTGCTTATCCTACACCATTCTTTAAAACCGCTGCTTTAAACATTGTTTTTTTTTTGTCTTATTACTTATCTTCATATTTGAACATTTAGTTCAACATCTGTTTTTTATCAAATCTTGATAATTTTTAAATGAAAGCACAAACAGATGAAAAAAGTCCAAGTGGAGGAGAAATAAATATGTTAATCAAAATTGCTTTTGTTCTCTTCATTCAAAAGGATAAAGGCACATGTATTAATTTAAGAGAGAAAACAAACAAAGGGACAATAGTAGTAGAGATGAGACCTCAGGAATCTGAAGACTTCTGTTTGCTTCCAGGATCCTCAGTGAATACCGGCGCCTAGAGCTGTCCTTTTACTTTTCACACAGTGTTTTATCTGTGCCTGAGTCAGACAACAAAGTGGTCATTAGGATGACTCTACTGAATAGGCCACTTGAAAAATGTATCAGAAAGAACGTATTCATATAAACCCTGCTGAATTTAACTTTAATAAAGTGAATACTGCAAATAGAATAAAGAATTAAAATGTACCACAGCAAGAGTTCCCTTACATTGTGTCTATAAATTCTTTCCTACTTGATAAATTGTTTTACAGAGAAACTTTGAATTCATTACGGATTTACTGCTTTAACATAGGAATTCTTTGTTGGCAGGCTGTATCTCACATGGGTGGGTTCTCTCCTGATTCAGAGGGTGAAGGACTTAGGCTGAGATTTTTTTTTTCTAGGAGGGTTCACATTTATATCAAAGGATCTTCATTTTCTTAATTTATACACAGCTCTAAATTTTCAAAAAGGCAAAGATTATTTTGTTATTATGTGTAGTTGGGATTTTGACTTAGTTAAAGATAAATTCTTATTTGGTAGTATATTCTTACTAATAAGAGTCAGTGTTGAGAGACAGTGTAATTTTAAAATTAAAATATTCTTAGCAAAAATTTAAATATTTGCTTCATGCTAATGCACCAGCCTATAATCCTATCTACTTGAGAAGCAAAGATAAGATTCTAACTCTGAGATTAAGACTAGACAATTTAGAAAGATTTTGTCTCAAAAAAAGGGGCCTGGGAGTATAGTTCTGTCTTAGTTACTTTTTCATTTCTGTGATCCACAAATTAGGGGAGAAAAGTTTATTTTAGCTCACAGTTCCAAAAGGTCATGGTCCACTCAGTGGCAGCTGGCAACAGTGGAAATACATGGCAGAGGCAGAGACATTGCTAATAGGAAGGCAACTCAAGGCAAGTCTAGTCCAAGAAGGAAGGCAGGAAGATTATAAGTCCTTCCAGGCTATTCCCATTGACCCGCCCCTTGTCGAGCCTCAGTGATCTGCCCCTTCCAGGTGTGGAAGGCATGATAAACCCCCACGCCATGCCTGTAATCAATCCAGTCTACACACCTACGATCCATGTGTCCAGACCAGGCCCCGATCTCCCAACAGCACATGGTTTCATAGATAGTCCATAACTTTCCAAATATATGAGACTTTTGAGGAACATTCCAGATTCAAACCACGGTAGGTACTGACGATGTTTTCAAATGGAGAAAAAAGGCAATCAGTTCAAGAAGCAACTTTTCAAAAAGAAAAAATATATCTGTGTGTATTATATTAAGCCCACCCAAAACTAAAGCCAACATGAAAACCTAAAAATTGCCACAGTGAAAACCCACATACATTGCAAAGAACTATGTAGATATTGCAGATATTTTAGTCAAGCACTATTTGATAGTTAGCTATCTTGTGACTGTGCTAACCACTACAGGTAGGAGAGAAAGATTTAAAAGCTGTGATAGATTTAGGAGCTTATAGTCAGTTGTCTTAGTTACTCAGTCCCAAATCAAGCCCTGCCTGAAACTGGGTTGCTCTTTGAACATCTCAGTGATTTTCAATAAGGTTTCAGTACTTTGTCTTTTTTGCATGAACTCGTTTGTTTCCATCAGTTGGAATCAATGGAGTCCTAACTGGTACATTATCCTTTTCTCTCCCTAAGATATTTTAACTGTACGGCTGGGATGTGGCTCGGTGGTATAGTGCTTGCCTAGCATGCAAAAGACTTTGGATCTAATTCTCAGAAACACACACACAAAATTATCACTGGGCCCCTGGCATATAGGATGACGGAACAATCGAAGACAAATTAGTTATACCTTTTTATGTTTCTTACCAGCTTGGAACTCAGGTTCAAATTTCCATCTCTCCATCTCCTGAAGTTACTTTCTATTAATCTTCCCTCCGTCACTTACTCAATTTCTGCGTTTTTTTTTTTTTTTGGGGGGGGGGGTTGGTAGTTGATGAGCTCCTGAATTCTTCCTCTCCTTGAGTTTGATCTGTAATTAATTCAATGTAGTGACACAGGTACAAGACATGCTTTCTCTTTCAAACATCATTCTTTCATTTCTGGCCTCGATACTGTATTCATATGGAAACCACAAGGTACCTAATATGGAAGTGTGGACTTTGGAGCCTGACAGCCACAGACTGTGGCATAAAACCTTCTGCACTTCTAAGTTCTCCTTTTAAAGTAAGAGATTGTACCTGTCTCAGACTGTAACAGTGAAGTAAATATTGGTGAAAACATTAGCATAACCATTGGTAGATGAGAACAATGCAAGATATTATTTTGATAAGAAGAAAAAACATTGCCTATGCATATTTTGGGCACAAAATGCTTATGCATTTCTAATTTTGTAAAAAAAATGAGCTTTTCTTCTTAAAGAAGTGGGTGTTTTTAATTGAGAATGATTTTGAAAAGAAAAATCTGATCCATTTTAGTATTATTATATTTACACATTCTGGGTCACTTTGACATTGAGGCTGATTAATGTGCTTATAGATGTAAATTAATATTTTAGGCTCTTGTGTAAAATACTTCAGAGTCTCAGAATTAAAATGTTCCCCCCAAAATAAATAATATCATAAATTGAGTCCTATGTTGTGTGTGTGTGTGTGTGTGTGTGTGTGTGTGTGTGTGTGTAGTATTTATTACCATTTTTTCTCCGCTTCAATCTCCTACTTTCCTTTTTTTTTTTTTTTCCTTTTTCTGAACAGTCAGGCCTAGTACAGAAGAGATAAATATCCATCAGGTTGCCTATAAATGTAAGAAATGTCAAATAGTGTTGCTAAAAATCTAAGAAACACTCTACAGACCACATTCCAGCAAAAGTTAAGTCTCAAAAATACTAACCTATTAGTAACTTTCTGATTTGGAGTCCGATATTTAACAGTTCCAGTATTAAATTTTGGAAGATCAAGTCAGCTGATCCTCTTCATCCTTTTCTGCTGGAAATCACTATGGCTATCTTAATTACTTTCTTGTTTCTGGGAAAGAAAACCCAGCATCCACAATTTAAGGGACGAAAGGGTGATTTTAGCTCACAGTTTCTAAGGTCACAGTTCCTTACAGGTGGAGGGCTGGAAACGATGGAAACACATGGTGAGGCCAGATCCAGAGAAAGAGCTCCTCCCAGCATGGCAGAACAGAACCATGTGCAGGAGGAGAAGCAGAACTAGCGCACACCCTCTAGGTCAAGTCCCAGGTATTCGCGCTTTTCAGCCAGGCCCCGCCTCCAATCAGTACCGCGCTCCATTGGCATCTCATTACATCCAAGTGTATGATGCTTTTAGGGGACACTCCTGATCCAAACCATAACAAGGGCAGAGATGGAGTTAAAAATATTCTTCTATTACCCATATCCACCTAAATTGGTAATGTATAAATAATTCCAGGGCAACTAAAATATGTCCATGGACACTTATTTTAAAGAAGAACTGTTAAGTATTTGTTTTGGAGAGTAATATATCTTTAAACTTATCAACTCTCTCTAGTCAACATTCATTAAAGCTATGCTTCTTTAGTTCTCGCATAGTGCTCTTGCAGAATCTAGTACTTGAAGTAAAAACTCGATTCCTACCAAGAATTGTAGGAAGAAGGATTGTATAAAGCACACACTGACAACAAGACAAAAGAACTGTTTGGAGGCAGTGAGAACAGTATTTGATCCAGGGCAGAAATATATTGTTTGTGAGAGAGAGACCTGCATCACATTAAGATTCCCTTGTCAACCAGAAACTAGCCAAAAAGGAAAGAATGTGTGTGTGTGTGTGTGTGTGTGTGTGTGTGTGTGTGTGTGTGTGTGCATGGCTTAGGACTCAAGAAATTGATAGTCACCCTCAAGTACAGAAATGCCAGTGCCATCCAAAATCAAAGTTAAATGGTATGTTCTATGAAACTACCTGTAAAGATGATTTAGAAAATTGTGAAAATTATACTTTGTACCCTTCATTTATCTACACTACTATCTGTGTAGTACTTCAAGACCAAATTACATTTCTTCTCACATCAGCCTGTTGATATCTAGACTTCAAGTGCTAGCTCCCAAAACCTAAAATTTAGCTTTTGATTCTGAACAAGAACTTATGATAGAATTCCTCGTGCATTATGCATTGCTAAGATCCCCTACAGTTTGATCTTTCTTTATCTTAGGGTGGGACAAGGTTTACTATTACTAAGAATTTCATTTTTCTTCCTGAGATATGAGTTAGAATTAAAAATGAATTAGATATGAATATTTTGTAGGAATAAATATATATGCTATTGTCCACATTCAATTTTCTCAGTTCCAAAATAATTTTATTAAATATGTCCAGGTTATAAATAATTAGCAAAGAGTAAATGAAATCAGAAGTTTAATAGGAAAAAATAGACTTTAGAAGACCCAGAATGTGTTTGGTTTATGGTTTATTTTTACTTTGAGTCACATTATAAAAATAAGACCCAGAATCACATAAATATGAAGAATCAGATAAAGTTCATTAGATCTAGTCTTATTTTCTTTGATCTATTTCAAAAACAAATTTATACTCGGTTTCTTAAAGTCTCTGCCTGAAAGGGAAAAAAAAATGAGTCCGTGGGAAATGAAAGGTGAGCTGGCTTTGAAAAAGTGAAGGCCTTCCAGATCTTCACTACACTGTCCTCAAGGCTTTTTTTAAGCTTTCTTCTCCTTCTTCTTCTTCTTCTTCTTCTTCTTCTTCTTCTTCTTCTTCTTCTTCTTCTTCTTCTCCTTCTTCTGTCCTCGCCCACCTCTATATTTTCTTCTTTTGCTATGCTCTTTCTGTCATATATTCCTTCCAAGACTTGGCCCAACTACTCAGAGAGATTTGTGTTGGAGGACAAAAAGTGAAAGATGCTCACATACAACTTTGTTCCTGGATTCTACTTTTTAAAGGAAAAAAATTTATTTAGGGAAGGGAGATGTGCGCGAGTGCTCTGGTATAGAGTGAGAACAGCAGGGTAAAGAGAGACCAAAAGGACAAGAGTAAGTGGCACTGACGTCACAGTGCCAGAGGGGAGGAGTTGCAGAGCATCCTCACAGGAGCTATACCTTTGGCTTTTGGTATGAAGCATGTACAAATCCAAAGGTCTTTAAACAGCATTGCATCCACAGAGCATCCCAACAAGAAATGTCCAGGTGGCCTGTATGGTAATGCCCAGCCCACTGATGTATTTAGGTCCTATAACAGTGAATCCATTAATCCTCAATAATTATTGACTTAATGAATAAAATCAGTGTAAATACGTAAGCAGGCCCATTCATTTTGAAATGTATAAGTTTATTGAAGTATGGTGGGATCTTCAGTTATGAGAAGACCCATCCCACTCAGTTTCCCAAGTCAATAGTGATTAACATTGCACTTCCGTGCTTTTTGGTAGGACAAAGTTTCAGAATCAAAATTTCTTTTGCATCAGATCATTGTGAGTAGGGTGCACATACATATGGAAATGTATCTAGGAGATACTAAATTATTGATGTAACTGGTATCCAGGAGAAGGTGACAGCAGCAAATGTTCTCTAAAATGGGAGTCTCTAGACATCCTGTATCTTTCTGTCAAAGGCAGCTGCAGGATTTTTACTTACATTGTGCTATTTAGTTTTGAAGCTGGCCACCTGGTTGGAAAAGGATGAGATGTTTTGTGAAGTTGCATTTGGACGATTTTTGTCTTATGATCGAGGAAAACATCAATGATGTACATAAAATATAAAAAGTGATGGAAATGATTTGAACACTGTACATTAGTTTAAGCCTACTTTAAAGATGTTTTACATCCCTTAACCATGGTGGGGTGAGGATAAGAGTTCCCAAAATAGCTATGAATGACTACATTTTAAGTATTTGAAATATCACTTTCAATCAAGTGTTTAAATCAAGTGTTTAACTTGGAATAAGGAAATAAGTTTTCATGTGTACTATCATGAACAGAATAGTGAGGATCAAGAGTTAGCAAGATCTTGAGCCAAATATGGTAATCTTTAAATTCTACTGTGATGTAATATTTCTCAAATATTTATTGGGAAACATGGTTCTGCATATCATTCATTTCATGAAAATCACTCATTGAAACACACAGACACTCTAGTTATATTCAAGAACCTCAAAGCCACCAAGAGAACTTACTGTATTTTATAATCTTCAGTAAACTTTTTAAAATTAGAATTTCAAAATAGAATAAGTTAGTACCAGGGAAGAAAATAAACTTTACTGAACCACGCTCTGTCATATTAAGTAATAATTAGAGATGATAATTTATTGATGTATGAGTGCAAGCAGTGAATACATACAGGATGCATACTTGGGTTTACAGGTTAGAGAAAACCCAAAGCTAGGATATTAAACTGATATTTGTTAATATCAATAGCAGAAATTCATTGATATTTACCTAAAATATATATCCAACATTAGACGTTACACAGTAGGTTGTGCGTATTTTCTTTATGCTATCGTTTGTTTTTAAAAGGAAGTCAAGAAATATTTTAAAATAAGGAGAAAAAGAAGAGCACTACTTGTCACTCTGCCAATCTAAACAAAATGAAAATTAATATTTTGATTAACTGCACAATGCTGTAGCATATTGTGTTTTATTCATGCTGTTGTGTTTTTGTTTTCATGTTTTATAACAACAAAAGCACATTTTGTATATTCATGATTTATTACAGTTTTAATGGTTGAATAATATCCTATCCAGTTATTATAGCATAGAATTATACAACTATTCTCCTACAGTTATTCAAATAGTTTATAATTTTTAACTATGAAAACATTGATGGTCGTCTTTCTGCATATATAGTTTTACAGATTTAGAAATATCTCTTTAGGGTTAATTGCCAAAATGAAATTGCCATTCTAAAAGATTTATCATTTGAAAATTCTTGAGTTATAGAAACAAACAGACTTTTAAAAGCAAACACATTGAAATTAGTTCTAGCATCAGTTCCCATTGGTGTAATTTGTACAAGTTACTTAACCTCTCTAGGAGAAGTTTCCCAAAGGAATTGAAGTATTATATTCAATGGCATATATAAATTCACATAAGGACCACATGACAACCACCAGGAAATTGCTAAAAGCATATAATATTTTATTATAGCAGTCTCTTGGAGATCCTATATTACTAGAATTTTACTTTCAAGGTATTGTAACTTGAAAATATTGTAATTTAATGGCCTAAACAATATAACAAAAAAACAGGTTTGAATAGAATTAGATTTCTATATCATTAAATCACACTGAGTATTTATAATATACTTGTAGCTTGTTAAACATTGTTTTTACTCCTTTGAATATTGCCTCCTCATGTGACTTTATTTATCCTATTAATTCCATTATTTTAGAGTTATGAAATTATAGTTGTCTTATGTCAGTTTGTCAAGAATTCTTATTTTGGCTTTCTTATTTTGAAACTTGTTAACAGCTAATTTATTAGTACATTTATTAACTTACAGTTTTCTTTTACTTCCTAATCTACCCCCAAAGTTGATATATGCTGTGAAAAAGCACCGCTCAATGCTTAAGGGAGAGTCAGAAGGGATGTGCACCAAGGCAAAGGCCTTAGGACAAAAGCCTTGAGTGTGTGTGTTGTGCGGGAGCACAGGAATGGTACATAGGTACATGCTGTAATCAGCACATGCTGGAGACAGTGGTATTGTTCTTGTCCAGTTAATAGGAGATAGCTAGGCCATCCCATGTTCCACCATGAACACCTTCCTGTTTACTGGATATCTGCATAGATTATCAGTGTAGAGCATGTCACAAGTTTTATCCTGAGTAGTTGTCGTAAGGACCTGCACAGTTTGTTAAGGATCCTCTCAAGACTGTGACATAGCCAGTTTCAATACCCCCTCACAGGATGTATTGCCCAAGATGTTTTTGCCTTTCGGTAATTCCTCTTTGCATTAAATAAATTTGAGAGAACCTTCAATACGGGGACGCACCTTTACTCTCCCTTCTTTAGGGAATTTTCTCAGGGCAGTCTCTCCGGGCCTCTCAGTAGCCCACATCCACTGGACTCTGAGTCATCTTTTAAACTCTGGCTGCTTTGTATAGCATGGAAATATTCAATTATTTTTTATAATACAGTATTTTATTTAAATTCAAATATTTTAGTTCATTTGGATTTTTCATTAATATGTGTTGTGGAAACTTTTCTTTGAAAATGTGTCAAGAATGTTAATTGAGCTGCTTGTGCAAGTGCATACCTGTAATCCCAGCTACTTACAGGATAAGGAAGGATTTCAAGTTTAAGGCCGGCCTAAGCGCTTTGATGAGGCTTTGTGTCAAAATAAAATAAAGAGATCTGGAGATGAAGGTTGATGGCAGAGGTCTTGCCTAGCATGTTTGAGGACCTAGGCTCAGTGACCAGGGCAGCACAAAAAATCCTTTCCTCATTCTTGTTTGCCAATGATACCTCTTTGTGTATATTTATGTCATATATATATATATATATATATATATATATATATATATGATGCAGTTTATTCCACGCTTCTCTTTTCTTTTAGATTCTTCTCATATCTGTTTATTTAGTTTTTAATCACTCAGTACTATTTGATAAAGTTAGATACCTTAGTAGTTGATTCTTATTTGTATTTTTAAAACTATGTCTTATCTCTTTATTTCTTATATGAATTTCTAGAAAATATTTGGCAACCTCTTAAGTTATAAATCTTTATAGAATAGTAAATAGGATTGTCTTATTTCCATGTAATTATTTTGGAAATTTTCACTGTGTTTTTCTGTCTTTCTCTTGCATGTTATTAATTATTTTGGAAAAAACATCTACACATTGTTTAGTCTTTACCTTTCGTATTGCTAGCACTCCATAACCCTCATAGAGCTCTCTGTGTCATATATGTTTCAAGGAAAGAGTAGTCTTCCCTTTTTTGGTTAAAACGAGAATTATCAGCATTTTTATTTTCTTCTGAAATGTGAAAAGATTTCGAAGGATGATTTCTGCTAGATGATAGCTTCAGGAACCGCAGCACATAACAGGAATTCTCTCAATTGTTAAATAAATGGATGATTGACTGAATGAGCTAGTGAATGAGGGAAATTTCTGTTGGGTTTTTAATTTCTTGAACTGAGAAAGGGGAAAAGAAGTAGTGCACTCATAAGCGCCCCTTGTGTCTGTCCTGCCTTCCTTCCATTCTTATCTCTGCTCTAACATGACCTCCTTCAACCTCTGCACTCGCTTCTACCTCACAATTTTACCGTAGATTTCACAGATAACAAAGAGGAACTCTCAGAATCCTATTCACTTGCTCAGAAATTATAAATGTTGGAAGGTATTTATGAGTGCTGTACCTTCCCTTAAAAACAAGAGGAAAAGGAACACTCACATTGTTACTTGGAATGTAAATCCATACAGTCATTACAGACAATGGTATAGAGGTCCTTCAGAAAATTAAAATAAGACTACCAAATGATCTGTAATCCAACTCCTAGCTGTCTATCTAAAGAAAGCGAAACCGTTGTGTCAGAGATGTCTGCACTCCTATTTTTATTGCAGCAGTATTTATACTATCTAAGAAATAAGAATGACTAGTGTCTATCCATTGATGCATGAACAAAGGGAAGGGTGTGTGTGTGTGTGTGTGTGCGTGTGTGTGTGTGTGTGTGTGACTGAGCATTGTCCAGCCTTAAAAAGAATGAAATCCTATCATCTGGGATAGCATCAGTGGAACTGAAGATCAATATATTAAGTGAAATAGGTCAGACAAAAAAGGCAAAGTGCTATGTGATCTAACTCATATATGGACTCAGAAAAGGGTGTTCTCACATGGAGAGTAAAACGGGGGTTACCAGAGGCTGAGCGGGAGGAAGGGCATGAGGGATGGGGCAGGTTGTTCAGTGGCAGCTAAGTTAGAGTCAGGCATATGAATCTCTGATGTGCTGCTGTGCGATAGGGTGACTGCAGATAGCAGTTATATTCTGTGCCTTTTTTTAATGCAAGCAAAAGTTTATTAAACCAACAAAAGAGAAATGAAAGCCCTTGGCTGAGAAGTGAAGAGGAAACCCAGAACGATCTCCATTCGAGAAAGAGAAACCAAAAGGGGTCCAAGCAGGCTGCATTTCTTTAAGCTAGAGACATTAGACATTGGACAGATGACTTGAGTTCCTATTCTAAGCTCATAACAAACGTTTCATCACAGGTGCAGCTTTCCCCTTCCTAGATTGTTAAATTATAGCTCAGCATCCTCAGTTTCATGTTATGAGACACTTACATCATAATAAACCTTTGTACGTAAAGTGTACCATTGTCTCTGTGATTACTTTATGTCTAAAAAATTGTTGTGTGGGAATTTCTCTAATTCTTCAGGATGAATTTTTAGCAGAGGCCTCTTGTCATCTGCCCATCAGAATAGGATTCTGGAGGCCTTTAGCTTTGCTCATTGTTACCTTCTGATTCCTTTGTAAACACAGTTTACCGTTTGTGCTTCTTTGCTGATTCCTGAGAACCATATTCCATTCCTACAAGATGACTAAATACGTGATATTTCAGTCAGTGAAAAGGAAGAAGGGCAAGTCTGGCTCATCAGTCTGAAGATAAATTTGGCATAAAACATAACCTGATAGGTCAGTGCTGGCAAAGAGGTAGTACAGAATGACATCCTATGCTCGTCCCTGGTTCTGTTTTTCAAGCTTATTCAAAGATCAGTCATCACAGAATCAGATGTTGCTTTTAAAAATGTATATTCAGATCTCTGACATAACTTAATGAAACAGAATTTTCAGGGCCAAAGTTTGCCAAGCTACAATTTAAAAGACCTTAAGTGATTCTTATCAACACAAAGATTAAAGAATCATTGGTCAAGGATGATAAACTTATGGGCTCTTTTTAAAAAAAAATATGTCATAGATGTTTTATTTGAACAACTTTTTGATCAAAGTTCTTTGAAGATCACAAACTCAATTTTAGACTCGTATTTACCTTACGGATGAGTTTTCTATCACAGAAGGCAAGTGATTATGCCGTTCACAGATATCAAGATTAATGAAATGTATGCACCAATCTACCAAACAAATATTAACTGCATCTTCAGAGAGCAAGAGAAGAAAAATGTAATGAATTTCTTTCTGTAACATATTAATATCTTCATGCGGTGTGACTTCAGCTGTGCCTTTCTGGCTATTCAGCAGTGTCATCATTCACCTGAAGAGTGACCCACAGTGTCTCCACAGCTGCTTCTGCAGACTGCCCTTCCATCTCTCCTGCACCTGTTTTCCATCTCTAGGTGTCTATCCCACTAGCACTTCCAGCTCCTTTCCTCTCTACCTCAATATCTGTCTATATTGTTGTGTCATGTGTGCAACCTGGGTGCATTAAAAAAAGTATTTTTCTTCTTTGTGAAGGATATTCCTATGAAAACCCCAAAGCTTTGAGTCTTTCTTTTACTTCAAAGTGTTAAGACTATATAAATTTCACAAAGAAGAATAATTTCTTGCTGCCGTGAACAGAAGGAAAAGAAGACAGGGAGTCCTTGGAACAGTTGTGGAGTTGGACAGTTGACATATCAAAGAAATACAGGCAACAGGACAGGTTTTGACCATAGGATAACTACAGGCAAAGGCACAAGAAAATTACAGGATACCTAGAGGTGTGGCTGGATCACAGGATACAGGAAGTTAAGATTTAAGAGACAAATAGAGTCACTAAGCTTGAAGCTATGCAATGATGACTAAACTGTGGTAAATCAGTTTATATCCCAAATTAAAAAAAAAATTAAAATTAAGGGTGTGGATGGTTTAAGTCTTTGCAGTCATAGACTTTGTATTTGTGATTCTAAGTATAACTGTGGCAAGAGATTGTTTTGTTTTGGTTTAGTTTTACCATTGTACCCAGTAGATGTTGATCTACCATTTTTGGCTTTCCTATGTAGTTCTGGTTCTTATGTGGTTCAAGCATTACACCTTATTAGAAGCTTTCCATCCAAATATTTGATCTTTACTCTCTTTCATCTCTTCCATAAGGCTGCACTATATGTATTTGTAAAATAGGAAAAGCATCCTCTCATAAGGAATGTCTTCCTTTTGCCATTTTTAGTACTGCATTCTGCGTTTCCTCTGGAACGAAATTAGCTTCTAGCACCTGGTGTGACTAAGTGACTCAAGTTTGGAGAAAGTGTCGCATGCCTCTGGTCCAGTGATTGAGATGAGGATATTATTCAAGTGTTGCCTGTCAAAGACGATGTGCGTTTCTGCCCCATGATTCTTTTGAAGGTAATATAGACAAAGTAGAAGTACGGAGAGTGACAAAGCAAGATGCAAATGATGATATTTAGGCCCTAATTCTGCCTGAAATGTAGCTTTGATTTTTCTGGACATGAACCAAAGCAGTTATCTCTTTTGAGCAAGTTTTAGTTGGGTTTATTTCACTTGCAATGGAAAGGAATCTAACTGGTAGAAATTAAAATGCAATATCCTAGCCCATAATGATGTGGCTTCAAGAGATGCACTGAGTTACAACCACTTCAAGTAGTACGGTGATTTGGCGATTATTCAGATTTGTGTCATTTAACCATCTGTCATTCAATCTGCACTATTTTGTCTTAGAATGTTTCTCTCTTCCTTTAGTTGATACATTGTATTTGCATAATTTTGGCTTTGATGTTGTGCTATTCATGAGAGATGGTCTAGTCTTCTCTACTTTTTTAATGAATGTTTTTACTAGTGCTCAGTGTCTTCTCATAGTATCATGCTACATTATTCCCCATCCAGTTTGTATGGTGCCGACTGTATCCCAGACTCCTGATTTGTAGGACACATGACCCAGACCACACCAATTAAGGCTATATATATATATATATATATATATATATATACATATATATATATATACATATATATATATATATAGGCTATATATATATATATATATATACATATATATATACATATATATATACATATATATATACATATATATATATATACATATATATATATATATATATATATATATATATATATATATTTGGATAAAAGTTCATCCTCTGGTGTTGCTAGCTTTAAGTCTGTAACTCTAAAGATGACAGTGGATAATTAGGGATGATATCAGTGCCTGTATGACATTGAGGTAATCACTGAAAAAAAACTGAAAGAGAAAAGGGAATAGTTTTATACAGACATCTTTAAACATGGATCTACCAGTGCTTGAAGTTCTCTCCATCTTTAAGCTTTCCAGTAGGTGAGTCAATGTATTTCCTGTCTTTGCCTTATGCTGGCTTCGGTAAGATTTTTGACACATGGAGCCAAAATCCTGACTGACTACACACTAGCATGAAAATGATGGTGCTTGTGAGTTAGTGTCATCTGTCACAGATTCTGAAATCCCATGTCTCAGAATTAGCTGAGAAGATACTGTTGACTGGCTGACTTCTATGAAAAATACCCTTGGTTGTCATGGTGATTAGAGAGAGCAGATACTATGTAAAGATCTTAATGTAGTTTCGTATAAAATCTGAACTAGATAGGAAATATATTTAACTTAACTCCAACCTGGGTATGGTGGCACAAGCCTATAATCTTACCTACGGGGAAGGCTGAAGAAGGAAGATCACATGTGAGGCCAGCCTGCACAATTTTTGAGGCTCAGTCTTGCAATTAAATTGAAAAGGCTGGCAAGTGTCTGCATGGTAGAATGCTTTCCTAGCGTGGACAAGACTGTTCGTAGAGTCTCCAGCACCACCACCATCACCACCACCACCACAAAAAAAAAAAAAAAAAAAAAAAAAAAAAGGAGAAATCTCAAACTCAACTTTGAGTCATAAGGTCTACTAGGGTTCTTGGAGATAATCAAGCCTCAAATTCTCTGTTTTTTCAAAGACTTTAAAGGGCCAATGTTATGTAAAGGGTCAAGTTTTGATAACCTCTCAATGTTACATCCAGGACGAGTATATCACAGAGATCATCACTCATCTTTTTCAACATCTTCCCCCTCTTTTTAATAATCAAAGAAAAAAAAAACACACATAAGCAAGAAGACCAGTCTTTTTTTTTTCCTTTCCCTAAGATTTTAGAATTCTCATGGCTATCAGAACTCAGTTAAAACATCAAAAGATAAGTTCATATTAATTTTTAGTCTTCTCAAAACCCCCAACAACAATATCCTGGAGTGAACATGAAATATCATTGGTGAAAAGTTTGAGTTTTTACAGAATTTAGAATTACATTTTGTAACATTTTTGTAGCAACCTAACATCTCTCTTCTTTAAGATTTGGTTCTATGCTAATCACCTATTTAAATCCTAGTATTTGTTATGAAAACTATTAAGATCTAATCTGAGGCATATATTCAGGGATAAATTTTATGAGATTAAGATTTTGACATACTTTCATCATGTCTCTTTTTAATTGTGTTTTTAAAATACCATGTCATCTTTTATAATACAGCAAGTATATTAGGAATTAAGGGACAAATGTCACTCTGGCTCTGCCACCAAGTAAAATTTTTAGTCTCTAAACCAGTGATGTCAGTCATAAAATGCAGAAAGTAGACCAGAAGTGCTCTTCGGTTTTCTCCAACTTTGAGTCTGTGCTCTAATGGACCAGAAGCAACATTTATAAATAGGAATTAGCAGATGATTATAAATTCTCCATGTACCATAGTAACAATGACTAGTTTCTAAAACCACACGACAATCAAGTTATTAAAGCAATTATTTAACTGAGAAAAGATATGAAAGCAAGTCTAAATTTACTTTGCGGGATGCTACATAAGCTACTGCTGGTAGATATTTTAATTCCTGGACTTGATAATGTGTCTTCAAGAATGAGTTTTGGGTCATGTTTTTGCAAATAAAGATTGACATAGACTCTGCTCTTATTCATGATCACCCGAAGGATGAACTTCCCAATTCCCCTCCGGGAAGGACTTGCTATCCGGGTAAGGGAAGTGTGGTCAGCAGTCCACTCAAGGCTTCCAGCTCCTCCAAAGAGAGCCACAGCTGTAGGGAGACGCCCTTCTTGGAGGCCGTCTGCATTCCGTGACTGAGCACAAGTGGAAAGGCCCTTGCAGGACCTCCGAAAGGCGCTGCCGCCGCAGGGCTTCTTTCTGGGTTGGACCAGGCTTCTTCCGAGCCTACGTTACAATTTGGCTTCTCCTTTGTGTAATGGTGCCCTTTCAGTTCAAATGTACTGATGTCATAAATATCTTGTGCCTGATGCTCCATCTTCACATTTGACTCCAAGGACTCCAGACCTGGATGCCTATAATAAACTCAAAAACAATAAATTCATATCTTAATTTTTCTTTCCCATACTTAAAGAGAGCTTTGAAAACTCATGCCCACTTGACTGGTAAGAACAGTTATTTCTAGGTAATCGCGGTGTTGTTTTTTCAAACTTCCATGAACTTTGTTTTGCTTCAACATTTTTTTTTTGGGGGGGGGGGAAGGGGAGACAGAGTCTCGCTCTGCAGCCTAGGCTGGTCCTGAACTCAGTATGGAGCCCAGGCTGGCCTTGGACCCACGGCAATCCTCCTGTCACAGCTTCCCAAGTGGTGGGATTACAGATGCGCGCCACCACACTGGCTAGTGTGGCACTGGGAATTGAACTCGGGTACTTAGCTCTTGGCTTAGCACTTCCAAGGAGAGCACTTTAACCGCTGAGCCATTCTCCCTGATTCCTCTTTTTAAACATGCTAAGCAATGATACTTTTTTCACCAAGCAACAAACTCATTACAAAACAAGAAAAATAAATACAGTGTTGGTACTATACTGATGGAAGGAGAATAAGAGATAAGTATATAAGAAGAATCAGTAGGAAATTTCGAAGTACAATTGAGTCATATTGTTTTTATCACTACAACTAGAAACTTCAAGACTGCTGTGAGCTGTTTTTGATATTTTTATCTTATGTTAATTTCCTTATAAAAATTGTGTACGTGTACTTTGAAAAATTACACACACTGAAATAATCTACCAAGACATAAGATAATCACACACACACAAACGTGCATGCATACATACTATGAAGTTTTAAATTTTAAAATGTGGCAAAGCACAAATTCTCCATTTTATAAATCAGTTTTCCCTCGTGCTTCAAGAGGTCTCAGATAGGTAGCTAGTCACATCTTAGTCTCCATGCAGCTCAAAATTTTGAACAAACAGTGATTTGCAGAACCCTACATAGTACTACATTTAATGAAAATAAATTTAATAAAGATAGGTACAAGATAACATAAGAAAATGTAAAAGTCTTGCTTAGACAGATCTTAGCTATTCAAAGTGTTAATTAATGTCCTGTGTGATAACTAACAGCACCAAGGACCTCATGGTCAGGGTCATGGTTTTGTAGCTTTCTCAGGCCCTGCATTTCCAGAATCTTGTTCTAGTTTCAGTCTAACAAGGATTCATGCTTAGCGTGTCATCTTCTGTGAATTTATTTTATTTACTAAGCCAAACATTGCACTGTTGAATAAAATGCCTAGCTTCTAAATAGAGTAAGAAATAAAAATATCTTCTTGTTTCTGTCCCTAAAGTGGTAAAATTTTCCATCTATGGTATTTACTCTTCCAAAGGGTGAAGGGACCTTTGTTTTCCAAGTGCCATAATACAAAACTCCAACAATAGCCTCATAAGCAACCAACATCCAATTTTAGATTCTTTCTCCCTTCTAAGGCAAGTATGATTGTAACCTTCCCCTCGTCCACCCCCACAACACTCTCTACAGAATGTCAAGGGCAATTTAAAGATCAAATTCTCTTAGAATGAGAATTTCTGCTAGAAAACAAAAAGAAGCCATGAGCTTGAAATAACATTTGATAGATGGCCATTCCCACTACAAATAAAGAATGCAAGTCATTCCTCATGTTGGTTGGTATGGGATTTTTAGCTATGAAAATAGACCAAGTGAGAAACTACAAAAGGTGAAACTAAATCGCACTAATTGAAATGGATGGACTCAGAAAACATCCACTGTCAGAAATATGGTCAGTAACTGCTGTCCCAAAGGTGCAATTTGTTAATGCCTCCATGCAGCCACATTTACAAGGCTGCAAACATACATGGAATGGTTTCCCAGGCATACAAGTCAGAGCAGAGATGTGCATATGGGGAAGAATAACAAGAGCCCCCAAAGTGGCATTCCAGAGCTCTGGGGTGTATTTGAGATTTCAATTAAAAGTCCCTACCCACAGGTGGGTTTCTTCCAAGCACTGCCCTTTGGGACCTTAGTCTTTCATAAGCCAGAAAAACAGCCAGCCATCTATAAGGCTTTGTTTTCTGGATGTGTTGTGAAACAATAGAATAAAGACTAGCAAACTCAGCTGATGCCAGAACTGTGTCACACAGCCTGGCATCTGGGAATCTGGTCTATTTACTCAGAGCAGCTGTGTTCCTTTGGAAAGCCATTGTGGTCTGAAGATCCATTAACCCCTGTGAAGGGCTACATTTTAGTATGAACATTTTTTTAAGGGATAAATAAGTGTTGAATCTTATTGAACCTAAGCCCAGACTGCGCTAAAAAAGAGTTGCACTAAATAATCTTTGAGATCTCATGGATTCATGTGCTTCGAAGTTACATTTTGAGAGGTGTTGGCAGTTATCTTGATAACACATTTAGAATGTTTTTTTTTATTCTGCGCTTTGTTCTGTGAAATGTTTGAAGATATTTGAATAATGCCCTTCACTTAGGAAAGACCCTATCTTTATATGAAAGAATGAGTTTTATAGTTACTGTGAGCTGTGCTAGGAAGACTGTTCCTTGATTCATTCCACAAATATTTATTGAGCACCTACTAGGCCAAACATGTTATTAGGCACTTAAGACTGGAATAGTAAACAAAATTATGTCTCTGATACTACACTGTTGCACATAAACCAGAAGTTTTAGGTTTCTTGATGTAGCAGCTCATTCTAGTCTGTCTGTCTTTGAGAAGATCTCACAACTAGAATTTCCTTTTTAACTCCATGACTTGGTGCTTGACAACCTAATTTATAGAAAAACGAAAGTTAAATGTGGTAGCCTGTCTTGAAAATATCCTCATCTATCTAGTGTTCACACTCTTATGTAGAATTTTTGCTCTGAATCCAGGCTTAGAATGGAAGTGAGGATTACTCACTCCCAAGACTAGGTCATGAATAGCAGTGTAACTTTACCATGGTCTCTTACCATGGATGCCAACTGTCCTATTGTGAGGACAGTTAAGCAGCCCTGTGACCCACATAAAGAAAAACTGAGGTCCCTGGTCAACGGCCAGCACCAGCTTGCTGACCATGAGAATAGTGACAGTGAAACCTACAACCCCAATAAAATCTTATGATGACTGATGCTTAAGAAGATATATGATTATAGCTAGGAGAATTTTTTTGAGACAGGTATTCTAGGCTGGTCTTTAACTCATTATGTAGCCCAGATTTCACAGCAATCCTCCTGCCTCAGCATCCCAAATGTTTGAATCACAGGTGTGCACCACCATGCCCAATTTATATGGTTCTGAGAAATTGAATCCACACCCTGTGCTTGTTAGGAAAGTGCTCTAACCTCTCTGTGCTGTCCCTCAGCCCAGCCCAGGAGAAATTATAAGCAAGAATTGCCAACTGAGCTCTCCTCACATTTCTGATCCTTAGGTTTCATAAGCATAATAAAATTTTGCAATAACTACCATATAACTTTCGATAACTGGGTCTTAGTTACAGCTTTCTCGATAGTTCATTAAAGACAGTTTATAAGATCAATGCTCAATTATGCTGGTATACCCTACCTTATAGTACTTTTTAAGATACACACTAAATTTCTTCCAAAACATATTCTTTCTCATAATAAATTTGAGAGGTGGGCATGACAGGGCTTTTAAAATTAATTTTATCTTACATTTGATGAAATTTATACTCAAAATTTAAACAAGATACCTGAGTTTCTCAGCTTGTTAGCAGCTAATCCTGGATCTGAACCCATGTTTTCCAATCCAGTCCCTCCCATTGTCTGTTACTGGGGGTTTTAGTGCTGCCAAAGAGAGTACTGTTGCTTGGAATTTTTAGCATTAGAGCAAGGCAAATATAGTGGCATAATACCTTTCTGTTGATCCTTTCATTATAGCAAGTGACCCACCAAGCATCAGATGAAACAACACAAGGATAGTTGTGGAGCTGCCTTATGGTAGATAAGAGTGGCAAGAGAGCTCTGGCAGAACCTAGCAGAACACTATGCGCAGTGGCTCTTGCTCATTCTTCTGTCTGTTAATACTTTCCAGACTCCCAAATCTAAGCATCTTGAAAATCTAGCTGCAGCTTTTCCCTTCCAAGGAATCGGTCAAGATTATAGACACATGTGCTTGGAACGTTCTGACTCTACATTATGTAATGTGTTTCTCATTTGTGATTTCACTGAAGACTTCTGATATCTAGAACAGTCCCACAGACTTCAAGAAACTTAACACCAATATACACGTTTTGGATCAAAACAAATGTGCACAGCAAGGTTTTTTAATGGTTACCCATTCATATGGCAAAAATGAAATTCGTAATCCCTGCAGTCCATTTATTTTCATGTCTTCTATCACTTCCAACATTAAATTACTCATGTATTGATTTTTTCCGAGTTGGGCACTGCAGTCAAAAGTGGATTTTCCACTAGGCTGTGAATTCTAGGGTGAATAGCACATCTTCGCAGCTTCTTCTCCCAGTGCCCTGACACTTGTACTTATAGGAAATATGGTTCAAGTAAACTTCCAGGGGAGCATTGGAATGAATGAGAGAAGTTATGAAATTACATCTTGAAAAGTTTTAAAAGAACAAGGCTCAATTCACTCACTGTACTCAAGTGAATAAGTCTCATTTTTTTACCTGGATCAGTGATTAAATATGTCACCTGCATATGAGAGAGAAGGAGCCTCACTGAAGGAAGCTTGCAAGCCTCCACACATGTCCTCAGCTCAACACGAGACAAAGGAAATTGATTCAGGATCTCTGGATGGAGGCCAGATATCAGGATTTTTTAATCAAGTTTCCAGGTAATTCTACTATGCTGCCCCTGTAGGGAGCACCATCTGAGGTGGAACTTGAAAGGGGTTTGAATAAGACAGAGGTTGTTCATATTCCCTCAGCGGCTGATTTTGGGTGAGGATCTGCCTCTGGTAGAAAGAGGTTCCATTGTCAGAAATGGCCAGGTCATCCTCTCGGGCATGCTTTATGGTAAGGTCAGTGTGGAGCAGGATGCTGAAGGTTTGTTTTCTACCTTTCTCTGAGGAAGCCTGATCTGGAAATGCCGGGGCACTGCATGTTTTCCTGGCTCTATTTGCTTCATTTCTCCCAACTCTTTCAGGAACAGTTAGCCAGAAGGGACAGTATATCTTATGTAAGAGGCTAAGGGCAATAACGGTAATAGCCCTACCTTGTGTTGGTTGTAGCCACATTTTACAGGTAATTGTATTTAATGCTGCCCGTGTTTTAATAACAGGCAGGATATCATTATAAAGGAAGTTCACTGTTTCTTTTAAATGGCTCCCGTGAGCATGCGTTGCTTTGTCCTACTTACTTAAACTTGCCAGACACTTATATGCCCATATAGATCACTTTTCTCATAGAAACTTCACATTCTCATAAAGGTTCCTGTCCTGTGAGAAAGGCTGTAGGGCCTAGTTGGCACATACGTCATCCAAGGGCTGACAGATATATCACCATCTCCTTTGAATGCTCTGAATGTGGTGGTCTGTTTTTCATAACTCTATCCAAATGACTATTAAAATAATCTGCTCATTATAGATGTTTTGCAGGTGCGTAAAATAAATGCATGCTAATGTCCTCTGTCTCATTTTTCCCTGTAGAGGGGCAGTTTTTCCCTATTTCAGAAAAGTAGAATCTAGTCATAGGATGAAAAGATTATGCAATATATTCTTTTGTGCACTGTTTTGTTTTCCAGAATTTAGGAATAATGAACAGTATAAATCTTTGAACATTAAAATTATATAAGCCTCAGTTTCTAAATGAAGCCAAAAACATAAGAATGATAGAATCAAATATAACTCCTTTGGAAGTGCTATATTTAAAAAATGGAGAGGGGTTGTGAACCTCAGCTGTTATGCCAGATTCCTTGGGGTAATTTAATACCCTTTCATGCCTAAACTCATTTTGTTTTTCAGCTCATATATGCTGGAGATGTAGTAAAATTAGAAATTTGAATTGTAAATATTTTTGAAGATGTCTGCTTTCTCTTAAAAAAAAAAGCATTGCCTTTTTTGGTAATTCATGTCCCTTGTCAGGTTTGGTCAGGAAAAATACAAACGTGCATAGGGATCAAGTAGTGATTTATTACCTTATTTGTTGTGTCCGTTAGTATGTTCAATTGAACACCTTGGCAAATTATAATCAATTGCTGTATTAGTCATGCCCATTGCAGTTTCACTCTACCTGTTTAACAAACATAATAGAAAATTGATTTTTATCGTTTTTATGAAAAAAGGATCAATAAAGATTAAGTACAGGCTAAATAGATTGAATAATAGGATTCAACTCAGGACAAACATTGAGAAAAGAAAGATTGTTTTAAAAATGATGTAATAAGGTAGTGATATCCCCAAATCTTCCCATGTCTTGATGTTAGTGACACTACTCTATGTTTAAAATCCCAACTAGAGGAAAATGATAGAGGAAATAAATATATATATATAGTTACCCAGTATGGTTAGGATGTATTTTAGGCCTGGTGTAAAAAAGTACTCTTTTTTTCTCCCTTGATGATAATTCATTTAAGCAATTTTTAAAGAAGTGTGTGTGTGTGTGTGTGTGTGTGTGTGTGTGTGTGTGTGTGTGTGTAAAATATATGTATACACAAATTTAAAAATGTTTAAATACAAATTTCTTTGTATTTAAAAAATAGTAGAAAGTTTATATGGCCTTAGAATGCTTTGGGGTTCTATGGGAAAAAAAAAATCATTACCAATAGCTTTCCTTTTACATAGGTAAGAAAATAGCAAATTTCTGGGTAACTGAGTGCAACCATGTCTCAAAACAAAAAATAAAGAAGGATCGGGGGTGTAGCTCATAGTCTAGTGGTATAGTACAGATAGGTTCAACCCTCATTACTATAAAAAACAAAAATAAAATACTTTAATTTTGGTTTTGAAGAGACAATTTTTAAATTTGTTTCATTTATCAGCACAAATTTGTTGAGTGCTTTCTACTACATAGTGGTAGAAGCCAATATTAAAGTAAAAGCATAAAGTGCCTGGAAAAAAGAATCCTATAGGAAGCCCCTTTTCAAGAAGAAACCATGGGGCCAAAGCTAGGATGCTGATAGCAAGCCAGAGTGAGCTGGCTAGATAAGACCTGAAGCAAAGAACAGCTGATGCCAAGGGCCAGCAGGGAACGGGGCAGTTCACAGAACAAATCATAGTTTATGATATCTTGCTTTGAATCTCACTTTGAATTAAAGAGGAAATTACAATTATAATCATCAAAGCATGACTTAGGAACTTGGTCAGTACCTGTTTCCAGAATAGTGATGATTTGCATTTATTTGGCCACTTTCATTTTCCCCCCTTTTAATTCATCTGACAATTTACAATTTTGTTTTCAGAAAAATGTCCTTATCAAGTGGAGTATTGAGATGAGAGAAAGCTTCTGATTTATCATTCAAGTCGCTCAGGGCTCAAATTACAATCTTTTTTGAGAGGATTCCCTGTAAAATAATGTGACCACCACTTCACTGTACTGATTGAGGGCTTTTCAGGATTTAATCCATTTAAAACTGGCAATTTTGGGGCTGGAGGAATGGCTCAAAAATTAAAGCTCTTGCCCAGCAAACACAAAGTTCGAGTCCCCAGTACCACATAAATTAGGTGTGGTGGAGCATGCCTGCAATCCCAGCACTCAGGAGGCTGAGGCCGGACGATTGCCATGAGTCCAAGGCCAGCCTGGGCTCCATAGTGAGTTCAGGTCCCGCCTGGGCTACAGACCAAGACCCTCTCTCAAAAATAAAATAAAATAAAATAAAATAAAAATAAAAATAAAAATTGCTCATTTCAACAAGATTTGGCTGCCTACATCTGCAGTATCAATTTGTTATGAAAACATCCCCAGTTCTACAACATCAAACAGCATAATCGTGGTAGTCATGGAAGGGAGACAGTACCACCAACAATTACTAATACATCCTTTGTGTTCCTTTTGAAAATTTTCTTAAGAAGCATGAATTTCTAGCATTACAGTTGGAGTCCATAGTTCATTAACAAGAATGAAGGCTCATTTGGTTTTGGTTAAAAATGAGATGAAAATGTGTTGTGAAGGGACAAAAGTCCAAATTAGAAGAAGGAAATGAAAACACCAACTGACACTTGCCTTCACAGAGGTTGGCCGACTGACTCCGCTGGAAAACTGGAAAGAACAAAAATGTAAAACTCAAAATGTTGATGCTGGAGGATAGCCATGCGTTCTAGGACAGCCTGGGTGATTTAATCACTTCAGGACCACCCTGGACTACAGAGGGAGAGACTTGTCTCAAAAAAAGACAAAAAAAAATAAAACTTTGAATATAGCTACTGCCATTATTATAGCTTACACTCCTTTTTGATAGTATTATGAATGCAGAGAATTTGCACATTTTGTGTGCAAATTTTGTGTGCACATAAATATTGAATGGTAAAATATGATTGAACCCTTCCTAAAACAGGAAAATATCTGTACTTATACCTCAATAATTCTCAATGGTTCAATTAATTTAAAAATAAATTGAAGGATACTTAAAAAGGCTTAGCTTTATTACTTTCAAGAGTAACAATCTCAATGAATTAGAAAGTTTTTCAAAGCAGAGGTCATGCAATAATTTGTAATTAATATCTTTTTATGTAAAAATTGTTCTAAACTAGTCTGGTAGCGCAGGCCTGTAACCCCAGCACTCCAGGAGGCTGAGGCAAAAGGAGTGAAAGCTTGACCCCAGAAGCTTGGGGGTACAGTGAAACCCTGTCTCAAAAATCAAAACTAAAAACTCAACTAAGGACTGGGGATGTAGATTGGTGTGAAAGTCCTGAGCTCAGTCCTCTTTCCATAAAAAAAAAAAAGGAAAGAGTAGGTGGATATGGTGGCACACACAGGAAGATTTCAGTGAATTTGAAGTCAGCCTGGACAACAGAGTAAGTTCAGGACTATAGAGTGTCCCCAAAAATAGTCTTTTAAAATCATGTTTAATTACTTAAATTAATTATCTTTTTCTTCTAATCTTTGAACAAATTTGGTTATGCATTTGCATAGATTTAGCACCTTGGAAAAATGAATCAATGCCCATATTTCATTGTTTTGGATCTCACCTATATCAGAATGTCAACCACTATCACCACATGTGATATCTATATTTTCAGAACTAAAATTGAATAATTCTAAGTGTTTGAATTTTGAGGACTGTAAATTTAAATTGTAAGGAGCATAGACCTGACTATTGAATAAGACTGTCTTTCAAATTCCTGGGCACATAATGGCTATACCTTTACGTGTCAGGTTTTAGGGCTTCAGTATGCACAGTCAAGTTTTCAGCCTTCTTTGCCCTTTCATAAATTCATATTTATATGTATCCGCATTTCTCTCACTAACCTTTACTGTTAATGTTTCTCCTCATTCTTTTAAATCCTAACTTAAAGGGTGACCATTTCTGTAGGTGAAAATTTGTCCTTGTCAATGGGGTGGTCGCCAAGTAATAGATTTGGGCTAAACATTTTTCAAGCATCCTGTCACTAATTATTTACAATAAATTTCAGGTATTTTCCAGATTATAAATGCCAGCAAAGAAGCGAATGCCAGTACTCTCAAGCAATCTGTGACGAACAATTTCTTTTTTATTTCCAACTCATTGTTGAGCAGTCTTTTTTAAATGCAGTGAGAATGAATAAACATAAAACTTTAATAATACAAACCTCAATTCAGTTAGTATTTGACTGAACAGACATCAGATTATCAATCTGCTTGAAAGTTTTCTAAGCGTACTTTTCTGTGCCTTCTCATTGCTGGTGAAAGCATACGTTTATCAATCCTGCTCTCATCCAGGGACAGTGTTTTGAATAGTACTGTGTAGTAATTTATGGCGAAGTAGCAGATCAAGACTTTTGCTCTGGGGTTTTGTTCTGAACTCTTAAGCAGGAAGGAGACTCGGTATGCTTCAGGAATCTAGACCAAGTTTTCAATAGGTCCCAGAGAGAAAGGCTTTTCTCAGAAGTCTTTTCACACTAAGGCTTACCTCATTTCCTGTCCCCAGTCTAGCCTTTGTCTGGATGAATGACTGGACACATTAATGAAAGAATGATTAAATAAAAGCTCTCCCACCTACATTGGTAAGGCGGTTCTATGACTCAGAAAAATCTTTCCTGTAGTCAACTCAATCTTAGATAAAATCATGAATAATGTGTGCATTTTTGCTTCCAGGGGCTGTCCAGAGTAAGGGTGGTGCCCATTCATGTTTCGAGAACTCCCCTCAGTTTCAGATTTCCTGTGCAGACAGTTCCTAACAGGTAACAACTGGCCTGTGTATAAACAATCTATAGCACCTGGCAGAATTTGAATATTAGTGTTTGTCTCACAGAGAGGCCAGGTCCTGTTAGAAAGGTACCAAAGCATCGGCAGACTAGTCCTTCCCTGTCTTAGGGATAATGTAGGAGGAATTTAGTTTTATAATTTCATCACTAAAAGACTCATTGGGATGCTTGTGTGTGTTTCCAAAAAATAAATAAATAAATGGTCAACTTTAAAAACAAGTGTTTAAAATTTAAATGGCTAAAATATGGAATATCATTTATTGTTTATTTTTCCTAATCCAGACTCACTCGCAATTTAACTTTTTTAAAAAAATCTTACTTCAGTCAGTCATTATAATTCAGGATTGAATACATGTCAATCTATATATAAGTTTTTCATTTTATTTTGGTTCTCTTGTTCCAGAAGTTAATAGCTTGATATTAAAAAACAGTCACCCTCCCCGTCCCTTAAAACAGTGCAAAATAGACATTGTAATATATTTCTAATACATTTAAAAGCATGATGGGAATTAATGGTGATTTACACAGTGAATATTACAATTGGAGAAAAGGGGGATGGACAGATGCCTCTAGTTTGATGTGAGTCCCTCAACCTGTCACTCAAGCCCTGAGCATGTGCTGCTCTCACCTGTACAACTCCGTCTCTGGGCATGTAGATCCACATTGCAAACAAAATGCCAGCAGAGGCCAGCCTTCTCCCAACTCAGAGTGCACTTGCCACGATGGAAGGAAATGCTTTGTTCTCATGCAGGCATGTCCGGCCCATGGTCTGCTGGGGGTTTTTCCTCCCTACTTTTTATTTTGAGTGAAGAGAATTTCTTAGACTACATTTAAAATATATAACATACTTATTGTATATAAGTAGTAAAATGTCTTTAAAATTTTTTAACATTAATTGAGGAAAAAATTTAAAAAAATACGGAACAACAAAATAAAACTGTGGGTGTAAAGTTTGAAATGCCTGTTCTAAATTCAGCTACAGACAGACTCTCAACAGACTCTCACGTTGCAGCATATTTACTCTCAGATGCCACTGACATAAAAATTTAAACTGTCCTAGGATATTCTTTGGTGTGTTAGGGACCTGGCGAAACAAGCAGGTCAGGCAAGGGAAGTAGGTCTTCTGAGGACCCCACCATGGCCAGTAGTTGTCAGGGTCCCTTGTTCTCCTGTTTCCTGGTTTTGCCTTTGAATTTTGGCAGGCACATTTCATGGGCCTTATGCACTCAAGGGGAGGCCAAGGGATTCAGCCACACACTGTGATCTCTTTTCACTACTTGGCCAACTGGCACACTGACTGCCAGCGTAATCACTTACCTCAGATGACAGCCCAATCCGTGAGCTCATTGTAAGATAAGAGAGGGCCAAAAATTGATAAGAGGGGGCTCCCTACAGGAAGAAATTGGACCTCCAAATCAGAGTCCCAGTTCCTAATGAGAAGCTGTTGTTCTTTCTTCTACTAATAAACAGTTATTTTGTAACATCTCCAATTCCAATCACATATCTCAGTATCAGCTCCAAAGTGAGAATCAAAAAAGCAGCTTCAAAGTACAAGTTAGACAAGTTTGCAAGAATTGCTGACGTTTTAATTACATATTCTTCCACTTAGTTATTGTGCCAGATGCTAACCTGAGCTCCTACTTTCTTTCTCCCTGGACCACTGCCTCATGGGATCTCAGTGGTCCCCCCTTAAGCAGTCACCTCTCAGTTGCCTGAGATGTATTTTCCAATTTGTGTATTGTCCATTCTTTTTCTTTTTTTTTTTCATCTTCTTTGTGTTCTTTGCCATTTCAGCAATTGATTAATGTTTACATAAATCTAGTGAGAAGTGGGGGAAATTGTAATCAATTTGACCTTATGTCAGAAACTCATAAAATATCAACCGGAACTAATGCCTAACGTGAAGTTGTTCTTTACTAGGCCTGTCTGTCCTTAGCATTGGGAATCAAGAGCTATTTCACTGGCATCCAACCTTGCAAGTTAGAGCTGTCCTGAGGCAGTTTTCAGCTTTCTGTTTCTTTTCTTTAGAAATAATTCTTCATGATTCAGTTTATTTAGTTATTTATCTTACATATTCCCTTCTTTCAAGAGAACTGAGTTCCATTTTGCTGTAGAAAAGATTTCTGAGTTTTTCTTCTAAATGTTTTACCAAGACCTCAGGAAGCTTTCGTGTATATTGTATTAGCTTGAATTTTTTAGTTTCAAGTAATAACAATTGACTTGAGCTAGTTAAAGTGCAATGCTGATGTATTGGAAAGTCACCAAAATATCTCCCAGGATGGAAAGCAGAACTAGCTCAAACTAGGCAGCTCCAAAATCATGAGGACTACCGATAAAAGCTGTCTGGAAGAAGCCAGGCCAGGTGGCACAGGCCTGGAATCCTCTGATTTTGGGAGGCTGAGGCAGGAGAATTGCTAGCTCAAGCCCAGACTGGTTGACTTAGAAATTTAGCATCTTAAAGAGGCCCCATCTCAAACAAACAGTAAGAAGGGCTGAGAGCAAAGGCTCTGTGTTCAATCTCCAGTGACACAAAGAAAAAAAACGTCTTTTAGCAGAGCTTCCTTTTCAGTTTCTTTCTGGATGTGGGCCGTGTCCTTTCAGGCTTTCTCCGGGACTGTACACTGAGATTTCAAAGCCCATTTATTCTACAGGGCTAGCGGGGTGATCACCCTCTCTTCTTCCTAGTTTTCACGTGAGTTATTTGGCTGGATTTGAGAAGCAAGTTGACACAAGGCATGAATAAGAAGCACACTCGTTTTGTTAATTATCAACACGTGGAAATATTCACAAGACAGTGACGATCTGAAGGTCTAGTCAGCCTAAATATTTTATACATTTTAAACTCAGGTTGATGAAACCATGAGGAAATAATGGGACAAAGATATTTGTAGCTAGGAATAGGAATTTTAGGGGAGTCACTAAGCATTTTATGGTAGGGAAGTATATTTAAGAGACACAGATTGAGGAATCCATGAAGAAATTACAGAACAAAGGGATCTCAGTGGTTAGGGGCAGTAATTCTAGGGGAGGCACCAAGCAGGAGATGGTGAGGAAGTTTATGTACAACTAGAGAAAGATGAAGCTTATTTTATTGAGCTTTTCTATTCAAGTCCATTGCAGCCCCAATTACCAATCTTTGGTGATAACAGCTATATTTTTGCACCCTGATATGGAGAAACTCCATTCAAAGGAATATTTATGGCCTGCTACAGTAGGAAAAGAAAGATCAACTAGCACTTTCTACAAATATAGGGTTTTTAAAAGTGTTTTTAGTACAAAATTATCAGTGCACCAATGCAGCATATTCTGAGTTTGGAACATCCTTAACTCTTTCAGTTACCATAGTCCACCTTGCCCTACCTAACAGAACACATTTGAGATTGGTATTTTGAAATTAATTTTGTAAAAAGTATTTTTATCACAAGCAGCAATTACATACCACTTAATGAACTAATTCACTTAGAAATAAAATCTTGTTTGCTTGACTAATTTCTAAAAGTCTGCTTTTAAAATGAGGAATAATGTCCTTTAAGCTAACTTCTGTATAATTCAGCTAGATAAGCTTGCAGAAGAGTTTTCTACACTGAGAATGAAGCATCTTTAAGGACTAGTCCCATTCCTAGGCTAGCCTGGACTAAATGGCCTATCAAAAAAAAAAAAAAAAGAAGAAAAAAGAAAAGAAAAAGAAAGAAAGAAAGAAAGAAAGAAAGAAAGAAAGAAAGAAAAGCTATAAGACACTAATATGTACCTGTTAGAATGGCCTAAAAAATTCAAATGTATTTGTTAACACAAATGAACAAAAGCTGTGTGTTCATGGAACATGCTTTCAGAATCTTAAAGATGCCTACCAGATGCCCTTGGAATTGAACTTGCCGATGTTCTTTTTGTTCATGTGTGTAGTTAAACTTTGGTGTGTGCTTATGCTTAAGAAGAACATTTGGGGATGGAGGATAGCACAGCGGTTAGAGCACTTGCCTAGCAAGCACAGGGCCTTCATTCTAATTCCCCAGCACCACATAAGCCAGGTGTGGTAACATGCCTGTAATCCCACCACTTGTTGGATAGAGGCAGGAGGATTGCTGAGTTCAGGATGATCCTGGACTGTAGAGCGAGACTGTGGCAAAAAAAAAGAACATTTGTTTCTCAACTTCTTTCTGATTGACTTAATTTTACATGCCTAACTATATTCTGATATTGAAAATATTACCATAAATGGGCAAAAGTAAAAGTTCTGCAAATGTGTCCTATGTTTCTAGACTTCCAGGTTCCTCAAATGTACAATACAGTCTTCATTTTCAGAAATTTGGTATCATTTCTAACCAGAATTTTTTTTTTTTTTTTAATGTGCTAGTGATGCTTTCGGAAGGGAAACAAAAAGGACTTCTCTGCTCAAAAATACAGTTATTGGATATTTCTAGCTACATTAAAAATAAAATGTAGTTTCAAACTGGAAAAAAAATCTATCATTACCTCATGCTGGCAAGGATGAAAACAAATGAATCCTCTATGCATTGCTGGTAGAGATACAAAATTGTATAGCCACCCAGAAAACCTGCACTTTCTCTCTCTCTCTCTCTCTCTCTCTCTCTCTCTCTCTCTCTCTCTCTCTCTCTCTTTCTCTCTCTCTCTCTCTGTCTCTTTCTCTCTCTCTCTCTGGAATGAAGTCTGGGACTTCACACTGAGTTACACTCTTTTTTTATTTTCTATTTTGAGACATAGTATTGCTATGTCACTAAATTGCCAGCTGGTTTCAAAATTGCTATTCTCCTCACTCAGCCTCTCAGAATGCTGGGATCGTAGGCGTGTGCCACCACAGCCAGCTACTGAGGCAGTTTCTTAAGAAGTTTCACTTGTTTCTGTCCTCTGTGTGACAGATATGTCCAACTTGCAGTCCATGTGCAGCCCAGGATAGTTCTGAAAATGGCCCAACACAAATGTGTAAATTTTCTACTGTAAGATTTTTTTCTTCAATTTTTTGAAGCTCAGTCGCTCAGTGTTTGAGTGTGAACTTTGTAGATGACAATGATAAAGGTTGAAACAATTAGAATTTGTTGCATCTACAAGTATTGGAGTATTATCTGTATTATCTGAAATTCTAATTGTAGTTGCAAACGTTTTGGCCAAAGAAATGAAAAAACATAGTTGTTAACTAATAAGACAGTTGATGTTTCACGTCATCATTCCAGGGCAGGCTGGGGCTGCCCAGTCACACCTTATAAACCTCAATTGCTTTTGGTCGGTATGGATGAACAACTATTTTAAGGAATGAAACTTGCAAAGAGTAAAATTAGATCAAAATTTTCTGACAAGCATTTTGGGAACTCAGTAGGAACTGAAGCCACTTCCCTGAAACCAATCATTGACTTCCGTGAAACCAGTCATTGTTGTGTTCTTTTGTATGAACGAGGCCAAATACCTCATTAGTTGTTCCCTTTTTTAATTTTATAATAAACAGTTCTAAAACAAGGTTTTATTACTATATGTGTTAACTATACTATATATTTTATGTGTAGCCTAAAATAATTTTTCTTCAGTTGGTGTGACCTCACCAAGCCAAAGGGCTGGACAGTAACATCTTTGTGTTTGGCTTCCATTGCTAATGAGATTCATGCTGGTGTGTTTTATTTTATCCATTATACTGTTGATGTATATTTGAAAAAGTTGTAGTCTGTAACCCACCTTTGAGTGTATTTCTCTGTATGTATGTTGGTGGATATTTTTCTTTAATACACACACACACACACACACACACACACACACACACACACCCAAGACTGAATTTTCTGAATCATAAGATATGCGTACATTTTAGTTTAATACATGTTGTCTGTTACCTAAACTACTGGTGATTAGGGTCCCCCCACCCCAGTACTGGTGCTGAACCTAGAGGCTTCATGCTAAGCTATAGCTTCACAACATTTGTTTTCTCTTCTCTTTTTTCTTTCCTTTCTTGCTTTTTTCTGCTTTCCTTTCTTTCTTTCTTCCTTCTTTCCTCTTCTCTTTTTCTTTCTCTTTCTTTCTCTTTCTTTCTCTCTCTCTCTTTCTTTCTTTCTTTCTTTCTTTCTTTCTTTCTTTCTTTCTTTCTTTCTTTCTTTCTTCTATGTTGAGACACAGTCTCACTAAGTCACCCAGCTGCCCAGGCTGGATTAGAACTTGTGATCTTCCTGCTTCCGCCTCTTAGAGTACCGGAACTATAGAAATGTGCTATCACAGCTGGCTCTGGTTGCTAATTTTAATTGCCACAAGCCATTTTTCCAAATTTTTGCCAACATAGGATTTACTGTTTTGTTTTAACTTACATTATATTAATAAAAATAAATGTAACGCTAAAAAAAATCAGCCTCCCAAATCATGAAACTGAAATTTTACCATTAAAATGTTTAGTATGGGGGAGTGGAGGGAAATTAGAAGAGCTCAGTCATATTTTGAATTTCTTTTTAATGGCAGGACTGTTAGCCCCACATATACATGAGGAAACCGTAAATTTTCTGTTGCTGGTATAAAAAGAAAATTGTCACAGACCTAACAGCTTAAAACCACAGAAATTTATGATGTTACAGTTCTATAAAAGGTCAAAACAATGACTCCAGTATCACAGAGGTAAAGCAAGCTGTCTACAGGCCTGAATTCTGTTCCAGAAGCTCTGAAGGAAAACCCATTGCTTTTGCTTTCCCAGCTTCTAGAAGCCACACACATTTTGTTTTTTTTTTTTTGACTCAGGGTTCTTTTCCTCCATCCTCAAAGCCAATCCTGGCATCTGTATCTTTTATGTACTCTTTACACAGCATCACTCTGACCTTTCTGCCCTACACTTTCACTTCAGTGATCCTTGCCATCAGTGATGTCCCTGTTGTAAGGTTAGTTGATTACCAAATTTAAATCCATCTGCATTCTTGATTGCCTTTTGTATGTAACCTAACAAATTCACAGGTTCCAGAATCAAAGAGTTTTGAGCATCTTTGGATGGCTAATAGTCTTCCTATCACAACTACTGGGGCTCATAGGTATTAAATTGTTTTTACCACCTTTTACATTTATTTTGATACTTTGTATCTTTACTATCTATTTTTTAGCTCTTCATGGCCAATTAAATGCATTATTTTTATTGTGCTAGCCAAAATAAATCTTTTTTATCAGAAATATTTCATTTTAAATAATTAGAATTTTTCTTGCAATAACCTATGTGTATAATTCATCTTTGTAAACTGCCTTTGGTTTGCATTGTACACAGACATTGCCAGCCATCTTTCTCTATGCTTTTAGGATCATTGACATTTTTAACTCTCCTTTGATTGAGTAAAGGTCCTCATTAATGGAGAACCCCCAAGCTGGTCTCCCAGTGTAAACAGAAAATCAGTGACTGTTCTGACCCTTTTGTGCAGATCTATTCTGTACTCTCTACTGTCATGCAGTCTTTGCATAGGAGGCTCAGCCCTGTGAACTTCTGATTTCAGGTGTCCTTATCAGCTGATCCCTAATTGGGTTCAACCAGTGGAAGACAGGGCAGGGGATCGCCGTGGGAGGGGAGAAAGTGTAGAGCATATCTCCCCCGCACCGTGCCTGCGTTGCTATTGTGGTAAGCCAAGTCCAGATTCCTCCTGGGCTGTAGCCTCAATGGGAGACTGTTGGTCCATAGCCCCAGCTCATATCAAGCCCTGGATTGTCATGATTTTTGTCCTCTTTCAGAGGCATTAAGAGCTCTCCTTCTCTGCACCATTCCTTCTCCATCTGCTTCATGTGCCGATGTGTTTTCTGGTAACTCTTTATTTGAAATGAATTCGGTCTTCCATTGGAACTCTGACATGAAATCCTCCCCCACCCCCCAAAAAAATCTCTGCAGGAAGAAATTTCTCTTATTGAGAGAGAGATATGAAACCAACTTAAGGGGGATAGTGTTCTGCTCAGATGATGTATTACTATAAAAATGGCTGGGCTGAGTGGTGCTGACCTGTTATCCCAGCACCCTGGGATGCAGAGACAGGAGGATCATGAATTAGAACCCAGCCTGGGCAACCTAGCAACTTAGTGAGACCTTGTCTCAAAAATCAAAAAAAAAAAAGGGGGGGGGGCTAGGGATATCTGACCGACTGACCAACCAACCAGCCAAGCAACAACAACAACAATACCAAAAAACCAAGAAGAGTAGAAAGGAGTAGCCTGTTATGTAGGGTCTTTCTGTCCTCCACTTTTCTGTTGTGTTGTGTTTTTTACTCTCTCTCTCTCTCTCTCTCTCTCTCTCTCTATCCCCTCATTCCTCCCCACCCCCTTCTCTATGTTTCCTCAGAGCCATTCACTCATTTATTCACTAATCAACGTGCATTGGGAAAAAATTTTGATTTTATCACATTGATGTGTGCATCAAGGTTGGTGCTTTTTAGCAAAGTGATGGGGATAGAGGAAGACAGGTAAGTCCCAATCCCAGAGATGTAAAAGTACAAACTGTCTTGTCTGTACTTAAAAAGAAATAGGGCTAAGGATGTAACTCAGTGGTACAGTGCTTGCCTAGCATGCATGATGCCCTGGGTTTAGTCCCCAGCATTGGAAACAAAGGGACAAATAAAAACCAGAGGCAGCTGTGAGGGTGGAAGGGAGTGGCTAACTGACTTTGGGGAAAAGGACAGTGGAAACGCCCTTCTGAAGGAATGAAGATGCTGAGATTTGAAGGAAAGGAGCAGTGATTTAGAGTAGAAGTAGAAAGAAGGCAAGCCTGTGGTGTGGCTGTAAGAAAACTTTAAGCAGTCCGTAAAATGTACAGGGCCTTGTGAGGGCATAAAATTGAATATATTTTTGAAATTTAGAAGCCAGTGAAGCTGGGTTGTCAATTAAGGAGAACCTGAAAAACAATTCAGGATTTTGCATCCAGGTTAAATAGCATGGTTGGCATCATTTTAAGAACTCATAGAGATGTTGAATGATTTTAAGTAAAAGAATAAAGGTAAACTTTATGTTTCCAAACAATAATTTATTACTACACACACACACACACACACACACACACACACACACACACACACACACACACAAAGATGTGTAATAAAATAGCAGGACATAAAATTAACAGGGTAGATTTTTGATCCAGGCAAGTAGAGCCTGGACCAGCATAGATATAGTAGAGATGAAGAGAAGACGACATATTGAAGAGATGTTTAAAATTATCAGGACATTGGGGGAAGAAAAGATAAAAGAGAAGAAAATGTCAAGAGTGGTCCTAAGTTTTCAGCTTATATAACTGCATGAGGCTTTTAATAAGATGGGGACTGCTATGAGTCCAGAAGCAGCATGGGATTAGTTGAAAGCTTGCTGCCTGGATATGATTGTAGACTAGACATCTGAGTAGGTGAAACCAGCATCCATCCTTGGGGTCCCAGGAGATAGGAGATTGAATTCTGCTTTAAAAGAACAGAAAGAGTGTTTTGCTATTTTCTCCTAACGATGTAGCAGACTACTTTGATGTGAGATACCTAAGTATTTTTAAAGCCTGAAGTCCCGATAGTTTACATGTGTTTTGTATCACAACTTACGGCTTTTAATGGTTATGTATTTTGAATCTTTTCATACCAGAGCTTCTCCACAAATGGCACAATGGAAAATCAGAAGTTTCTAAAAGGAAAAATAAAAAGGCAAACCTTGATCTCACAAAAACTATCTCTAGAGAGTAATTTTCCACCTGATAAATGCTCCCTTTGGCAACCAAATTATTTTGTTCCTTGCACACCATATATATTTATTTGATTTTTCCCCATTTTCCCCTCTGGAGAAACACACTGAAACTAAGCTGCATACTAACTAGAGGCAATGTTTTCTAGACCTTTATCTAAAATATAACAGATTGTAAACACAGTAATGTAAGACACAGAAAAATAATGTCTCTGTTTTTCTGATGATTTTTTTTTAAATAGCAACTATTCTTCCTTCTGATAATCCTTTACTGATAGTGCAAAGCCAATAGTTTTTACTGTGGCTGATCTGGCCATGGGTCCCAGACCTCTGAGTAAAGTAGAATTTGGTTATCAGGACACATGCCTGGCAGATAGCAGGCCTTAAGTAACTGATGACACTAAAAAAGAGAAACATGACTTAATGATGGTAGTAAACACAAGTCCGATGCTGCACAGCCCCTAGCCGCACCTAGTGTTGAAGATGGCTTCCTAGGAAGCATCAGATTGGTAAGACTGGAGTGCTTTCTAAACAGTTTCTTAGAGAAAGAATGTTGTACTTGAGATGGAAATGAAGACAGCACTATTTCCAAGGCTGTGGCTGTGCAAAAAAAGGGGGCCATGCCTGCCACATAGATGCCAGTCAGCACAGATAACTGTCACAAGAGGAAGTCGTCCATGGGAGGATAGAAAACACAGCTAGGCCAACTCAGCGCGTTGACCCTGATGTAAAAGAAATGCTGGTTTTTAAACTTATCGCCTAAATATTATAACTGAAGAGGAGGGAAAAGCCAGAAGGTTGCTAAATATGTCTGTTCTCAGTTTTCTTTAAATATGTATTTTTGGAATAATGTAAGAGGAGTTTAAAACAGTTATTTTGTTTTCTTTAGGTTTGCCCTCAAGGCAACAGTGTTTTGGTGCACATTGCTTTGAAGAGGACTGAGTACAGATCCAACAAGATTTTCCTCTGTGGTTACGTTGGATTTTATCAGTTTTTGTAATATGCCATTTTGACAATAATGATTCTGCCCAGTATTGGAACATCCAGGAACTGGAGATGTCTTTCCATTTTCTGATGTCCTCTTCAGTCTTTTTTTTTTTTTTCAGAGTACTATAATCTTTATTGTACTGGTTCTTCAGTTTCTTAGTTAGGTTGATCCCTTAGTCTTCTGGGGTGTTTGTTTGATTTTTTGAGCTTGCTGTGAATGGGATGTTTTTTTCTGACCTCTTTCTCAGTGAGTTTATTGTTGATATAGAGAGAAGCTATTGATTTGTGTGTGTGTGTGTGTGTGTGTGTGTGTGTGTGTGTGTGTGTGTGTGAACTAATGTTTGTTTCCTGCAGTTTTGCCAGATTTCTGTATTAGTTTGAACAGTTTTCTTGTGAAGCTTTTGGGGTCTTCTACATAAAGGATCGTGTTGTCTACAAAAAAGCATAGATTTTTTTTTTCCTTCCCCATACATACTCCCTTTATTTCATTCTCTTTCCTTATTATTTTGACTTTGCATTTTCCTCTACTAGTGTCACGTTGGCGGTAGATTTGTCATAATTTGCTTTTAGCCAGCTTGAAGTAAGGACTTTCTGTATTTATCTTCATCAGGCATTTTTTTCCATCATAAGTGGATGTTGGATTTTGTCAAAAGCTTTTTCCATATCTTCTGAGATAATCACGGAATTTTTGTCCATGCCTTTGTTTATATTTATATGATGTATTACATTACTTTATTTATGTATGTTAAATCATCCTTGCAACCCTGGATTGTCTACATCTTCAACCTGTTCATGATGTATGATCTCTTTAATAATAGTTGCATTCTGTTTGCATGTACCTTGGTACGATTTTTTTTTTACATCTATATTCATTAAGGAAATTGGCTTATACTTTTCTTTTCTGTTAGGTCTTTAGTTGGTTTTAATATAAGCGTAATGCTAGCATTCAGGAGGTAGTTTGCAGTGTTGCTTATCTTTCACTTTCATGGAAATATTTGAGAAGAATTGACATTAGCTCTTCCCTAAAGTGCTGGTAAATTCTGTGATGAATCAATCAAGTCCTGAGATTTTCTTCTTTGGCGAAGACTTTATTATTTCCTCAGTTTTATTAATGGTTATTAATCCATTTGATTTTTATAGCTTCTTGGTTTAATTTTGGTATCTCATAGAAGACTAAGAATTTGGAAATTCCTAATTCTTGAATTTTTTGGAATATAAGTTTTGAAAATAGTGTCTTAGGGGCTGGAGGAATAACTCAGTGGTTAAAGTGCTTGCAGTGCTAAATACTTGAGTTTGATTTTGCAGCACCACATGAGCAGAGCATGGTGATGCACGCCTGTAATCCCAGAACTCAGGAGGCAGGAGGATTGCCATGAGTCAAAGGCCAGCCTGGGCTCCATATTGAGTTAAGGACCAGCCTGGGCTACAGAGTGAGATCCTTTCTTAAAAAAAAAAAAAAAAGTTTCTTATAATTCTCTGGCTTTAAGCAATGTCCATTGTGGTATCACCTTTTGTTTTTTTCTACTTGCACTAGTATAGATGTTTTCTTTCCTTCTTTTGGTGAGTCTGGCTAAACATTTATTAATTTTATTCATGCATTTGAAGAATGAACTCTGATTCATTGATCTTTTATATATTTTAGTCTCTATTTCAGTAATTTCTAATATTGTCCTTATAATTTCTTTTTTCCTACTGTTTTGGATTTGGGTTGTTTTGTTTCTCTAGGACTTTGATATATAGCATTAGATTATTTTTTGGGATTGCCTTAAAATGAATGTAGCTATAAAATTTCCTCTTAATACTGCTTTCATTACATCACACATATTCTGGGATCATGTGTTTTCACTGTTGTTTGATTCTAAGAAGGTTTTTATTTCTTCCTTTGTTTCTTCTGTGGTTCCTTGCTTATTCATTAATACAATATTTAATCTTTATGTATTTTTATAGTTTCTGTGATTTCTTTTGCTGTTAATTTCTACTTTCATTTCACTATGATATGAAAATATACAGGAAATTATTTCAATTTTGTATTTATTTAAGCATGTTGAAGATATGGTCTGTTTTGAAAAAAAAAGTTTATGTGCTGCTGAGAAAAAGGTGTGTTCTGTTGATATTGAATGGAACATTTTGTAGATATCAGTTAAGTCCATTTTTTCATAATGTAACTTGTCTCTAATATTTCCTTAATGATTTGTCTGCTTGACCTGTTTGTGGTATTGGAGTAGTGAAGTTCCTTACATGATTGTTTTGGGATTCAGTTATCCATTCTTGTCCACTAGATATTGTTTAGCAAAATTATGTACGTTGATGTTGGATGCCACAGTTGAGTATTTGTGAGTTCTTCCTTTTGGTTGTTCCCTTTTACCAGTATACAGTGTTCATCTTTGTCTCTTCTGATCTGCTTGGCTTGAAATCTGTGGTGTCTGATATAGTACAGCTACTCCTGCTTGTTTTGGGGATCCAGTTGCATGGAATATTAATTTCTATCCTTTTGCTTTTAGGCTGTGTATTTCTTTGTGGGTGAAATGTGTCTCTTATAGGCAACAAATAATTTTGTTTTGTTTTTGATCCAATCTGTCAGTCTGTGTCTTCTGATTGGAAAGTTAATACCATTTACATTGAAGGTTATTATTGTAAGATATTTATTGAGTCTTATCATTGCCCTGTTTTTTTAGTGTTGATTTTTTTTCTTTTTCGATAAAAATTCTTTTGATATTTCCTTTCTTTGGATTTCAGTTGTGCTCCTACTCTCCCAGTCTTTGTCTAAGTTTCCCTTGACTATTTTCTGTAATGTTTGTGCAGTAGTCATAAATTTCATTGCTATTTGGTTACCATAGAAAATTTTTACTTCCCCCTCTAACTTGAAGGACAATTTTCTGGATATGACAGCCTGATTGACACTTGCTTTCTTTTAGAAACTAAAGAAAGGTAGGAAAAATTTTGCTCTAAAGTCTTCAGGCCTCTAAGGTTTGTGTTGAGAAATCCACCATTATTTCGGTAGAATTTCAGGTAGCCTTTGTAGGTTACTGTTTTTATTTTGCTACTTTTAATATTTTTTGTTTTGTTGAATTTCTAGGGTTTTCATTATGTTGTGTTATGGGCAAGGTTATTTGGTTTTCCATATGCCTGTTGTACCTCAATATTAATTTCTTTCATAAGTTAGGGAATTTTTTGCTATAATTTTAGTGAATAAATTCTTTATACCTTTTGTGTTGTCCTTTAATCTTTCTTTCACACCCTTAATTCTAAGGTTTTTTTTTTTTTTTGAGTCATTCAGCTGCAGTTACCTTGTTATCTTGTTTTAAGAGTATCACCGGTTTCATGGTTACTCTGTCAACTATATTTTCAGTGTCTGGTACTTTATCCTTATAATAATCAAGCCAGCTTCCCATATTTTTAATTGAATTTTTCATTTCCTGAACTTAAGCTTAGTATGTTTTAGGAACTTCTATTTCTGTACCCAAAACATTTCTTTATATTTGGCATTGGCTTCTTTTCCTCAGTCAGATTTTCATTTGTGTCATTTATATACTCATTAAGCATTTTATTGATTAGGGCCTTATATGTTTAGCAAGTTATTCTTTAAACTCAATAGATATATTTTGAATTCACTTAAATATGACTTGTTAGAACTGATTGTTTGGTCCCCTTGTTTTTGGAGTTCCTTTCCTATAACTTCCTCTATTTCAGGGCCCATGAAATCAGCTTCTGGGGAGTTATGCATTTTTGCAGGGATCTTATAGCCTTCCTTTTCTTTTGTGGTTCTATTGCTGATTCTTGCATATCAGTTATGGTAGAAAAACTCTGTCCTCTACTGTGAAGTTAGATTTTTGTCTTTCTTTGGTGTTTCCATGAGTTTCTTTTTTTATAGTTTGATACTTATGCCCATTTTTAATTTAATCACTATTAAGTTTAAGGGTCTTCATATAGTCTAACTTCATACTGCTTTTCTGATCCCCTACAGTTTTCACAGAGGGAAAAATAATTTTAGTAATATCATTGACACAGAGACAAGCCACCTATTGACACCTAGTGAGAAGGAAGATCAATCACTATGCTGCTGTTAACAACATGAACAGATTTTGCAGTAATAGTATAATCTAAGATAAATCAGTTATTGACATATCATAATGACAAATCAAATACTACAACTATTTCACCCCTTATATTAGAAATGCAGTCTACTCTCTTAATACAGCTGCTTAAACCTAATATTAGCTTATCGAAGGTTCTGCTAACAGCCATACTATTTCACCTTAGATAATAGAAAACAAATCTGTATTCATTGCCTAAATTAAACTAAGTAGCAAAAGATTATTAGCTCTTAATATGCTTCAGCCACTGTGTTACCATTAATAGTAAGAAAGGGATCGGCGTTAGTGATACAATCTAAGGCAAATCAGTTATTGACATAATCAGTTAAGTGCTACAACTATTCTCTAAATCTTATAAATGTGACCAATAATACTGATACCTGAACTAGCCAAATATAAACTTATTTGAAAGATCTATGAAAGGCAAACAGCATATCATTGTTACTAACAGAAGAGAAATCTGCAGTAATATCCTAAATGGGAAACAATTATCACATAGGTACAGATTATAATAATGATAGGGGATGGAAAAAGAAGGATTGAGACAAAGGGTTAGTTTTGGAGAAGTAAAAGAGGAAGAGTAGAAAGGATGGGGAAAGTGAGATAAAATTCAATTTGAAAACTAGCAGAAAATGAATAGAATAAAATATCTCAAAGGATTAGAGAAGAAATGAAAGAATAGAGAATAACCCTAGAGTCTATAAAGTCATTTTTTAAAAAATGTAGAAAGAACTCAAAGAAAAAATAAAAACAGAACCCTAAAAATTAGCAGTAATACAAACAAGCTACAACCAAAGAATGACTGAGAAGACTCTAGATTTTTTTCACTGTTATTTAGATTAGTTGATTCTTCCCAGGTCCTGTAATGCGTTCACTACCCACTGGGTATAGGGTTTCAGGAAGGAGTCTGAGTCATGACTATGGCCTACTGTGGCATCCTGCTGAGGCTTTCCTACATGTCTGTTGATGAGACCTGCCCAACTCTTCTTGTCTCCACATCTACAAAAATATACGTCTTGCCTGAGGGTCTTCACTCCCTTGGCCAAGCCAAAGCACTTCTCTGAACATGTATTGGTGGGAGAAGCTGAAAGCCTACTGAATTCTGTGCTGTGAGTAGGCAGTGAATTAGACCCAGCAGTCTCATGGCCTCCAGCCTAACTAATTCACAATCACCCGCCTTGGAAAACTGATCATGGCTGTCTTGGCTTCTCTCACCTAAGGACAGGGGACTTCTACACTGTGTCATGTGCTCTCACTGGAGTTGGGACTATTCTGGAGATCTGAGGCCTGTTCTTCCCTCTCTGGGACTGTCTTTTGTTTCTGCTGCTTCCTAGTCACTGATCAAGAATGTCTCCAGTATCCCTGATATGTGTCCTGTCTGTGACTTCTGTTTCTCAAAGCAATTACAACTAAGATCCTTTCCTCCCCTCCTTTCCTTCCCCTCCCCTCCCCTCCCCACCCCTCCTTTCCCTTCCCCTTCTCAATGGTGACTGACTGCATCACTTCCTAGGACGGCACTGTTGAGTGAGTATTGTTTCTCACGCTCTGATCTGCTGAGCTGGAGGGAGATGCTTTGGGGGACAACTCTCAAATGTATCTGTAGTTGACAGTACCTGGGGGCATGGTTCCTGGAAGCTGGCGCTGCCCATCTGTGGCTGCTGGCTCTCCAGGCTTACCTCCACATCTGGACTTGCCAGTGGCTCATGGCTTCTCGTGACTACTCACAGCCACTCATGGGCTGCCAGAACGGCTGGCTGGCTGGAAGTGTTCTCTCCACATTGTCTTCAGCCTCTGCAGCTTCCCTTAGGTTTCTCACATGCCTCTTGGCCTTCTTTTAATTCCTGGTGCTCCTGTATTTCTCTAAGCTAAGTTGTTCAGATAGGGTTTTTTTGTTTGTTTGTTTTGTTTTTACGATATCCGTACTTTTTTTGTTTGTTCGTTTGTTTGCTGGTCCTGTGAGGAGCTGCTAAGTGAGGGAAGTCTACTTGGCTGCCATTTTAGAATCAGAGAAGAGGTTGGGATGAGGGTGAGTCATCTGCTTCTATTCAGTGATGTAAGTGTAGGTGAGACGGCATGAGAAAACGATACAGATGCAGTAAAAGAGAGCCAGAGAGAACAACGGGAGAAGCTTCAAGCCTCTCTCTTTGGTTTCTGCTTTCAAGGCAGCCTGTAGATTCTGGGGTGCCCTGATTGCAGAAAGAAAGCACACATCCTGGGGCTGTCAGGTGTCTTTGTTCCTGTGCCAGCTTTTTCAGAGAAGAGTCAAATCTTTTTTTCTGATAATGACATAGATTTTTATGTACTGCTACACATGAGGAGAGAGTGTGTGGATCATGCAAATGAAGTGCTTTGTGTTTTCAATTAATAGATTGGCATCCTGCAGCTGTCTTACTTTCATGCACTTCAGATATGGTGGTGAGTCAGTTTTTCAGACCCAGTGAAGCATCTCCAGCCTGTACCTTCAAGGGCCACAACCAGCTGACTTTCTCAGAGACACATCTCCCAGCTGTGTGCCACTCATTTTTACATCCCAATGTTGGATCTCCATGAAATCAAAAGTAAATCTTGCTAGCAATAGATGTGGTGAGACCCAGACTTGAGGAAGATGGAAATAGTTAGGAACAGGGATTATGTAAAAATCTGAGGAATCAATGCTGAATGAGAACTCACAGAAGGACTCAATTTAAGATTTAGATTTTGGGCCTGAGGGTGTAGCTCAGTGGCTGGAGTGCTTGCCTTGGAATTGCTAAGTCTGGGGTTTGATACCCCAGCACGACACAATACATAATAGCTGGGTGTGGTGGCACATGCCTCTAATCCCAGCACTCAGGAGGCTGATGCAGGAAGATTGCTGTGAGTTCTAGGCCAGCCTTGCCTACCTAGTGAGTTCAGAATCAGCATGGACCACACAGTAAAATCCTGTCTCCAATAAATAAATAAGATACAGATTCTGAGTTTGCATAAAACACTTGGGACTGTTGTGTCCTAAAATTTTCTTTCTAAAAACAAGACAGGAGGTCTTGATTCCTTATTAACTTGAGGTGTTCATTTTGAGAGAAAAACGGTCCACGGTTAAATATTTAACAATGATTAATGTTTAGAACAGAGAAATATAATGAGAAAGCTTCTTGTTTATTTGATTTACACTTCCATCAGCAGAGGCATTCTTTTAAAAAGCTTCATCTCTCATTCGGCTGCTAATAATTGAACGTGTGCTCTTGTCGACACAATTACGTTCCCATCCGACACATTTTGCTTCTCAGACCTTTTGTTTTGCTGTCTTGTAATCAAATTATGTCCTACAAATGAAGGCATAAATAGAAACACATTCGACAAGTTACATAACCTCTTTGCACTTCAATTTTCTCATCTCTCAAGCAAGTACAATAACACCTACAGAAGGGGAAAACAATTTTCTCCCAATTTTCTTATCTCCTTACATTTCTGCCTCAAAATAGAAACCTCTCCCTCTTCAGGACATTGGATTGAAGCTTTTGGCAATTGTTTTGAAGCACTTTCTCACCAGTTATCCCCATGGGACAAGAAGCATTATGTGTGTGTGTGTGTGTGTGTGTGTGTGTGTGTGTGTGTGTGTGTGGCAAATGAAGAGAATCTGACAGTCGTTAAAACATTTTTCCCAGTGGGACAGAGACACTACGTTAAAACTCGGTATCCACTTACAAAATGTCTAGGTCCACTTCTCTATTACAGTTAAGGGAGAGCCAGCTGCAGTAACCTCTAGTGTGTTATGGCTCAATTGCAACAAGTATTTATTTCTCATCCTATAATGGGCAAAGGCATGGGGTTCTGGCTTGTGGGTGCATTTTCTTCAGGCAGTAATTTAGACACGCACATGTCTCAGAAGAAGATTAGATGGGGTGGAGGAAGGGTATGGTTCTATAGTCACATAATCAGTAATCTTTCATACTCTTGAAATTTTGGTCTTTCCATACTTGGAGAGGTTTGAGACAGACAGTAATTTTCCAGGATACTTTGCTTACATTTGCAATGGGTGTGTGTAAAGAGGTCTATATCTAAGCTATTGTGATTTGAGGTCTTTCCTGGCTTCGAGTCTAAATTAAATTCCCCTATGCAGCTTAATACTATATTAGCTGAAACTTCCCAGTTCTCAATGCCATAGTTCTTGGCTTAAAATATCACAATGATTGAGCCTTATCTGCCCCTCTGGGCTGGATGTAGCAGCATGTACTGGGAGACCTTAAGAAAAAGTTGGTGACTACCAGATGGTCCTTAGGGCTTTGTATTAACTCTTAAATGTTTATTTAAAAGCAAGCACATTTGCCACAGGAATTTATTTAACATCTTAAATCTGAATACGTATGTATGCTTTTTATATATTAATAAATGGAATCATTCTAAGCACACACACACACACACACACACACACATGTGATCATTCATGTATGAACCAGTATTTTGTTTGCAAGTTCATTAAAAATGAAAAACCATGATGCAAACAAGCAAAAACAAATACTGGTCCACTATTTCCTGTGTGTCTGTCTTTTATTTCATCTTCCCATTGCATTATCTTTCCTCTCATCTCTCTCCTCATCAGTGAGAGAATAATATGAGGATACTGATTTAATTCATCCCCATGAAGCACTTTGTAAATACTCAATAAAAATGAATAAATATGTTCTTGTTTCAATCTCTGACTGGCATCTGTAGTTTCTTAATAGGGCTCAATAGGGCCGGTGTCTATAGTTTTGCCTGGTAGTCAAAGGAAACAGATGTACATTAATCATTCTAGAACTCTAACACTGACCTTCGAATAGTACTTGGAATTGTCCTGGGTACAGGTTGAAAGATAAAATTAGGAAATATTAGTTCTTCTGGTTATTATTCTCAATTTGGAGCCTTATATTTTGTGTTTTGTTTTGTCCTCAGTCATAGCACACCCTGCCATGCTGTCCTCATTTGGAGTCTATAACGTGTTCCTTCAGGACACTTAGGTTTTTGAATACAAATTTAATGTGAATAGTCTTTATAGATCACTTTTCCACATAGTTTCTGTTTATTTCTTAGTTGATGTTCTGCCATGCTTAAAGACTGCCTCAGGTTTCTTCCGTCGACTGTGAGCACTGAATAGGGTTTTTAATGTGTTGTTCACTCTGCTAAAAGTCTTCGTGTGGGCTTCTGTGCTACAGCTCTTGAGCTGAACTCAGCTCTTCCCCCACACAGAGCCTGGCTTGCTATGTGTGACTTCTGCTCACAGACAGCTGTCCCTTCATTTTTTCCCGGACATGGCAACCTGAGTCCTCCCACCCTAACATAACAACTTTGCAGACACAGCCAGTTGGCCAACTGATGACAGTGCTGGCAGGGACCCCCGTAACCCATCTACTCGCTCTCCTGACCTATGGGAGACCTCTGCTTTGTTACCTTCTGCCCAGTCTCCGACCCTCACGCCGGCTAAGCAGCCCAGGCCCTGGTCCTCATGCCATCTATTTCACCCACTAAGTAAAAGTTCTGTCCACCCGTAATCAGCCCTCTTTATCCTCTTTTTGCCCCTTTTTGCATCTCCTTTTCTCCCCCCTTTGTTCTTGTTCTTGTTCCCTCTACTCCTTTGCTATCCTCTTTAACCCTCGCCCCTTTATCCATTATTCCTTATGCCTGGACTTGCTACCCAGGCAGAGGGTCATGAAAGCAATGAACTTACACTCCAGATTCTCTGGCTGCAGGCCGTGTTTTAGTTGTGCCAGGTTCCTTCTTTGACCTGGCATACTGTATCTTTGTCCTGATTATTTAGGAGGAATATTACTTTTGTGTGTCTATATTTCCAATGTTCTGACCCCTTCCATTACCCCATCTAATCTTCTCACTTCATGTGATTATTACTCATGGTCAGCCAACTCCAGTGGACTAGGAGACCCTGCTGATGAGTGGGGCAGAGTTTCGGTGGAAGGAAGAGCAAAGGCATCACTTTGCTCCAGTCCTTGCCTTGCTTGTGGATGCTGTTGTACAGTATACACTCGTGCTGGCTGTCCTGTGGTGAACCTCTGGGCTCAGATTGGGTTGGTGATCTACCCTGATCTCCTGGTTCTGCAACTCCTGCCTTCTTGTCTGAGCAGCTGTTAGCTCCTCCAGTTCTCCCATGTGCAGCTGGTCATGTTGGACTCTCCTTTGTAACTTGCAGACAATGATTGTGGACACTTCACTTCTGATTCTGGAAGGTAAATAATAGGACAATATTCTATTCTGTTTTTCCAAGAACACTAGTACACTTGGAATCAGATTCTCTTTATTCTGAAAATATTATTTCCTTTTGCTTATTTTTTAAAGGAAATCTCAGTCAGCTCCTTGGCTTCACTGATCAGAACCGAGTATTTATCACCTTGAATGTATAGCTTGTGAAGCTCTAATGTTGATAGAATGACCAGTTTTGTAACCGTACTGTGCTTCAAACTTCACACATTCATAATCTGCTGCGTCATTAGTTACTTTTTAAAAACCTGTAAACAAGTTTTTGTGTAAACAAGTAACCCAGTTTCTGAATGAACAAAGAAGGGATTGCTGGTATTAAGCAGTTTCATCAAAATTGGTCACTTTGTAGGAGCCTAGGTGTGAGTAAGAGTCTTAGCTCCAAATAGGACATTTCTCTCCCTTGAATCTGTACTCCCTTTGAAGTAGAGAGACAGGCCAAATTTCAGATCTCAGGTCTTCTTCTTTATTTACCTTTTCTACCCTCCAGTTTCTTCCGTTCTTAGATGGGATTAATGGTATTGTCCTTTCAAGATTTCTGTGAGACGGACTCCTAGCTAGAAGTCAAGTATTGTGTTAAAAGAAAGAAAAAGAGACCAGATAATGCAGAAGGTTAAGTCATCAGAGAAAGAGAAAAATAAAATGATTATGAGATACTAGCTTATGTGTTATTCTTGGCAATTTTCCAATCCTTTGCTAGATTTAAGGAGGGATCCAGAACTCCTGGGCTCCCTAGTTTTAGGAAGAGTTTGCAGAACACCTGAAGACAACTCCCTCTTTCTTTGTAAACACATAAATTAGAATGTATTTATTATCTCTATGACTAAAGCTCATAGGATTGATGGAGACTTCCCACCATTTTCAACCCACTTCCACTCTGATACAGAAACAAAGAAAGAGTCAAGACCTTAGAAAAAGCATGGTGAATCTTTTGAAGTTGAGCCCTGGGTTCTATGATTTTAGCGCTAGTGAGGCTCTTGAGCCTCAGTCATGACAGCAAGGCTTTTAATCTTCAAGTGCTTATATGGATTTATGCAATGACTTATGTGGAATAAGCATTGTATGCTAAGCCTTAAGAGTTCCATTTTCATATTTTTTAACTACATAAGATTATATTAGTCAGCTTTTCACCACTTTAATGAAATACCTACTATAAGCTAAATTTTTTTTAATTAAAGGAAGGTTTATTATCTCAGACTTTGGGACATTGAAAGTCCAAGAAATACGACACAGGCTCTGATGAGGGCTCCGTGTAGCTATCATCACCTCATGTTCGATAGCAATGACAGTAACAGATGCATGAAGAAGGGAACACATATTTAACTGGAAACCAATTCAGAGAGACTCAGGAGTCAGGCTTAGGTTTCTGTATCAACTTACTCTCATAAAAACTTACCAGAGCTGAGAATGGTGGTCGTGTCTGTTATTAGCACCAAGAGGCTGATACAGGATGATCATATCCCTAATTACAGATGACATGATACTCCACATAGAAGACCCAAAAAATTCCACGCAGACTCTTAGAGCTAATGAATAATTTCAGCAAAGTAGCAGGTTATAAAATCAATACTCAAATCTAGCATTCCTATACACCGATAATGACTCTAGTGAGAAGAAAATCAAGAAAACAATCCCTTTCACAATAGCAACCAAAAAATAAAGTACTTAAGAATAAATCTTACCAAGGAAGTGGAAAACCTATGCAGGTAAAACAACAAAAGTCTGAAAAAAGAAATTGAAGAAGATGTTAGAAAGTGGAAAGACTTCCCGTTTTCTTGGATAGGAAGAACTAATATTGTCAAAATGGCCATACTACCAAACTACTACAGATTCAGTGCAATATCAATCAAAATACTAACAACATTCTTCACAAAACTAGAAAAAAAAACAACTTTAAAATTAAATGAAACCAGAAAAGACCCAGAATTTCTAAAGCGATGCTAAGTAACAAGCGCAAATTTGAAAGAATCACAATCCCAGACTTCAAATTACACTATAAAACAACTGTGATTGTGTTTACATGGTACTGGTACAAGATCAGACAGGAGGACGAGTAGAACAGAATTTGAGGATACTGAAACAAACCCAAACACTTTCTCTCACCTGATTTTTAACAAAGGGTCCAAAACAATCCACTGCAGAAAAGATAGCATCTTCAACAAATGGTGCTGAGAGTGCAGGAGAATGAAATTAGATTCATATCTGTCACCACACACTAAAACTAGATCAAGTGGATCAAAGAACTGGACAGAAACAATGAACCTACTGGAAAATAAAATAGATAAAACCCTAGAAGATATAAAGACTTGAAAGGGTTTTCTGAACAGATCACCAGCTGCACAAGAAAAAAAAAAAAACTGCAAGAATCAACAAATGGTACAACATTGCACTAAAAAGCTTTTGCACAGCAAGGAAGCAACCAACGAGGTGGATAGATAGGCTACAGTAAGGGAGGAAATCTTGGCCAGCAGCATATCAGACAGAGGGTTAGTATCTAGAATATATAAAGAATTTTAAAAACCCACCTAAAATAAATGATCCCGTTAAGAAATGGGCAGCTGACGTGAAAATGAGCTTCTCAGAAGAAGAAATAGAGATGACCACCAAGCGCGTGAAGAACACTAAAAAGTGTTCCTCATCACTGGCCATGAGAGAAATGCAAATAAAAATAATGTTTGGGCTTCATCTCACCCCACACCCCAGCAAGAACGGCCCACATGAGAACAGCAACAACAACAAATGTTGGCATGGCTGTGGATAAAAAGGGAACACTTCTACGCTGTTGGTGGGGCTGCTACAGTTGGTAAAGCACTCTGAAATTTCTTAGCAAGCTGAGAACGGCAATCCCATTTGATTCATCCACTGCTCTCACTGCTCTGCTGGGCTTGTTCCCAAAAGAAAGAAAGTCGGCATACCATAAAGACGTGCACTTCCGTGTTTATAGCAGCACAATGCTGGAAACGACCTACCTGCCCATCCATAGAGGAGTGGATAAAGATGTGGTATGTGTGCACAATGGAATACTATGCAACCATAAAGGAAGACAGGTATGAAACATTTGAAGGAAAATGGGGCCACCTTGTGTCAATAAAGCTCAATAAAGTGGTCCAAACACAAAAGACCTATTGACTGGTGTCCCTCTTATGAAATAAAAATAATTACATAACGAGGTTCCAACATGAGATACGCTAGAAATAGGGGTGATGGACTGCTAGGAAAGTGTTGAATCTCTGGAAAGTGGGGTTGGGGGAGGGAATAGGGCAAGGGTAAGAGAGGAGGAAAAAGAGGCCAAAATTGGTAGATGGTTATTAATTTACGAAACCATATGTTTTTAATGTGTTATTAAATCTGTAACTCATGTATATGAAAATAGCATTTAAATGAGCAAGTTAAAAAATGAAGAAATAAAGGAGAATGATATTTGCAAAATCTTACTACCTTCAAAGGAAAATGTTAATTTTGCTTTTAGCTTTAATGTTATTCTCCCTGTTGGCAATGAGGGACCCAGATAGGCAAAAGGAAAAAGTCTCAATAAAATTGCTTTCAGTTAAAAAAAAAGTGAATAATCTGGTCATCTTACCAAAATTTGTTTCAAAACAAAACAAAACAAAACAAACAAACAAACAAAAAAAAAAACCAAAAACCTCAAACACTTCACCAGGATCCCATGAGAATTTCTTAGTCTCTTTCAAGGCCATGTCCTCAACTGACATACGACCTTCTCAGTAGGCCCATCTCTCACAGATCCATACTATCTCCGTACATCTACACTAAGGCCCATGTTCCAACATGTCGATCTCAGGGTGAAAATTCACATCCAAACCACAGCAACCATGGATACTCAAGATAGCCCAACGAAAAAGAGAAATTGCCCATGATATGACTGAATTTTAATCTCTACATATCCCGGTGCAATAGCCCCAGTAATATTTCTTTAGATTATTTAAACAATGCAATGTTTCTTACATGCCCTATATGCAGGACGTAGATTCATATCCATTGTAACAGCATTAGAGAGTGAGAAAGAGAAACAAGTTAGCAAAAAAGCTGTGTCAGTATTGAAAGGAGAGAAAGCTGCTCAGGCCAGAAGGAGAGGATGCCAAATTACTTCTGAAGAGTAAGAAAACCAACAGTTTAAATATCAAATGATTAAAAAGTTATGAATCTCTGTTCATTTGCTGCCATGAACTGAATATTCATATCCCCCCAAATTCACACATTGCAGTCCTAACCCAAAGATAACAGTGTTAAGAGGTAAACCATTTGGGAAATAACTAGGTCATGATAAATGTACATAATTCGTGTCCTGAAGAAGCACAGTGAGCGGCCTTGCCGACGGCGCAATGTGAGAACACTGTAGGTAGCCTCTGTGAGGCAGGGATGAGCTCAGGTGACACTGAATCTTCTGGAGTCTTGATCTCGAACTTCCTTGACTCCAAAACTGTGGAAGAAATATTTCTATTGTTTTTGAACCACCCAAATAAAGTTTTTACTTTTTTATTTTTTTATTTTATTTTTTTACAGTAACTCAAACACACTAAGACCCTTGTTGATCCTCTGAAGTGTCACCATAACTTCCTGTGTAATAGTCACCTTTTGGACAACTATAGACCAACTGCTTTTGTTCATAGAGGCTTTTTTTAAGCTGTATTTTCCATGGGAAAAATAAAAGAGGATTAATGTTCTTCATTTCATTTCTGTGTTCCTTAATGGTAAGAATTATGCTACATCTCCTACAGGTACTTCACTATACACTAAACAGTGAGTCAGGCACTTCCACCAAAACGTGTACAGGAACTAAATGAGCCTAACTTCCCCAGTGTCACTTTATGTTGGTGATAATAATACCACTCTGAAAATGCAGCTTAATCATTACAAGTGATCATTATTTAATCATTAATACTCAGATAATACCAATTTTTATTTGCCTTAAAATAGCAGGACATAGAACACATAATCACTCTACATCAGTTTCTTGATGATCACATACAAAATAACAAGCATCCTCCTTGCAAGCGATGGTTCTATTAGGAGCATCTGGTAGGAGAGAAAAAGTATGCATTGCCCTCTGGTTTGTGGTTCCATTTTAGTAACTAAAAAATAAGTAAATAAAAATAAGAAGACCATGTGTATAAATATGTAACTGTAGCATATTTCTCCTCACTGTTAGTACTCATCGCTTTCTAATAGAGTTAACAATTTAGTATATGCTATTAAGTTGGGATTTATCATAGAAGCCATGTTCTTCTTTTTTTAAATCAATGTTTAAATTGATACTTTAACTGTCTCCTATGAAATAAATGGAGGGCAAGGTGCAGTAATTCAGTACAGCAAGCGCTTACTGTTCACCCACTATGTTTTAGCATTAATATAAGAATTTACTCTTAAAAGAGGAAATTTTGTTAATTTTTTCTTAGTCTATTTGAATATCTCAAGCTGTTTGATGTCTAAAATATCCTGATGCTCAATTTGGAAGTCGGGGAAATGTCAAGCAATATGCCTAGCTTAAGTGAGGGCAAAACAAATTTCTTATTTCTTTACAGATTATCTTATTATGTAAAGAACAAAGGTCAAAACAAACATACACATCCTAAAGAGATGAACTGTGTCTTAGATAAAATATCACTGTGCTAACCAGTAACGTTCAGGGTGTGACAAAAACAGTGCAACTGACAAAACAATTCATCTTGGTTGCAATCACCAAGAGGATTTAATTTATCCAGTCTAATTACAATGTGTGGGAAATCTTAAGAGCTCAAAATAAATGTAAGCAACCACTATTTTTTGCAAATGAATAGATAAATTGTATTAGAATAAGGGAATGGGTTCAAATAAGTAGAGAGCAGTTGGGACTACTTCAAAATAATGTAATATATTTACTTATTTTCTGTGACTTGAGCTTTTAATTTCTAGAGTGGTGAAACATAGGTGAGTCAACACATTCTCCCAATTGCAGCTTCTCATGCATCAGAGGCAACAGCTGTTTTAACAGGCACATCAACACAACCTAAGATTCCTGACAGAAAGTGCATAGGATGATGAATGCAATCAGAGCTGCAGAATTCAGAGGCAGCACATCCTGACCAATTTGGAACGCAGCCAGAATATCGCAGGTAATACTCTTTTCAAATAAAGAACATGTCAGCACACCGAAACATGTTTTCATTGCAACTGCAGGCTTTCTGTCCTCTGAAGTCCTGTGTGCGTCCTTATGTTATTGACTTGCTGTGTTTTTAGAGTTATTTGAAAAATTCTCAGCATGATACACGAATGCCAGCTTGTTTAAAATATGTTTCTCATAAAACCATTTTTATGGTTTTTATGTAGAATATATAAAGATAAATAATAAAGTAGTTGGGTTATTGTACTGAAAAAGGATTAAAGAAAGTATTTTTATTTTACAAATTCAAATTTTAAAACAGATCACTTGAGAATTGGAAAATTTAAAATCCCACATGAGAAATGTGCACTTATGGAGCAGGTGTTGTGCAAAGGACCGGAGCATGAAAAGAATGAAGCTATCTTTCAGCATTAGTATCTCAAGGGAAATCTCACAGAGCCAAAGGCATACACGGAGGACCGAGCCAACAGATGACAAGAGGACTTGCTCCATTCTCTGGAAAATACGAAGATAAGAAACAGATTTCAGCTGTTCTTTAGGTTTTTCCTCTACTGGACAACAAAGCTGCCAAGGAATGAGGATACACAGATTCTGACACACATATGACCCTTCCACCTGCATCGCATCCCAAGGAGACGCAGCATTTCTTTGATTCAAGTGCAAAAAACTTACTCATCCTTGAAGAGAAATCATCTTCTCTTTTTAAAAATATTATATTCTATGGAAGATTCAGGAAAAACAAAGGAATATTTCTCTAACATACTTTAGAAATTAATGTCTCTTAACATCAATAATCAGAGGCTCACATAAAAACTAATCTAGAAAGTAGAATTCTATTTTGAAACAAAACCACCATCAAAGTAACACAGAGGTAACAAATGAAAAGAAATTAAGAGCCAAGTTACTGTAATTTTAAATAAACATTTTTTACAGCTCTTGTGGTAACAAATGGAACTCAGGCCTGCCCTGATGTTTATGGAGTCCAAGCCAACTGCGTAAATGGAGGTAGACCTGGTATTTAGCAACATTTAAAGTATTTTTTCAAGCACCATTATATTTCTTCTAAAATTTTTATTAAAAGGTGGGTATAACTTTTTAATGAGTATAAACATTAAATCAAATAAATATTTAATATAAATACTTTAAAGGAAATGTGTTAATGGAGACCTACGTGACATATTTTTAAAAATTTTCTTCTACTGTCATGAATATACTTTTGTAACAAATCAAAAAAATATAGAAAATATATTTAAAGCTCTTTTAAAAATCTGACTTAAACTTAGCAATATACCAAAGCTGAATTTAAATTATTAGTTTTTAAGGGGCTGATAATATTTTGATAAGTCATAAACAACTATAATACGTACATTATGTTTTCTATTATTTATATTTTTGTATCACTTCAGTGTATAAAACATTTAAAAATCAAGATCTTTACATGATTTGTTTTTCTTATACTATTGAACATGGTTATATTTAAATGTAAACAAATTTAATATTTTTATTTAAAAATTTACGTAAGAGACTGAACATTTACATTATTTTGTTTTCAAACACAATTATATTCTAAAATATTCATTAAAGGATGAATATAACTGATAAGTAATAAATACAAATACTTTGAATCAAAATTAAGTATCCTAACAAATACTTATGATTTCATAAAGAAGAGAAATAAAATTTTAACTTCATCATTCACATTCTGTATGGCTGACCATGTAGACTAAGCACCACACATCTGACTACTAGACCTATAAATATATGTTTAAAAGAATGTTGTTCATCTGCTCTGTACAGCAGGTGAGACGACCACACTAAATTTGTGAGGAGTGACAGAATCATAAATGGGAATCTATTAAAAAAAACCCAGGCACATTGGGACCGAAGCAGTGCAATGTAGTCGAGGATGATGAAAAAGCTGTTACTGTGGAAGGAAAAACTGCACTCAGCTGTTGGGTGACTTCATGAGAGGAATCACTTGTAGTCTGACTTGCAGAGTCCAAGGATATGTGATGAACTTGGGCTTGATTCCAGTAGCTATGGTTATCCAAGGAAATTCAATCTGCTGGGTGGGAACACAGCCAAAGGAATTCATAGGCATCAGGCTACACTAGAAGTAAAGGCATAGATGGAACTGTGGTTTAAAATGATATATAGCAGAACTTCCCTGAGTAACTGGAAGGTCCAAGCAAAAAAAAAAAAAAAAAAAAAAAAAATGCAGCCTCCGTAGACAAGCCTGTCAGAAGCAGGCACCATGTCAGGGCAGGCAAACGGGCTTTGGTGCAGGCAAAGGCTCTGCATCCAGATGGCTTTCAAAATGGTGAGAGAAAGCAAAGCAGATGTCTGGATATATACACAGACCTGGCCAACACAACTGGAGTGAGGAGAAACAGTGACTTAGTGGGCAAAGGATGGAGCAGAAATAAAGAGCACGTGGTCTCTCCTCCTCTGTCTGCACTTGCGGATGGTACAGAATAGAGACGTATTTTCTGCCAGGATAAGAACTGCTTCTAGTTTTAGTTGAAGATGACTCTGTGTGTGTCGAAAAGACATTAGTGATTGCAGGTAAGGGGCACTCATGAAAACATGAGCAGTACAATATTAAAATAGTGCTGTAAGAGGGCAAATACTTTTTTAAGTGCACTTATGAGATTGCTACTTACTGCACTAATTCATAGGTTCAACATGTTGATGTAGTTTAACTTTTATTGTGATGACATTTTGAATAGATATTCATGAGAAATTTGTGTGCTAAATTATTAGTCAAGCTTTCATTATTAACTTTGGACGAAAGACTTAAAAAATTGATTTTGGAAAATTGACAAAATGAAATTGGTGTTTGCATGAGTTAAGACAGCCATGTGACTCTGCACTTACCTTAATATGAACAGATTTTTTATACAATGCTGAATAGCTGAAATTGTAAATGGGTATTGAGTATCAAGCCTAATAATATAAGCTGGGAACGAAGACACACTGTGTATTCTCACCACGTGGGAGATTAAGGCAGGAGGGTCGCAATTTCAAGGCAAGCATGAGCTACTTAGAGAATTCCATGCCAATCTGGATTCCAAAGCAAGGCTTTATCCTAAAAAAGAAACAAACAAAAAAGTGTAAAAAACCCCCACATCTTTCTTATGAAAGTAAGCTGATCCATGGATTGTCTAGTGTGTGAAAGTGCAAATTTGTGCACACAAGAATGTAAAAGAAGAATGAGCTATATTCTCTCTCGTCTGCAAAAATATTCTACTTTAGGTTCACTTTCCATAAAGGTGTTCAATATAAATACTAACATAGTATTTCAAAATAAATAAAACTTTACATTTTCAGTATGGTCCAAAGAGTACCAATTCTGCAAGAATAGTGCAACATCTGCCTGCACATACTGGCTTTTCAGCCTCCAAATCAATGCTTTGTATGACACTGGAGGAGCATCATTAAGCAGCTACATAGTCACATAGATCTGGGGACTCTGCACTTCAATACATCAATTGTAATAAGAAAGTCATAAGAAATAGAAATCTTGTTATTGACTCTTCCTTAAAAGGTTATATTTTTAATAATTCCTAAAATTCCACTAACTTGTCGGGGTCTTCGGGGTCCCTGCCACCGTTGGCCATCGGTGATTAGGAACCAGTGAAGTCTGGGGGAACAGGGTCTCCAGCAGCGTGAGTAGGACGGGATCACATCCGGGAGGATAAATCAGTGTAACAGCTCATTTATTGGAGGTGAGGGCCAGGCTTATAAGCAGTTTAAGGGAGGGGGGTCCGCCAGGGTAACAGGGCAAAGGTCCTTTACTGATTGGAGGGATGTGGGGATCTGAAAGTAGCCTAATTTGCATGGCATGTCTGACCACGTGATTTCTGGTAAGGGTCTGGAAGCAGGGGAAATTTAGGAATTGAATCTGATCCAACCTGAGCTGTGGGCCATCCTGGGCCTGGGATTAGAGGGAGGGGCTCCACTCCTGCAGGTCTCCAGAAAGGAGATTATCTGGGTATGAGCCGCCTTCTACCTACAATCATCCCAGGCCTAGTAAGGCTTCCACACTAACTGATCTGAGTTAGGAAATGACTTCTAGGAAAATACTTCAGTTGAAGATGTATTATGCTGAAATTCGGGTAATTTAATGTGGTTTTATATTATTTTCTGCTTATATTTTTATAGAGAAGACCCAACCAATCAACCTTCCTTTAAATACATGTTCCTCTTTTACAGAAATTATTCTCTCAACAGTCAGCTTGAAGTAAACGTCATCATTACAAAGATATGCTATAGTTTGTATTTAAAATTTTAGGAGGGCAACTTTAAAAAACATGTTGAGTACCAGTTCACAATTTTGATAGTATCTGACAGCCTGAAGAATGAAATAGTGTAGAAAGGGAGTACTCTATGAGTATTTAATGATCACTTATAAATCATTTTTCATCATGGTTTTTCATTGTACTAGAAAACATGATATGAGATGTGTTATAGCAAAAATTTAAATGCAGTTATTGTCTTGTAAACAGGATATACATTGTCGGAAAACAAATCTGTGGAAACTTTTCATCTTTCCTGTACAGCAATTTTCTCATTTCTCTTCTTCATCTTCTGGCAATCACGTCCAGTATCCTATTTAGTGAATGGCTCTTTATTTGATATTATGTAGCTCTGGAATTCTTCAAAAATACATACTTAGATTATTAAGAATTTTGTTGTTGTTTTGAGTTGCTCTTACCGAATAGTTTTTTCCAGAACCCTTGAACGCTTTCCAGGAATGGCCAATTTTTACTTTTTTATTTTGTGTTTCTGTTACGAAGCATAATGTCTAAGAGGCAATTACAGTAAGAAGAACAGATAGGAAATGTAATTGGTATGTCTTTGTGTATACATTTGATTCTTTAATCTGTGTATCTTGCCAAAGGCAAATGGCTAATTTTTCTCTATGTACAAAATAATACAATAAGGTTTTCTTTGATGTCTGTCTGGGCATTAAAGGCATCATCCCTACTTGGGGATAAAACTCTCAGCAGTAGTAGTTAATCCCTTTGCTGAACAGCAGCTTCTTAGTGTTCTCTATAAGAATTGTCATTCTACTACTATTTCTACCTTTTATACTCCAAGTTTTTTTTATTCCTTGTCAATTTGATAGCTGGCTGGATTTTACCTCCAATCTTGGTTATGGAGAGATCTAAACATGGCTGTCTTATATGGTCCACAGTCTGTCTCTTCCCATTCCATCATCTTACAAAAAGCTTACCAAAGAGGAGAACGCTGTGAAATGCTTATAAAACTGTTTCTTTACCATAATAAAGTGTTTAATGAAGGAGAGAGTGATGTCACTTCAAGTCTAAGGAAACACATTATAAAAATGATTCTCAACACTGCTAGTAGGATGGACATTGTGTGTTTTAAATAAAAGAAAAACTCTTTGGAACAATGTGTGACTGGAACGAGAATGTAGAATCCTGGTTGGGTTAGGCAACTATATCTTAGATACAATACCAAATATATGTGCTAAAAAAAGATAATTGGATTTACTCAAATTTAGGAATTTCTGCTATTCGGAAGACCCTGCTAATAGAATGAAAAGCTATATTGTGTGTGTTAGTTACTTATTTGTTGCTGTGACAAAATACCCAACAGGGGGTAACGATTTATTTAGCTCACAGTTTCAGAAGGTCTCTCACACAGTCCATCCATGGGGCAACTGGCAATAGTGAAGGGACATGGCATAGACAGATGCTGAACTTATAACTACAGCAATGTGAGCTAATAAATTAGTGTGTATTAGGTACTAATAACACAAAGTAGAAGGACTAAGGATTTGAAATGGCGCTTTATCAAAGAAGATATCTGGGTTGAAAATTGCATAAGGAAAGATGCTGAAGATCATAAATATTAGGGAAATTAAATTTAAATTATAATGAGAAATAACATAATAACACTTAATAGAAGACCTAAAATTAAAATGGCTAATATTTGTAGTAGCATAAAATGTATTTGTAGGAGCATAACCACTTGGAAAATAGTTTGGCAATCTTTTTAATCATAAAACGTTAGTCACCATTTTCCAGCTATTTCACTCTTAGGGATTTACTCAAGTGACATGAAAACCTGCACCCATACAAAGAATCTTCATAGTGTACTCTTGGCAGCAGCAGGAAACTAGAAACAACTCGAAAGTTTATCAAATGGCACATGGCTATAGAAATTGTGACATAGCCACACAATAGAGTGTTTGTCAGAAATGAAAAGGAATAACCTATTAATTGCACAAAGAGAGATAAATCTCAATTATATAGAGCAAATGATACCAAGCAGGAATAAGAAGAAGATGCAGTGTTACCTCTATATGTAAAATCCTAGAAAATGTGAATTCAGTTTTAGTGAGACAAAGAAGATTAAAACTAGGAAGGAAGCCCACACCTGTATCCCCAGCTACTTAGTAGGCAGAACAAGGAGGATTGTAATTTCAAGCTCAGCCTGGGCAGTTTAGCAAGTCCCTGTCTCAAAAATCCAAGGCTTCCATTCCTAGTTTTACCGTCGCTCAGTGCTCCCTGGGTTCAATCTCTACTACTGGAGAGGGGGGGAAAAAGCAGCCTAGTAATTGCTGGTGTCTTAACGTTTGTAATGTAAATCAAGGAATGCACTTGGGCAAATTATCCTTGGCTATGGATCATAACCTTAGAGCCTAATACTGACATGTGATTAGTTGTAGGGGAAAAGTAGAGTTCCCGGGCTTAAATTCTCCATTGATGCGTAGCTTGGAACTTAAGAATAAGCGTCTTGTGCATCATTTCTCTTCTTTAGTCCAAAGCCTAAATCTCCAGAACTGACTGCCAAAAAAATAAATATCTTTGCTTCAAATCTGTCATTGAAGACAATCTGTTTCATTCACTTGTATATCTTGTGGAAGATGTTAGCAACATAGATGGATGGGACTTTTTTTGTTTGTTTGTTTTGAGGATTTATTTCTAAGTGCTTGCACAGGAGGAAATCATGTAGAAATGAAAGAATAAATGTAACAGAACAAAAGAAAAGGAAGGAAAACTTTTGGAAAAATTAGGGTGGTTGAAATCTACATGTAAATTTATAAATAACTGATAATTAGTAAATGCATTAACAATTTTACAAATTGCAAGGTACTTACTGTTTGTTTAGAGACAGGGTATCACTATGTAGTTCAAGCCAGTCTTGGAATTGCCATGTGGTCCAGGAGGGCTTTAATCTTGGGATTTTCCTGTCAGTCTCCAGAGTCCTGGGATTGCATGCAAGGCTCGTCATTCTTGGCTTCTTACCTTTTTTAATAGGCAGCTTTATTAGACTTATGGCAAAGTTTTTAAAACACTTGGTTCTTCTGTCATTTATTATTAAATTAATAAGGCAAACTGCAATAGATTTCTAGTCATTTCATAGAAATAATAAATGGAAAATACTAAGGTTAAATGTATAAAAGGTACATGTTGCACTAAGTATCAAGGCAACATTCATGAATATCTGGTGAATTTAAACTAATGTTCACATGAAAACATGTCTTAGATATAAATTTATAAGAGGTTTGTTAGCATAATATTAACTTTTTAAAGTCCTTTAGCTTTTTAGTTTGTAACTTACATTAATAGTTTCATCATTGTATTGGAATTTAAATTATGTTATTTATCCCAACTATTTTTTCGAATAGATGGTATGGATTATGCTGGAAAAACATATATACATAATTTGAATATGCTTATTGAAAATATGTGAGTGTGTGTATTCTGCAGAGGATGGTTTCCATTATGATTTGGAGCATGGAATTACAAATTTCCATATCAGATTGGGGGGAAATCAGGCAAAAGTGGTTGAAAAGAAAAAAGTGTTCCACAGTACTTTATCCAAAACATTTTGAGAGAAGGTCGAAGAAGCAGAATATGAATATATTCAAGACATTTTGGCTGTAGCTGTGAATTCCTTCTTTTGAAGCAGATCTAAAGGGGCCGTGGCCTGTTGAATGGAAGAATGAGCAACAGGACTGTACTGAAAGCACAAACTTCTAGATTTAAAAGACTTAAGTTTAAATATTAGCTCCACCACTTAAAGGCTGTAAGACTATGGACTATTTCCCAGAACCCTCTGCTTCTATTTTTTGATCTGTAAACTAAAGATGCTAATAGCACCTATCTTCTAGGATTAACATAGATAATAAACATAAGGTGTTCAGTGCAATGACTAGTGTCTAAAAGTACTCAGCAGCAGGCAGCTATTCTATATATAAATGCCAGTGACATGTAAGAGGAGAGAGAGTCAGAGGGTATGATTCAGGAGGGAAGCTTTGACCAGCTGGAAGATGTTGGCAACTACTTTTCACATGAAATCCACTGTAAATCTCACATTTCTTAAGCTGTGCTAACCAACAACAGCTACTTGTTACTTCTCTCTAAGTTAAATAACATTAAGTAAACCTAAAATTCAGTTCCTTAGTTGCACTGGCCACATGTAGTTAATGGCTACTATATTGGACAATACAGGTGTAAAACCTCCTTTATAAAAAGTTCTATTGGAAGAGACTGGCTTCAAAGATCTGTGTTGGTCTGCCCAACTTAAACTAGCATTTACGTCACAATTAATTTCCCCTCTACTTTTTTTAATACGGAATCTAAGGATTATCAAAACTCTGTTATCCAAGATTCTGTGCAATTTTTTTTCAAGCTGTTAGGATACTTCCGATTACTGGTTATACTGGGGTAGACAAATGCATTCAGAGGCATTCTGTGACACAGATGGACCTTGCTTTTCTTGATTGAGTTTCTGAATTCTAACATTAACCTCAACATCACTGCAATTAACCATATCTGGGTATTCACTGTTAGTTCTATATTCTTCCTCGTCTCTCTTACTCCAAAACCTCTGAATTAGATGCTATGGGAGCCGCGTGATTCTTAAAGGATCATTATTTTGGTAGCAGCTGGTTCTTAACAGCCCCAGTTGTGTGACAGAGGTGGCAGGATCTGTTTCTGTGGCTGCATTGTCCTAATTATACTCCTAATGGGTCACAAGTCTTGGGCTAAAGCGATGTTATATGCTGTAGTGTCTGCAGGGCAGCACTTTGTGGGATGCTGGGAAACATCTAAATGTAACATGTGCAGCTAATGCATTTACTGTCATTAGTTAACCAAGCAGCCCATGTGCCTCTTTCAGCTCCCTGACCCACATTTCATCCACACTCTGCTGTTTTTCTCCTGCAGAGTTATTTCCTGAGAAAAGCCCAGAGTGTATGAGTTCCCAGCAGAGAGCTCTGTTCTGACCTCCCTAAACCATCAGTTTCACCTGCTGGGCTTGTGTTTTTCTGCTACCTCGTCAATCTGGTAATATTGTAGCAGGAGATTCCTGGATATCTTTTCAGATAACATATGGGAGATTGTAATTACCTTGGCCTGCTACAATTTTAGAATTAGGAGAGTAAGGAAGAGGTGCAAATCTTCTGTTCATAAATTGCCAAATCTGTGGGCATTTTAAAAAGCATTCTGTATGGCACAAGAGATTTTATGTGCCGCATTTCACCCTTGGCACACTTTCCAAATGAATTTTTCAAGGAGAAGTTATATTAGAACAAATAGAAATGACGACCAACACCAGATGTGGATTTTTTTTTTTTTAGTTAATATTTATGCAACACCCAACGGGAAGATGGTATTGCACAATAAACTAAAAAATGTCTTAGGCAAATAAGGAAATCTTTACCCCGAGGAACTGGCACTGCAAAGGTATGAATTATACAACAAAGGGCTGGGAATGCAGAACGAATGCAGGGGAGGTCTGGGTGACTATAAAAAGGAATTCATTGAGGAAGTGGCGAGGTAGCAGATGTGTGGAACCTACTCGGGGAAATAAGTGCTTAGCACTTTTCTGGCCAATCTTGTGTCTACGGTGGAAAACTCAAGCCAACCAGTGTAATTTTCTTCATCTGTAGAGAGCAACAGGAGCGTTAGGTAGGCCATATATAAATTCAGAACTGAAGCAGCAATCTTACATTGAATCAGTATACCTAATAAATTAAAGAAGGTGTGTCCCCAGGTTTTAAATGATCTCCAAGAATAGTGATGACATCTTTAATCCGATTTTCCCTCTACAGTTGTTCAAAGAAGGAAGAAAATGCAGGAATTGGCTGTTTCTCAGCCCCTGGAGAGCAATTTGAGAGAGTCAATGGCTTAATGCTCTGGAAGGATATTGAGATCCATGTTAAATTGTAATAGAAATTTTGTTAAAAGCAGTAGATTTCTCAAACACAGCCGGGTTTCCATTCTTTCATTATCAGGGATGGTGAAGTATTTTAATTTGTGGCATTATCTCATGGTAGTCTCCCATTTTCTGATTCAGAGGAGTTGGAGGTTAGAAAGATGAGGAAGGAAGGAGATGGAAGTAGTTAGAGATAAATATTTAAAACTATTGGAGCTTTGAAAGTGGAGGCAGCTCTGAAAAATGCTTATAAGCTTTTAGGGCATTGAACGCAAAGTTTTCTACTATTTTTATGCCTCTGCATCTTCTTAATTATTGAAGAGAGTTTTCCATGCAGGATTTCTCCCACAGGTCTCCTGAGTTGACATAGTCAAGAATTTTTAACCTACTTCCTCCCTCTTGCCTTTAACTCTTCCCCATCTTTAACATCAGTGAAAAGTCAGTTTCGTCTCTCATGATGAATATCTAAGTGTTTCCAGTTATAGTTTTCTTCTAATTAAATTCATCCTTTCCTTTGTCAACTTTTAAAAATTTTACTCTATATGTTCAGATGTTATAGACTGTTATTTACTATTATTCGGAAAACAAAATTTATAAGGTCTCTGTTGCCACAGAGCTTCCTTTCCAGTGGTAGTTTTAGATCCTAATGTACACTGAAGAAAATAGTGAAGAAAATATTACAAGGTGATGGAATAAAGATTAATGGTCTAGTGGTGAGTGCTTTATAATTGTGGGCTAGGAAAGACTTTCAGAATGTGGCATTTGAGCAAGAAGTTCTGTGGTGAGATGGGGCCATGAAGACATAGGGAGAAATATTCAGTGCAGGAGGAAGATAAAATATTAGTCTTCTGAGGAGAAAGATGGACATGCTGTGCACCATGAGCACAGTATGAAAAGGAGTGGTAGTCTGGGCCCAGTGAGCCATGATATTGTACAACTGGCAGGCTCTGCACATTTTTAAGTAGAGAAATTGTAGTTTTCAAAGCTTTTTATTCACTGCTTGAAGTTAAGACCAGGGAAAGAAAGAGATTGCAGTGTAGAAGAGGCCATTTAGAGGCCACTACACCCACCTAAGCAGTAGATGAAAGTAGTTTGGAAAAAGATTGCCGCAGAGTAGATAGGAAGGGAAGTGTCTAGATTTTAGAAAACAGGTAAAAGGAAGTTATTGGTCATAATAATAACACCCAGCAGATGTACTTAACTTTCTAGAAGCATTCTAGGCACCTTATACTTAACTTTCTTATCATAATATAGCAAACCTATGATAGGTACTATTATTGTCGCTGTTTTAAAGGCAACCACAATGCCATCAAGAAGTTAAATGATTGGCCAAAGGTCCCACAGTAAGAACCAGCTCAGTGGAGACTCACACACAGACATCTGATTCAAGAGTTTTTATTCTTGTTATCCTGTACCAACATGTGAGTAGCGCAGAGGCACAGAGGATCTTCGTGGACCAATTAATATGATTTTAAAACTTTTCAACAATGGGCAGGGAATATGGGGGGATGTGAAAGACCCATCACTGCTCTTAATTATATAATTTTTGTTATGTTCTTCCCAAGGCATAACATTTATCTTTTTGTGGATAATACATATCACTTCGTCTGTGCCTATACAGGTTTTCTTGTAAAGTCAGGTACAGATGCATCCTTGTTTTGCAGGCGCCCAGACTTTTCAGGTCATTGCCAGGCATCCGAGGAGTTCTATTTCTTGCATCAGGTTTGGATCGCTCTATACTTAGCTGCTAGTTAGCTGCTATTCCTTGGCGGCAACTGGGCCAGTCTTCAAGAGACTTGTTTTCCGTGCCCCGTGGGCGCCATGCAGCAGGGGGCGCTGCAGTAGTGTCCTTGTGAGCCACTAGACCAGCCAGAAAGGGCTGGAGGAGGCGTGGCAGGCAGCCCGCGCTTCTCTTTGGTATTGCCACTTTAGTACGCAGCGCTCGTTCTAGCCTAGCCGTTATTCTACCCCGTATTTCATCCTGTTGGATGTCGTCCATCCAGCCCTGCATCCGGGCGGAACGGAAAGGGCATTAGCTTTCAGCTTTGCTAGCCTTAGGACAGCGCTGCACGGGGTCGCGCCAGGGGCGCCTCTCTTCCGGGCTCACCGTTCAACTGGGCAGTTCTGAAGTCACGCAAGGCACCGCACCCCGGCACGCTGTGGGTGTGGGCTCCGCGTGTGTGTGTGTGCGTGTAACACTGCTGCGGGCACATTTCTGTCCCCACTGAGCCTGGGGTGGACGGTGGGGTGTGGACGGTGGGGTAGGAGCCGGACTCCCTCCTCAGATGCCCCGTCAGCTCTCCGTGACGACCTTTCTCTTCATTCCGCTCACACTTCGATGCGTGCGAGCGGTCACGGGTGCGTCCGTGGCGCTCGCGGCTGCAGCCCCGGCCAAAGCCGTGCTTCCGCTCGGGGTCCCGGGTCTCCTCAGCCGAGCGGCGGCAGACGCCGCTGGTTAGAGACCTAGCTGGTGCCGGACGCCGCCGGGCAGCGGCCGAGCGAGCGAGCGGCCTCCTCTTTCCGTCTCCCGCCGCCTCCCCGCCCGCCCGGCCCGGCGCCGCGGGCGCACCGAGGTCCCCGTCGGGCCGTCTGGCAGCCGCGGCGCCGTCCCGCGGGCTTTCCGCGCAGAACTGGAAGGTGAGCGCGCCCGGAGGAGGCCGGGCGGCGGGTAGGCGGAGCCTGCGGCCAGCGGGTCGGGTGGGAGGAGCCTCGGGAGCGGAGCTGGGCGGGGCAAGGGGCGGGGCCGGTCCGGGATGGAGGCCGGGCCACGCAGGCGCGGGGGCCGCGTCGCGAGCCCCACGCGGGAGCGCGTGGCGTCCCCAGCCGCCGCTTCGCACTTCACTGGAGAAGGGGCTGTGGCCGGGAGGGCGCCGAAAAGCAGTGCATGTGCCGCCGCCGCCGCGCGGGCGGGAGCCAGCCCGCGCCGCCCCGCAGCCGTGCGCCCGGGAGGCGGCGAAGGGAGGCGGCTCGCCTCGCCCCTGCCGCCCGCCCCGCGGGCTCGCCCTGCCCGCGGCGGGTCCCCGAGCGCGGCTCGGTGCGGTCCCGCGGGCCCCAGCTCGCGCCGCGTCCCCTCCTCCGAGTCCCACCCCTCACCTAGGACGCCCCGCTGCCATGGGTTAGGGCGGGGGCCGCCGGGGCGCGGGGCGTGGAGGGCGCGCGGCGAGCTCGCCCGGAGAGGACGCGGGAGCCGCGGAGGCGGCGAGCGCGGCGGCGGAGCGGGACCCGAGGGCGGGCGAGCGGGCCGGGCGCGGACGCCGGGGAAAGTGCCGCCGGGCGGAGAAGGCGGCGGACGCGGCGATTGATGCCCCAGTGTTCTGTCGCCGCCGCTGCCCTCGCGTGGGAGCCGGGCCGGAGGGCAGGCGGTGGAGAAATGATCGCGGAGTTGGTGAGCAGCGCGCTGGGGCTCGCCTTGTACCTCAACACCCTGAGCGCGGATTTCTGCTACGATGACAGGTAAGCGGGCGATGGCGGCTGCGAGCGCCCCTCGGGGGGATTGGCTCTGCACCGGGAGGGTCAGGCGACGCGCGAGCGGGAATACCTGGAGCCCACGCCCGGGACGCGAGCGCGCTGGGCGGGCTGAGGGAGTTTCCGCTCCTACTTTGCAGCAGGTTCTCTCTCGCTCCTCGCCTGTTGGCAAACGCTAAAGTTTCTTAGCGGAAATCCTGACAGTTTGGGAAACTGTTTAACGAACCTCTTGTTCTTTAAAAAGGAACAACAGTCTTAGGTATTCCTTGGTGCAACAGGAAGCACATTAAGCGATTTTACTTCTGGACTGGAAGGAAACCTCTCCGTCCCTTACAGAGATCTCCAGGACCGGTTTCTTTTATGGATAGGGCACTTTCATTTCCTGGAGTTAAAACGCAAGTTTGACAGTTGCCGAAATAGTGGAAAGCGAAATCCTGCTGCTTCACCTTTCCCTTTTGACATGTAAGGTACTTTGCTTTGAGCCAAGATAGGCTGCGTCTTCCACTCCCCCGGTCTCCCTCAGGGATCGATGGGGCAGCGCCTTATACCAGCCTGGGCTTTCATTTCTGTTTGGAAGTTTTGCATTAGAGGTTACTGATTCTCTAGTGCTAATTGGAGAACAAGTCGCCCCTGGAGACCGAAGTTGTCCTCTGCCTTTGGGTTAGTTTGGGTGGCTAATGAGACGCAAACTGTGTTGTCAAAGAAACTGCATTGATTCCTGGAAAATGTCACAGTTGTGCTGGTGTCTCTACCTATTTTTTAAACGTTGTTAGTGTTTAGAAACTGATGAAAAGCTCCAATAGCCATTAGGGAAAATACCAATTTGTGCCTTTCCGGTGACTTAATCTGATTACACTTAAAACAGATGCATAATTAAAATATATTAGGGAGAACAACATGCTTGGCTAAACTTATTAACCGTCTTGGGGTGTTTCATGCTCCATTGAAATTAAACCATCCAAAAAGTGAGCACAGATTTACTTTGACAGCTTTTCAGCAGCCTCTCTGGGCTTGGAAAGTGAATGGGTCCCCAGGGTTAGGGCGAGGCAGCAAGAGAACTTCATAAAGTGGTTGATAGTGAGCAGAGGTGAAGGCTGACTTTTCTCCTTGCACTAATTAGCCACATTTTGTGGTCTCTGGTGGCCCACTCTGCTAAAAGCGTGTTGGGAGATGTAAGGCTGAAATCAGCAAATTGTGGTTCACACCCACATGTCTGTTATGAAACCACCTGATAATAGATACAAAAATAACCTGAAATCGCTTCTCGATACATTTTATATAGTGTCTGTCACAGTTGATAGGAAGGCAACAGTAGGCATAAACTTTTCTTCAACTTTTAAACAGTCTACTGATTTTAGCAGTTACACTACCTGCACTGAGAAACTCTCAGAGCGTAAGAGTGAGGTGAGAAGGTCTGCTTCTCTTTCAATTTTGTGTGATAGTGCATCTGCTATTTTTAGGACATTGATGGAAAAAGGCCTTTGTTTCCCAAGATAGGTGGCTTTTCACTAGATTGAGCTGAGAGAGAGAGAGAGAGAGAGAGAGAGAGAGGGAGGGAGGGAGGAACAAGCAGTTGTTGCCTTGGTTGAGGATAGTTTGAGAAATAAGCTTTTAACCCAAGAATGTAAAGCTAATTAAAAAATAGTAACTTGTAATACTCTTGTAGAATGTGATCAATCAGACTTTCCTGATGTGTGTTATTCTTAATTCCTGTCCAGTTCTTAGAAGAGTATTATCTCAGGAGAAAGTAGTCTTTGAAAAATCAAGGCTAAAACCAAACTAACTGTGCACATGCATTTTTCTGTAGGTCCCATGCTCATTCCGTGCTCTGTATCCTGTGTCAGGAATATTAGGACTTTGTGACTTTGGAAGAATGATATGAGTGTGATGATAGATTAGCTGTGCGTTGATAGTGAGCAATTGCTACAAGTTCTTCACAAGCTGTAGGTCAAAGGCAATGTTAAAATTCTTGGCTTCTACTTTTTCAAACTACATAGATGAAGTCAGTGTGATGATTTGTCCATCATACCATCGAGAGCATGCTCTTTCAGTATATAGACCTAGCAGGCTGATATAAAATTGAGGGCCTAAAATATGAATTATAATTTGCCACAATATAAAAAGTGAATCTTACTCTGATTTCTTAATAGACTGCCTATCCAAACACATGTCCTTAAAGACATGAGACCTTAAGATTTGCAAACTTTCTTTTTATATGACATAGGAGCTAAGAGATACATATTAATGGAGCACTCAACTTCTTATATGCGCTTACCTCATGTTAGAATGATTCATTACCAAGGTGTGCTGTAATTTGTGACTTTTTAAATGAAAATTCTATGTAAGTACTGAAACCCACTGATGTGTGAAGAGGGAAGAGAGCTGGAGAACCAAGTGGAAGCTACAGGATGATGAGAATGTGTTTACTTCTGTCACTCCATTTTAGACTGCAAAGATTCACATTTAAAATGTTGCCTAAATTTTATCTGTGGATTCTGCTGCCTTCCAGGAACTAATGTGTAATACAGTTCTGTAAGGAGTGCCCAGAGCTAAAAGTGAAGGGAATGTAGTGCTCAAGGGAAGAGATTGCTCCCAAGCCTGACTTGCCTAACTAAACCAAGACTACAAATTCTGGCATTAACTTTAGGAGGGATTTTTATTGCCTCAGCTTATACATCATTGCTGTGGTACTTCTTGAAGTTATCATTTCTTTAAATATAGTGATCAAGTTTACTTCATAGGCTATATATATATATATATATATATATATATATATATATATATAAATAAATAATTTCTCCCAATGTTTAATGTAGCTTGGTTGGAATTAAGCGGTAACATGAAACTTCCTTAAAGCACGATCAATTTCCCTATGGTGAAATTCAATGTTGTGGAAGTGTTTCAGTGCTCAACTTCAGAAGATCTGTGTGATATGTCGAAACAAACAGTAGAAGAGTAGATTACATGGTATCTGTCCATGAAACAGTTATGGTTGTGCTTTCTAGTCTCTTTTCTTGAAGTTAATCTGTTGTAATGACTTATATTGAATCTTGTGATGGGAAAGGCATGAGAATTTTAAATACATAATCTTGGCTAAAATTTTAAATTATGTTGTACATGACTCCTTGAAGGATTCTCTCTTATTTTTCTGGAGAAATTCTGTGTTTAGGTCAGTGGAAAAAAAAAAAAACAACTTGTTAACTCCAGATTTTCTCCTCTCTTATATGTTTATTGAGGAAGGCATGGCATAATTTTCCTCACATGATCTTCAAATGTACTGTTATAAGTTACTCTTGGAGGTAACGATATGGGGGCAGTCAGTTTACTTGAATGAAAACAAAGGTAAATCATAAATGTCTTGAGGTCTGATTTCATTTTACATGTATCATCTAAGTGATGGTATGCCCGCCTTCTAATACATGGACAAGTAAATAAGATAGCACAACTTCTCTATGTTTTAATTCTTATGTGAGTGAAATAATTCATTAGCTAAAAAACAAAAGCGACAATTTGAGATTTTGAAAATGGAAAATGTCTTTGTGGTTCCTCTGAAGATTTTTTCTTACTGCCCATTTTGTGTTTGGCCAACCCAGCCTTGCTCATTAACAGTATGTGTAGATCTCTTAGCTATTCTATTGTGGATAATTGTATGGAACCTGGAGAAACAGTTTCACAGTTGAAATTTCCACTCTGGAATTCAAACTACCTGGCACACACCTGTAAACACAGCCCTCTGGGAAGCTGAGGCAGGAGAACCACAAGTTGCAGCTCAGTCTGGGCAATTTTACCAAGACTGTCATGGGAAAATAAAATAAAGGATGTGAACCCCCCTCCAATTGGTAGTACTGTAAAAGACAAAATCACCTCAAACTCTCAAGGGCACATAACTAGTTTAGTTTTTCATTTGTATATGAATGTAAATCTTGGTTTTTGTAGAAACACTAGCAAAATTTTCTGAGTAGTGATTTTGATTAAAAGTCTTTTAAATGAAACAATGGAAGATTTATGCATATTAATTTTTAAAAATCTTTTTCTCCATGAAATACTCAATTATTTTTTCTTATTGGTTTTTAGTGTTATTACTTTTTTGATAAAAATCCCTTTCAAAATGCTCAATCACTTTACTAATTTCTGCTTAAAACACTGTCTCCAGTGGGTTTGTCTTGAAATAATCTGGAATGGTATCCTTAAAATTCCAGGACATTAGCCACTGGAAGCCTACCTGACATTTAGTAAAAACATATTTAGAAAGAATGAGTAAAAAATTGAATAAAGGAGATGTCACTTTGTGTCAAAGATTATCTTATCTGGTTGTTAGAAGTCAAAGTGTGCTGGTCTGTTGTATTATATTTTTTTCTCAATTTATAATATATGGAAAAATAGGAGTTGGAAACAATTTGTAGTTTGTGAACTATTTTTTATGCCATTTTTTTCCTGAGCTAAGTTTCAACAAATCTATGTGAAAATAGCTCATTTTATTCTTTTGAACAGTTACTATCTTTACTGGTAAATTAAGACGAAAAACAAAGTGAATGGGGGGTGAAGGATGGAGTGGGGAGGGACAAAAGGAGGGTGGGAAAGTACTTGTCACCTTGACAAGATAGCTATGTGCACAAAATGCTCAACTTCATTGCAAACCTTAAGTTTTGAACTTATACATATCAATAAAATGGGGAAAAATAAAATAAATTTTTTACTTTACAGCCAACATTTTCCATGAGTTTCCTCTTTAAAAATAACATAAAAGTTTTTATGCTAGGATCTTCTTAACAAAATAAATTTGAATATGATTGCCATTTACTGTATATTATAATGTAAAATAAACTCAATTTTTACTTAAAAATTACAAAGAGGTCAATGTGGACTGCTCTGCTTTTTTGCATTGATTCTGTAATTCTGTCATGTGGCATTTATCATAGCAAATGACCCAAATACAAGCACTGGAAGGACATGTACAAATGCTAAAGGGAAAATGATTTGCCCGCCATCTGTCTCCTTGTTGTTTCCACATGCATGAGCCTGTGTGCGCACACACTCATGTGCCCGTGCTTGTGCATCGGCATTGGTGATTCTGCGGGCATTGTCATCTGCACTTGGTTTCTCAGTGTTGGTGTGCCCCATGGTATCACTGATTTCTCTGCTGCTACAGTTCTCACATGGCTCCAACCCTCTGGATTCCAATGTGAGTTGGGAGCATAGTTTGTCTTCCTAATCTCTTTGTTGCTGCTCAGCACACTAAAAGCCCTTGGTAAAATGCCCTCCGTGGTGAAGCTGTTTATCATAGGGTGAGGGTGCATTATCTCTAAAACAGGCCCCTTCACAATCTTGGGAAAGGAAAAGTTCACCCTTAAGGCGCTCTGAAAAATCTCCTGCTTGACAACCTACATTCTTAAAAATTCTCTCTCACAGGGCTTTTAACATACAAGCACTTATGTTTTAAACTTTTTGGTTCTCTGGGGAACCAAGCATTGTATCCACTTTATGTATTTATTTTAGTGGCTTCACAAAAGTGACAAGTGTGACAGTCTTGAGGGAAAGGACCAGTGTGTTGTTGAATATAAAGACCACCCTGCTAATGTCCTTATTTAGGAGCCCAGATAAAAACAAAGTGACATATTGTCTGGAATACTTTCCGTTTATTTCTTTTTCAGGATGAAAAAGGAATAATATTTTTGATAAGTAGAGGTGTAGTTATAGTACAGTGTTAAATAGTGTTTTGAAGATTTGCTTTACATACACTTTTGTAGAGTGAGCTGCTACATTCACTGTGCTGCTAATTATGGATACTACTGACCATGGACCCCTTATCTACACAGTGCGTAACAGCTGATCAACATCCTTCTAAATACTGCCCTCTACCTGTACTTTAGCCAGTAATATGTATCAATGTGGGAATCCACAGTAGACCTTTGAGAGTGGGGTTAGGTTACCCTTTGATACCTAGAATTTCACTCTGATCTCTTTTTTAGTAACTTTTTAGTGTTTTTAATTTTTATTGATGCTCATACTTTAAGATTGTATTGGAACTCTGTTAACATCTAGAACATTGTGTTGTGCCTAGGACATAAGGCTTTATTTCTGGACTGGTACTCATTGGCACTATATATTGTACATAGATTTGAAAGCATTGAAATAACTTTCCTAAATGTCTGTTTTCTAATTGGGCAGATAACTTGTTTCTCTCGGATGTCTGTAGTGGCTGAGCCCTTTCTCCTCTTTGTCCTAACTAGAGTTATCTGAACAGGTCATGAGATTACAAACTTTTCCCTTTGAGATATTAGACTATATTTTCTAAGCAGTTATTTCTAACAAGATGCATCACTGTCTAGTTTCCATCCACCGCTCTTCCTTTTTCTTTTTTTTTTTTTAACAGTGTAGCTTACCTATCATGTTTGTCAATTTCTTTGGTGTTCAAAGGTACATATGTTGATTTCAGACTTTTAGAAACTTTTGGATTACTTTTTGAGGTTTACTACTATGACTTTTTTCCTTTACAGATACACAGGAAGCAATAAAGCAAAGCTAACCAGATCCACAGGGGAATATGGAAGTCAGCGGCACCAAAATGACTGTTTTCAAAATTGGAAGTTATTGTCATTTTTTAAAGTAGTTTATCTAATGACATTTCATGAATAGTTAATGATTTTTGTCTTAAAGATCAGTTGAGGACAGAGATTTTGATTTCTTCATGTATAGAAAATTAACACGAAGGCTGGAGGTATAATTCGGCAGTTAAGAGAGCTTGCCTAGCAAGTGCAGGGCCCTGGGTTCAATTGCCCAGTATGGGTGTAGTGCCACAGGACACACCTGTAGAAAATAAATAAATAAATAAATACCAAAAAAAGGCCTGGTCTCCACTGGCCCTGGCTCAACTAAAAATATACATAGTGCCACATGACACACCTGTAGAAAATAAATAAATAAATACAAAATAAAGGCCTGAACTCCACTGGCTCTGGCTCAACTAAAAATATACTCATATGAAAAAGAGATAAGAATTGAAAATTCTAACTTTGGCTTTTGATTTCATAGCATTGTGGAATTACAAGCAATTGCACATGTATTTCCTCCTTTGCAGGTTATACCTCTCCCTCCAGGCTCAAGGAGAGAGAGGTAGTGGATCCCTTTTTGAAGTGTCTGTGTGTCGAACAGAAGCAGTGTTACTTGCTTGCGATAATTTGATGTAGACTTTTGTTTCCCGATTTCTTTGCCTGGGCATTTTGTGATACCAGGGTGAGGCATAATGGGAAGAAGCATGGCTCAGAACGTAGTTAAGGTAACTGTCGTAACTTGTCTAACGAGACACACACTAGTGTCCTTGGAAGAACAGCTCTGTGCTCATTGTTAGGGTCATAAGAACTGTTTCTCTCAGATCTTTTTTGGTTTTTGATGATTATTCATGTGTATGAAATTTATTATAATAAACTTATAATTATTTCCTAGATCATCAAGTTAAAAAATGACATCACCATAGGTGTATGAATGTAATTTTATTTAATTAGGAAACTACCTATGAAAGATTACCTTGGGGTAGAAAATGATTGAGATTGAAAATTGTAAAACATTCAGAAGTTTGATAATGAAAAAGCTTTTTTCCTAGCTGTGATTCCAGTGATAATTGATTTCTTTAGAAGTAGGTAGGTTTGATGTCCTAGCCTAGAATTCTCCCTTGGTGTTAGTTAGGAGTATTTTAACTTCAAAGGATGTGTTACTTGCAGAAGAGTGGCCACTAGGGCACAATATGGCTCTTGACATTTTGAACAGTGTTAAATGGTAAGGGAAAGTATTTCAAATAGTCCTGTTTCAACATTGTTTAAAAATCCAGTGGGAAGCAAGGCAGTCCATATAATCCTGAATACTTGGAATTCTTTGGGTATTAATTTTAAACGCAGTTCACAAGTTTATTTCTTTCAAAACACTTTTTTAAGGATGAATAAAGCTAGTAAAATTTTTACAGCTGTGCCTTTAGAAATTTTGTTTTCTTTTTTTTGCTTGCATATAAGTGTACTATAAAGTTGAAAGGATGCAAACTACAGCTCTGTTTTTTTTTTTTTATCTGTTAGGTTATATGTTTATTTTAAGGATGTTGTTAAAAAGCATACTGTTATTGAGCATCTATCATAAACCCAAGATCATAAAATTAGTGTCTGAGGGAGGCAGCTAAGTGAAAACACTTAGAGAAAAGTAAACATCTTGTTTTTATTAATTTCCAACTTGTTCCACAATGAAAGCATGTCTTCCTTGCCTTCTCTTCTGTTAGTAGTGTCTCTTAGATTAAATATGAATCAATAGTTAAACTCTTTTAAGGACTCTCCAGAGGGAATAAGGATTTAGCTAGATGTCAGTGCCTGTTGATGTGATATCCCTGTAAATTGTGTTCTCTGCAGGGGGTGGGGGGCGCTTAGGTGGTAGCCACAATACTATAGTTACTGGCTTGGCTGATTTTCCTAGGTTGGGGAGGATGCTTGTCATTACAGAGCCACTGGGGAGAAGGGGTTCTTGAGGTAGTGCTGCCAGCTGTGATGAGTGTGTACTAGTTCCTTTGGGATGTTTCTCATGGTTTTGAAAATCACTTTTTGACTATTAATGCTTTCCTATCTTTAGGTTTTTAGGCTTATTATAAATATTGAGCCTCTTACCTTTGATTACAAAAGATACATTAAGCTAGAGTACTTGGGTCTAAATAGTTTTTCAAATATTTTTCCCTTAGAACAGGTTGCTCTTTTCTTCCCCCAAATAATTAATTATAGGACTGCCCTCCCAAAGCGATCGAAAAGAACTCATTTTGACAAAAAGGCTTCTAATGACAAATTTTCCAACTACAAATTTGCAGAAGAAAGGTTCTCAGATGATGAAGAGGTTTAATCAGGTAAAAAGACATTTTTATTCGCAGAAATAGGCCCTGCAGAGGGAGGCAATTATTTATAGCTGATGTGAAAAACTGGTATACCTGAATTCATTTGGTAAACTGCATTTAAAATAGGAAGGTTATTCTCGTTATTCTATTGAAAGAAAAAAAATCCAATACTGACTTGCGCCACTGAATCTATGTTAATGAAACTCAGATTTAATAATTTAATTCTCTCTTCGAAGTTTATGGGCTGATTTAAGCAAAAAAATAATTTGAAATTTGAATATAAATCTTATTAAAGACTAAAATTACCACCTATAATTTACCATGAATTAATATTCTGTTTAAAACATTCCATTAAAAATCATTTTTTTCAAGCCAGATGGAGTGGCAAGCGTATGCCTGTAATCCTAGCACTCTGGAGCCAGGAAGATGTCAAGTTCTAGCCCAGCCTGGACAATTTAGAAAGTCGGTGTTACTCTGCCTCAAAATAAAAAGAAAAAAGGCTGAAGATGAAAGTTTATCCAGAGGCCCTGAGTTCAGTTTTTAGTAACCACTACAAAAATCTCCAGCTTTTTAGAATCAATTTCTTTACTTTCATTTGTTTTAGCCTTTTTTCTTTCAAAAACAATGATTTAATTTTTTTGTTTTAAATTTCACTATTTTAAATTAAAACTTCTTAGCTAGGCATGATGCCACATGACTATAATTTCAACATTTACGATGCTAAGGCTGATCCTGAGTTTGAGGCCAGCCTAGGGTATGTGATGAAGTACCATCCCCAAAAACAAACCAAACCAAGCCCCCAAACAAACTCTTGAAAGTTATGAGCATAAATAATGTCAGGCGTTTTGTGAATTTCAAAAATAAGAAACGGGATTGTATCAAACTGAAAGGTTTTCACAGCAAAGGAAACAATCAGCAGAATGGGGATACAACCTAGAAAATGGAAAAAAAATACTTGCCAGTGAACATGTTGCTCAGAAGACTAATATCTAGAATATATAAAGAACTGAAAAAAAGGACACCATCAAAATATGGGCAATTGAAATGCATAGACACTTAGTAGAAGTACAGACGGCCAATAACTACCCCCAAATTGTTAGTATCTCTGGCCGTGAGAGAAATGCAAATCAAAATTGTACTGAGATTTGATCTTTCTTCAAGAAGAGCGGCTATCATCCAGAGCTCCGGAAAGACCAAATGCTGTGAGGATGTGGGGGAAAAGGAACCCCTCTACATTGCTGGTGGGACTTTAAACTAGTACAGCCATTACAGAAGCCACAATGGAGACTTCTCAGAAAATTGAAAATAGAAATCTCATTTGACTCAGCTATATCTCTTCTTGGTGTCTTTCCCAAAGAGATTATGACATTGTGTTACAGGGACACGTGTACCCATGTTTATAGTAGTACAACTCCTAATAACTAAATCTTGTACATCAGTGGATGATTAGAAGACAAAAATGTGGAATATATGCACAATGGAGCACTTCTGTGCCACAGAGGTACACATAAAATAGAATCCTACTTAGAAAAAAACAAATGGATGTACCTTGTGACCATAATGCTCAATGAAACGAATCAGGAACAAAAGGTTAAGTAACGTGGATCACTTGTATGAGAGAAACCCAGAATATAAATGACCCAAAGACCATATTAAAAGAGAGAAGATAGAAAAAATCGGGAGGTACACTTTACTGAGATGCGAAAAGGACACAACAATCAGGGAAGGGGAGAATTGGGAATGGGAGGAAAAGGTTAAAAAAAAAGATCAAATTGTGGGATGTATATATGCCAATTCTGCAAGCTGTATGTAATTGATATGCAAATCAATAAGTATGGCAAACATATACAAATGTAAGTGATTTTTATCAGCACATTTGGTGGCCACTTATAAATGCATTCATATGATATTGAAAATGCAGACAAGGGGATTTTAGACCTGACATTTTCTTATAATTTGCTTCTCTGCTTTCTTATGAGCAACTGACTTCAAAAAAATATTCCTTTTAAGCCACTCGAAATCTCCTATACCTCTCCTGTAGAGACTCGGAGATGGAGAATTGCTTGCTTTCTATCTATCTGTACATGTTTCTGGACCGGTGCTTCCTGGACCTTAGACGAGGAGCAACCCAGAGTTGTTAAAATGTAAATTCTGCGAGAGTGGACCAGAGCTGCTGTATTTCTATTATTTCTCAGTGCAACAGATGCCGCAGGCTCACAGGCCACACTTGGGATAATAAGCATTATTTCATATAAATACATTACGGATGAGCTCAATGTGTTTTACAGACATTTGGAAAGTGAATTTGTAGGCCAAAAAAGGTTGAAGATAGGTAGTTTTATTCTGTGTAGAAGTTTAGCTAATTAGTTTAATCTTTTTTTTCTTGTTCAGTAAAGACATCGTCTTTATCTTGAGCCTGAGTTATTGTTCAGATTTCTAAAAGATAGAAAGCCTGTTGAAGTTTTAGAAGATATATATTGAAATACATATCACTATCACAAACGAGAGTGTCAACTTTATACCATAAATACAGATAACACATTCTAATATTGACAAATAACTTGATATTTATTTGCCTTCGGGTAGCTGTGAAAAGGTCCAATTTTGCTGCCGCCCAACAATGGCAGTGGCTGAAGAGAAAGAAGGATGGAGAGAAGGCACACTTCATTTGCAACAAGCTGGCATCGGGACTTTTGTCTGATGGGGACTTTGGTCCTGAAAAAGCCATCTTGTTTAGGGGTCACAAATGTGAAGCTTGTAGAGGATTTTGGAGATGTATATTTTTAGTCTTCGACAGGTGGGCAGAGTTCCAGGGTGGTCATAAATTTTATGGTGGTCTGCATTTCTGACAAACACACTGGTGTTATCTGAAGGTCACCAAATGTTCTGGTTCTGTAACTCTAAAGAAAAGTTACTAATTTAAGTTTACTTTTTTCAGGAATAGCTACACTTGCAGTTAATAGACAGAACAGGGGAGAAGAACAAAAGGTAACCTTAGCCACAGAACAGTTTTACTAACTAGGTAGCTTTGATCAAATGTGTCATCTGTAGCAAAACTGGTGGGAGACAAATAATGTGCTGTTAACTGCACGACTTCCCGGAATAGTGATGTTTCTTCCCACCCCTTAATATCGGGGATTGAAGCTAGGGCCTAAGCCACATTGCCTTTCTTTCTTCCCTTTACTTTAAAAAAAAAAAAAATTGTTTATTTGTGTTTTTGTGACAAGGCCTTGCTAAGCTGCTGAGGCTGGACTTGAATTCGAATCCTCCTGTGTTAGCCTTCCAAGCAGCTGAAATTACAGGAGTGTGCCATGAGCTCAGCCAAGGTTGATTTTGAGAGAGAGAGAGAGAGAGAGAGAGAGAGAGAGAGAGAGAGAGAGAGAGAGAGAGAGAGAGAGAGACAGACAGAGAGAGAGAGAGAAGGTTGAGCTCAGGGCTTTCACACTGACACACTGAGCTGCGTCCTCAGCTCATTTTTTTTTTTTTTTTTAAATTTCTGAGTTGAAGACCAAATTGCTAACTAAGTCCCTGCATTGCCCAGGCTGGGCTCGAACTTGCAGTCCCCCCATCTCACACTCCGAGAGTGCTGAGATTACAGGCTTGTGCCAACAGGCCCAGCATATTCAGTGATTTTTAAAGTTAACTAAAAACAGACAGGCATGGAGGAACAGTATCTGAAAGGCTGAAGCCTGAGAACTCCCAGACTGAGACAAGACTGGGCAATTTAATAGGACTGTGCCTCAAAACAAAACAAAACAAAAAACAAAAACAAAAACAAAAACAAACAAAAAACCAAAAACATGCTGGCGATGTAGCTGCTCTGTGCAAAGGCCATGAGTCTAGGCCAAGGACAGGAAGGGGGATGGGGTAAGAAAGAAAGAAAAAGTCAATTAAATGCTAAACTGAAAGATTCATTTAGTTTTTTTCTTGGTTACATTTGGCTCATGTCTTGAGAGTTGTGATGTGTGTTAGGTTTTGGGCATCAATGTCGTTACTGGTTTTTGCTTTTGTTAAACAATTCATTGTAAAGAAATTTAGCTTACTTAAGGTGAAAACTTTTAAACCTTAGGTAGTCACCACAATATAAAAGTTCAGGTAGTTGGGAGTGTAAAAGACAGAAATGTGTTAATGATCCTCAGACAGAGGATTATGATATTGGGTCAAGATATCTACATAGTATTAGAAAAGCTCCAGGGGCTGGAATAATGGCACAGCGGTTAAAGCGCTTGACTTGCAGGAACAGAGCCCTGAATTCAACTCCCCAGCACCACATAAAGCTGGGTATGGTGGTGTATGGCTGTAATTCCAGCATTTGGAAGGCTGAGGCAGGTGAGTCCAAGGCCAGCTTGGGCTACACATTGAATTCAGGACCAGTCTTTGGCTTCAGAGCAAGACCCTGCTTCAAATACATACATACATACATACATACATACATACATACATACATACATAGAAAAGCTCGAGCCAGGGCTGGGGATGTATCTCAGTGGTACAGTATTTGCCTGACATGAGCAAGGCCATGTGTTCGAACACCAACAATTAAAAAAAAAAAAAAAAAGTCTTGGGCTGGGCCTTTGTAAATAGCCCAGGCTGGTCCTGAATTCACTGTGTAGTCCAGGTTAGTCTTGAACTCAAGGCAGTCCTCAGCCTTCTGAATGCTGGGATTACAGGTATGTGCCACCGCGCTGGGTTTATGTGATGCTGGGAAATTGAACTTTGGTGCTTAGCACTTGCCTAAGCACTTGCTAGGCAAGCACTTTAACCACTCAGCCATTCCTCCAGCCCTGAAATTTTAAATTTCGATTTAATAGACAATTCTTTTATAGAACCCATTCTAAAATGAGTTACATTTATTTATTTATTTATTTATTTATTTATTTATTATCTTGTTTGGGCGTTGAATCCAAAGCCTTTTCACAGAGCTACATCTCTACACATTTTTAATTTTTCTTTATGAGTTTCTTTTTGAGTTGCATAGGCTAGATTCAAACTTGTGATCCTCCTCTCTCAGCTTCCCAAAGTTCTGGGATTACAGGCATGCACCATCATGCCTGTCTTACATTTTCCTTTAAATACTATATGCCCTATATAATGTGGTTAGTGTTGTAACTGACAACTGAGACCAAGTAAAGAGGTGCGTGTTGAAGTCTTGGAATTACCACTTAACTAGATAAGTACTTGAATTCTTTTGGTCTCTTAAATTTAGTACTTTATTTAGCTAAGAATTAAAATTGTAAATGCTAACCATAGATTGAGGAGCAAATGGGAGAGTATGGTGAATGTCCTCTTTGCTTTCAGAAGGTTGCATAGTGATGTACTTGGACATAGTGTGTCTTGTACCAGAGGGCTGAGTGCATCAGTGAATCCCCGGGTGGGGCGTATCTCACCTTCTTCCCCGCCCCCATGAGAACAGAAGTGTGTTGTTCTGATTTCTCATGTGGGCCCTGTTGTTTAGCTCTGGCTGCCCAAGCTTCTGTGCATACCTTCTGCCTTCCTGTACTCTACTTCTGCTGCTGGTTTCTGTCCTTTCTTGTGGCCAGCAGTCTCCAGCTCTTCTTTCTCCTGTTATTTCTTCTCCTCCTCCTCTTAGTCTTTATTTTTGTCATTGTCACCTGCCTCCTCCTGCACCACGTCCTAATCCTCTTCTTCCTCATTCTTTTTGTGGCAGTGGGGATTGAACCCAGGGAACTTGCACATGCTCCTGGGCATGTGCTGGGCCACTGAGCTGTCCCCAGCGCTCTTAATTTTATTTTTGAGATAAAGTCTCCTTAAGTTGCCCAGACTAGTCTCAGATTTTTCATTCTCTTCTCTCAGCCTCGTGGATACTTGGGATTATAGGAACGGAGCTTTCTTTTTTAAAGTCAGTGTGTGGCTCTGGTTTCCTGGTGTCTATTCCCGCTTAGAATGCATCACTATTTCGCTTTGGTGGGTTTTGGTCCTATTGCCCCCAAAATATACCTCAAATTGGTACTTTGGAGCACTTAGTAATGTTTTGAGTTGAAACACTCACCATTTTGCCACAGATACAGGGGGAAGTGAGGCGCATTAACAGGATAAATCCTATTAGCCAAATATATTTTACCTCAGTCATAATTGTTACCCATTTCTATGGGTTACCTTATTCTCAGTTGGAATGTTTTCTCTGTTCCCATTCATGCCTAAATTCTAACAGCAAGGGGCAGGCTCCTAAAAATGAGAGCCCTTTTGGATCTTGTTGGAAAGCAGCCTAGTTTTCTCTACTGTAATCTGTTCTCTGGAACATTTTTAGAATATCCAGGTGAAAATTTACCCAGTGTTTTAATAAACCAGATTCTGTTGGATTTAAAAAAAATTAGTCAGTGTGTTTTTAAGTAATTAAAGCAAAAGAAGAAATGGGTTTTATAAGAAGACTATCAACTTCTAGAATTAATTTAAATTAATAAGGAAACTAGTAATTCAAAACCTTATTAATTGTGTTTTCAAATTTGATTATCATACCCAAACAAAAGGTTGATTAGTGATTGTATTGATTAGTGATTGTATTTTTCCAGAATTTGGAGTTGTATGAGGAAGTGGGATTGTTTATTACAAGGGAATAAGTTATGAATGACATCACTGGAAATGGACCTTAGTGAAACAGAGAGAAGTTGAATTGAGAACTTTGTGCTTTTCTTGGTTTTACTGGTTTCTTTTTATGATATAGAGGAGAGATGATTCTCAGGAAATTTGGGTTGGCTTTTTCTTTATGGGAGGAAAAGAGAGGCACTATAATGGAATATAGAGAATTTTGATAACTATTTTGTGAATTGGATCCAAAATATTTGTAGCAAATAAGCTTCTTGACATAATAGCAATATCATAGAAGTTCTGAATTCATGTGTTGAAGTTATTCTTTGGTGAATTTTAAAGTACTCTTGTTTGTTACGATCGTATGCTGAATTAATTATTGATGTCTGCTATAACAGACTAGCTTGTTTCTATGTTTTAAAAGCTGTCATAGTAAATACCCATTCATTCACCTTTACTTACATAGAATTTGAGTTCTAAGAGTTAATCTTGTGTGTGTGTCTGAAGCTTATTCTTCAAATGGAAGTCCAGGTGAGTAAATTTAATGTTAAATTAGACAGTTTATTAGTATACTGAAAACTTTATAAGTTTGAAGTGGACTCTGAGTCATATTTAAAAATTATAATTATTTATCCACTAAATCACCTATTTTTCATTACTGTAGTGAGAATTAAATCCAGGACCTCCACACTAAACCAGATCCCTAGATTAAACTCTGCATGTGTGCATGCATATGCACGCATTTATTTATTTATTTTGAGACTATCTTGCTAAGTTGCTAAGTTGCTCTGGTGGCACCAACTTGTGGTTCTCTTGCCTCAGTTTCCTACCATACTGGAGTTATAGGCATTCACCATCACATCTGGCTGGAATTTTAAATTTTCAGTTTTATTTTTTTTTCTTTTGTTGTTATTTGTAAAAACTGGTTAAACATGCAGCTAAAGCAGTATTTCCTATAAGTCATGAGGTTTGTTTAGAGTATTTAAACTTTTTTTCTGAATGAAAAACACAAACTAGAACTTAGCCAAAAATTATTTTCCTTTAAACATCTTGGAAATATATATATATAAATAGAGTAGTAGATATATGTATCTTATCTATTACACTTGAAAAAAAAAACCCTACAACTTTTGTGCATGTCTTTAAGCTATTTGTGTGCTCTGAGAGTTTACCAGCAAATTGTACTGAAATTGGTAGAAATAAATAACAGTATAGCTATAGTTTTATTAAAAACTACAATGGTAATCTTTCTCTAAATCTTTGGTAAATGTAAAGTAACACACTTTTTAAATAAAATATTAGCTTTCCTTGACTTAATGGATGTTACTCATTTTTAAAGGGTTTTTGTCCTGGATAATGACATCATTTCAGCTAATTCATTGGCATTCTTATAATTATCTACTCTCAGTTAACACTAGTATTAAAGGAGATGAACAGAAATTAAGCAAGCAACCAAGTGATAAGGAGATAATTATCTTTATGCACATGTCAACCGAAAGACTTACTGATATTTGGTAATTGTTTGTAGATTGTTTTGTTGTGCATTATGAACAATTATGTTGGGGTCAGAGATGGTTGTTGACACCAGCAATGATGGAAGAAAAGTAAAGGTAAAGCTATGTATACCATTGTAACTTTTCTGATTTTGCAAATTATAGTGTAAAGATATGCTAATTCCACTCAAAGTTCAGGAGGGAGGTTTGAGTCTGGTTTATTTTAAATTCAGGAAATCAACTCAGTGAGGCATCGGCTTTAGATTTAGACATATTTGTTCTTATCTAAAAATTTTCTGTCTCCCAAGAAAGCAGCCGTGTGGGATGCTTTTGGTTCTTCTCACCCTCTTGTTTCTAACAGCAAGCATTTGTAGATGCTTAGCTGCTGCAGGAGCTGTGTTATATATGGGGGCACTGACACAGCTGATGTAGTTCATAACCATAAAAAGCAAAGGGTCTGGTGAGGATATAGCCAAGGAAAATAGAGACACACTTATGATTCTGAGTACATAAGAAGGGCACTTGACCCATCATGGGAGGGAGGGAGGCGCTGATGAATGGCTTTTACTTTAAGTAGGTTTTGAACAATAAATAAGAATGAGCCTAAGAAGGATGAGAGAGAAGGAGGAATATTTGGGAAAACTGTGTAGGAAGATAAAGACTCAGTGTCTCAGAGCAGGGCATAAATTTGAATAAGTTGAACAGGGAGAGGGATGGTGAAGTAGGATAAAGATGAGTGCGCAGGTTGGTAGAAGCCAGATCACCAAGGGCATTGTGTTCTATGACGAAATTTTGAGAATTATCTGCAGTAGGGTGAAATCCAAAGCAGAGAGCCCAGAAACTTGGCTATTGCAGAATTCTGCTAGCCATATGGTACTATATAGGTCACATCAAGTGTGCCCAATCTGTGGACTGCTATTTGCCGTTTTTTTGCTCTTGTTTTTCTTTTTTTAATGTTACAAAGAAAAATAAAGAAAGTATATGTAAATTACATATACTATGTATTTTATATGCGGTCCAAAATAGTTCCTTTTCACCAAAAGAAATAAGATCAGAAGAAAAGCAAGACACAAAATGGTAGGCCACAAGTCGGACATGCCTGGGCTATATAAATATAGTTTTGTATTAGAGGATTTGTATTCCCAGGGATGAAGAGGATTAAAATAAGGCAGGGACAGAAACAAAAAAGAAATTTGAATATATCAAAATTGAAAGTTGAAGAAAAGTTGCCTTCCCCTTTGAATTAGCTAAATGGGAAAAGTCAAAAGGAGAAAGGAGTTAAGGACTATAATCAGATTTCTGAGTAAGTGGGAGAAAAAGAAAAGACATAGATCAGTATCTGAGTGAAGGGAGACAGAAGGGCATGCCTTTTTTTCAATATTGAATAAGAGAAGAGCTGGATGTCAAAACATATCTGCTCACGATGTGCATGTACTGTGGGTGCTTTAGAGTTTGCTGTGCCTATATTGCTTCTGTGAATTGTTAGAGCTTTGTCATTGAAAAATTTTTTATTACATTTTAGTATGTTGGGACTGCTGTAATAAAATACTGCAAATGGGTGATTAATATGCAACAGAAATGTATTTATCACTGTTCTGGAGGCTGGGAAGACCAAGATTAAGGCATTGGACATTTCAGTTTCTTATGAAGGCCAGGATCATATAGATGCCCATTGTTTTTACTGTGTCCCATTGTAGCAGAATAGATAAGGGGAATTCTCTAGAGTATCTTGTAAGGGTACCAATCTTGTTGTGAGGAGTCTACTCTCATGACTTGTCATTTCTGGTAACCCTTCTTCCTATCATCATGCTGGACCTTAGAATTTAGCATATGAATTTTGAGGGGCACACATTCTTTCTGGAGCAGTGACATCAGCCTAGGAAGATAGAACTTCTTGCTTGTCTGGACAAAAGATCTCTAACCAGCCTATGAGGACTTCATTTCTTGTCTTCTGATCTGATTCTTAGAGTCATTGGGACCAGTGATGACCTAGAATTGTATCCTTAGTACTCTCAGAAATGGCCCCAGGGTGGACTTTGATTATTTTGACTTAATCATCATTTGTAAAACACAGTTGCTAGCAGGGGAATGGTGGGAGTACTGTGTCTAAGCCTAGGCCATGTGCCTGTACCTCTGGTCTGGCCTAACAGTGGAGAACTGAGACCGGTTTGCCTACCTTACATTATATGGAGTAGGTTTGTCACAAGAATGAGGGCTCTTTATAAGGAAGGACAACATATTCTTGGAAGTGTGTAGAAGAATATAGAAGTTCATAAACTTATGAAATCCACCTCTCTTCTGTTCTCATAACCCTTGACTATTTTACTAGTGGGTTTGGTGCCAACTGACCACAAAAGCTAAAGCTGTGTAAGTGTATATATTCTGGATTATTGCCCAAATTGAGGGTGGGCACTTTGTGAGCCAACCTCAAGCAGCCACCCCATTCATTCCTTTATGTATTGTCCATGTCCTCTCTCTCTGTAATGGCAGAGGTTAGTGGTTGGCAAAGAAGCCTGGGGCTTAAGAAGCCTAAAATATTTATTATTTGCCCTTTGACTGGAAAAGTTTGGCAATTACTGGTCTAAATGGATGCACATGATTTAAAGACTTTTCTGGAATCTTGCTGATCTCTGACAACACATACATCTGCATAGTTTTTCTAGAGTCTCAGACTACAGTTGAGAAACATAGGTCTGTAATATGATTTTAAGCATCAAAGGTCAAGGTTAGACTTGTAAAACTTTACTGATTTTCCTTTGCCTTCTTATCTGGTGATTTTGGTAGAATTTGATGAAATGTGCTGCCTGGGGAACCAGGATAGACCTAAATGACTATTGATAGGTGTCATGAACCCCAGGCTACTGTCATTGCCGTAGGTGTTATCTCAAGAATTCTTTGATCAGAGTGAGTGGGTGGGCAGTGTTTTTCATGCTACAGTAAGCCTTTGCATGCTGGTCACATCAGTGGTCCTGGCCATCATAGTTGGCCTGCAGGAAGTGCTTGCTGTTGACTGTGTAGTGGCTGCCTCCAGGATGCTTGTGTGCTGTTTGTTAACCTGGGCCCCTCTGCCTGTAGCTGCAAGCCCTTGTTTCCAGATGGTTCTTTCCAAGCTGTCTGCTGCTTTTGTTACATTGTTTCAGGCTGTGTTTCAATGTGCTCTCCAAGTGTTTTGCTTGACCTCCCCAAGGGTATCTGCCTTGACTTAGTTCTGTGCTAAGCAGCTGTTTGGTATTCTTCTAGTGTCTCTTTTCTCATGTGGTTTACCCTACTGGTTCTAATTTTCTGTGATTGAGGCTTTGACACCTGCAAAGTGACTGTGTCATTGCTTTACTGTCGGCAGTCTCAACTTGATGCTTTTTTGTTTTTTGGGCTACCCAGGAATTACCAGTGGAAAAAGATGTCAAAAATGCACTGTCCTGATAGGAGGTTGTTTTTGTCTCTATGGTAAGGAAAAGGTCTTTGATCTGGCTTGCCATCTTCCATGCTTATTGAGAGTTTGCCTTTGTCACGTGGCTTCAGATTGGGTTGTCCTCAGGTAGAAAAATGAGTGTCAGGTCAAGGACTGCCAAATACAGAATATTATCTAATTTTTTAGATTTTTCAAGAATTTTGTTGAATTATGTAGCTAGAAATGGAAGTTTTGCAAAAGAATAGCATCTGGGCTTTCAGAATTTGTGATTAAATGATGGTTTGCAGATTTAAAATAATACTGGGATTAATCCTTACTGAGTGGAAAATACTACCTGAGATATGATTTTTCAATAGTGAATTTGAGAAATAACTATTTTTGTACACCTATGACATGAAATCATCAGACCTGATAAGTAAAAGGAATACATTTTAGTCAAAGGGTACCTGTTCTGCTTGAGAATAAAACAAATAAGCATTTAATTCAACTTTTGATAAGAGACTATTAATATTTTTTTACTTAATAAACAATTTTGGTAAAAGTTTTAAATGGAGTGATTGAAGCAGGAGGTAGTGAGTTCAATTTTTAAAACATTAAACCAGAAGACACATATTAAATCCAACATAATATTGTTTAAAGTGTGTCATTGTTTTCTAAATTTAAGGAAAGTTCAATTCTGACATTAAATTTTATAAGTAAATATGTAATTTTCATGCCTTAACATGTAATGCTATACTTGCCACAAGCCAAAGAAGAAACAGACAATTTACAAATAACACAGGGGCAGTCAATTTGTTCTTGGTGGTGCTAGGACTGGTGTAGTAAGTTTGCAGGTTTTCTTCCTTCCTTCCTTTCTTTCTTTCTTTCTTTCTTTCTTTCTTTCTTTCTTTCTTTCTTTCTTTCTTTTTTTCCATATTCAAGTGGTAAATCGCTGATGTTGCTAGGAGCCAAAGGTATGTGAGTGTATCCAGGAAGCTCTTATATTATGTAAGACTTACAGGTAGTTTACTATCAGTAAAATACTTTATGAGAGGAATAGGAAAATGTTTGCTGTTGAAATCCTATCCCTAAAATCACTGTTTATGTAGTTTCCATCCCAAGTCACATTTGAGCTTTATAGGTTTTGCTTGGTGCTCTCGGGGCTATGTGACCAAAGGAGACACACTTTCCCTTGGGTAGAAGGCGGTGTCTGAACCCAGAAATCATATTAGCTGTGTTCTCTAATCTCAGTGACGCTTCTGACTTGCCATCAAGGGAAACATGACTTCCAACATAGCTGCTCTGTTTTCTCAAACAAAGGTTCAAGATGCATTACAGTTACCCTTTTATTTGGTCATTTTTCTATCTGCTGTCATAATTTATCTCTTACCCAAGGTGACTGCTGTAAACCCACGTAGACTTACGCTGCTATTTCTGTGAGGGTTTTAATTTCCCTTCGAGGAGTGCAATATTGTATATCTGAGCATTTCCCGTTCACTTTTTACCTAAGATCTGACTGTCTGATGGTAATTGTGAGGGTGATAGATGATGAAGGCATTAAAAGAAAAAAAATCTAAAAGTTGTTCATGTAAATTCTTTAGTATGTAAGACGTTGTGAAAATAGTCTCTGCTTTTGTTGAAGACAAGAGAAATCACATACAGTGGTTTGTTGACTAATGGATGTCCTTGGATTTATTCTCTGCTCTTTCACTTTCTGGCAGTAGTCTCAGGGCAAGTTTGTAACTTGCCTGAACTTGGTTTGCATATCTCCGAAAGATGATTGTAGTTCCTAGTCTTAGGTGGTTGTTATGAGCGTGAAATTTAATTCAGATTTGTACATTTTTATCTCATCTAATCTGTCAGGCACTGTTAGTGGAATATACAAATTATGAACTGTGTAGTTTCTGGTCTCAAAGATTTCACAAATCTAAGCTACTTCAGAGAATTGGTGTAGATGCTACCTTGGGAGAGACTGGAAAAAGTCTCAAAGAGGAAATATTGTTACCATAGTTTTAGAGCAGAGACCTTGGCGCTGGGAACCCCAGAGGGCTTAGCCACTTGTCCCAGTGTACCAAAGAGATGTGAAGTGGTGAAGGGCAAGAAGGACCTGTAGTCACAATGGCCACATTGGGAAGGGCAAAGAAGATCTGAGTCACCTAAGATCTGTCTTCCAAGGGCAGTAGGGACTTGCAGGCTTTATAGAGAGAAGGCAACAGTTGAGGCTTTGCATAGCTGGTAAAACCAGTATTATTGGTGAGGCTGTGGTCTGGTTAATCATTATCTCAGAATTGGTCAGGTGAGGCCTTATCTAGATAAGAAAGTTGCCCTACCTGGGTGTAATTTCCCTTCATCTTGCAAGGGGCCTGTCCACCAGAAAGAACTGTTCCCGGAAGCCAAGGTGACTTGGAAAAAGAACACTCTGGAGAACTCAGAAGGAAGGAAAAAATGTCAGAGAAGCAAGATGGAGTCAGGAAGATAAATCATTACTAGTGAGATCAGTGACGGAGTCCACCTTCCGTGTCAGGGTATCGCAATGTGGAAACCTCAAAACAGACTTGAGAGTTTTGTGTGTCCATAGCTTGGATAAGGGTAGAAGCAAATAAGCTGTCTTGGATGATAGGCTTTGATCTTGCAGATAAATAAGAGAGGAGGAGGTAGTATGACAATAGAGGGGCTCAAAGATGACTTATGAGTGTTGTTTCTAGCAACAGTCTGAAGATCTAACTAAGGACCAACTCAGCGGTACTTTGTCTCCTAGTTGTCAGTCTTTCAGGGCTGTGGATAGTTTTAGGAATAAATAAATTGTGATGTCCAGGATTATGGGGAGAGTGACATTATATTGGCATTAGAGATTACTAAACTTTTTGAAAATAAACATAGTACTATACAAAGTGTACTCTTGGGCTGGAGAAATGGCACAGTTGATTAAAGTGCTTGCCCCTGAGTTCCATTCCCCAGCATTACATAAAGCTGGGCGTGGTGGCACATATCTGTAATCCCCCTGTGATTCCAGCACTCTGGAGGCTGAGACAGGCAGGATTGTCCTGAGTCCAAGGCCAGTCTGGGCTACAGAGTGAGACCAAAAAAGTTCTCTCTCTCTTTTATTTTCTGAAATAGGATCTTACTGTATAGTGTGAGCTGGCCTTGACCTTAGGCCAGGCTATTCTAGGATTCTGCCTTCTTACCTTAACATCCTGAGCATCGGGATTACAGGTGTGTGCCATCAGGCTCAGTAAGGAAAATTTTGTAAAAATATTTAAACATAAGCTGGTACCTGCCAGCTCCCTGGAAGGAAGATTAAAAGTTTGAGTCTAACCTGGGCAACTTAACTTTGTGAGACCTTATCTCAAGAAAGAAAGAAAAGAATATGGGAATGTAGCTTAGCGCCAGAAACACAGGCCACCTGTCACAATATAGTTACAATGTTTTCAAAAAATCATTATGCTCATAACTACTTGGATAATATGGTAACCCACAGGCCAAGTAATTGGTCTGATATCACACAGATAAATACGGAATGATATATTATTATATAAAAAGTGTTGCATTTTAATATATTTCAACATAGAGACTTCTATGTTATTTTATGCAATTAACAGCTAGATTCAAGAGCTAGACCCAACTAAGTTCAAATCTGACTCATCACTGAAATGCCTAATGACTTTAGGCAAATTATTTCTCTTCAACCTCATAAAGCTTATCTTCTTACTCACAAAAAGAAAATACTAATTGCCTTAATGGGTTTATAAAATTAACAAAAAAGTGTTTAAAAAGTATATTTTGGACATAATTACTTTAAAAGATAGAATAATTGACTCTGCTTTTTTGGGGGTGGGGCCTGAGGGTTGAACCTAACTGGGGCAGTTTAGTAATTTAGCAATAACCTTTCTTAATAAAAAGAACTTTCAAAAAACGACTGGGGATATAACTCAACGTATAGGCCCTGGGCTCAATAGTTCCCAGTACTACAACAACCAGACAACCCCCCAAAGCCAAAAGCCAGCCAACCAACAACAATAACAACAAAACTGCGGGTCATGGATTGGATGGGATGCTAAATGTATTGAAATGGAATTTGTGGAGAGTGTGTTTGAAACCACCACTGATTAGAATAATTTTTAGTACCTCTTTTAAATCTGAATTTTTGTCTTAAATATCCTTGACATTTATAATATACTGACATAAGTCTAGTTTTCTGTGGATTCAGATGGAAAAGAAATGACAACATTTGGAAAACCTGAAAAGTAACTTATGGCTTATTGACAGTAAACGTGGAAAATGCTTTAGAGAGGAAATGAAATGTAGTCTCCACTAGATGGAAGAGTGTAAATTTTTCCTCCACTTTAGAGCTGGAACCACTGTGATTATCTTTCAGAATCAGAAGGATAGAAAGTCATATGATTATCATTATGCATCTGAATTAAATGATTCACATTTGTATTAAAGGCAAATGCCCATAAGAAAGCTTTCTCTGAGAACAGGACTGTCCTGTTCCTTCTTTTTCTTATTATTCCTGTTCCCCTCTGTCCTCAAGAAGTACTTTTTTTGTCTCCCCTTTCCCCTCCTTCTTGTCCTTTCTGATTTACTCTCTCCCTCGTAACCCTTTCTGTGCCCATTCCCGCTTTGCATCTTCTGCTTGCAGCTGACTGAAATTGGGCTCACTCCCTCAGTTGATGGCGTTCTGATAGCTGCTTGTTTATTACCTTGTTCCTCCAGGATCATGCTAGGTGGTCTCTTGAGCTTTGTCAGACGAGAGGCAGGTGGCAGTCCTACATGTAATGCGAGTTAACCAAGTTGCTGGGAAGACTGAGTGGCTTCCACATGCAGAACATTGCAAGTTGTTCAGGAGGAGCAGTGCCAAGGGTAGAGACAATCTGAGGTAGAGATACTGTGCCCACAGACAGGCAGAAATCTGTTCCTGATGGGCTCTTGGTGGTAAGCTAGGGAGTGAAACTCCAAGCTTTGGGGAAACCTTTGAAGGAGAAAGAAGTGATGGATCTTGCTGTTCAGAGAGAGTCTCTGTCAGAGTAGGGGGAGAGATTAAAGACCCAGGTACAGGTGGGGAGAATAAGGTGATTTTGCACTGTCAGGATAGAAACACTGATGGTTGTAACTAAAGCTGAGGAGTGAAGAGGGAGTAAAGAAATTGACTGTAGATCTTGGAAATTGAGTGTCGGCATGGTTAAGAAGGAACTTAGACAATTTCCATAGTTTCAATTACTCTTCTGGGTGCTCAGTGTTAAGCATAGCATTTCCTATGTTAAAAAAATAGGAAAATAGTTTTGAGATGGTAGATAATTTTTTGATGTTTTAATTTTGAAACCCCATTAGCACAGAAATCATACTAGATTCATAAGCCAAGAGTATAATGTCTTCACCACTTTATGATTCTTTTATTATGCACTTGCTGTGTACTAGCCAGGATTCCAGTCATTGCCCGAGAATTATCTTGTTAGCAGTCATGTAGGTCCACATAGGTTCATTAGCCACTGAAGGCCATTTGCTGACCACTGACCAAATCAAAGGAAACTATTTTGGGTTAAAAGGGGAAAAGGATGTATTTAAAGTTAGCTCTAAGGAGATGGAGTGACTTAACACCCAGGTCACCATCTGATCACCTGCAGGTGTGCTAGGGTCTTCTCTAGCCAGTTGGGGAGGGAGAACAGTGAGATAATAGACATGGCCAGGCTTGTGTTAGTCCTTCCTGGACCTGAAATTCTTCCCCTCTTGCTTAAGGAAACAAAATTGGACTTCTGCTTCCTTGTACCAGATTGAGCATATTCTGTCCCTGCATCTGTGCTGAAGAGAGGTAGTAGGTGGCCATTTATCCCCTGGGCCTGAGAAGGTTTAGAGAAACCATTTCTCTCTAAAGGAAAAAAAAAAAAAGTCTAACCTTTTACATTTCTACTTTGCCTTACTGGTGAAAAATCTCATTTGTTCCTTAGAGTAGCTCTGTGAGATGTGAATTATTGTGAGGGAATGTAAACCCAGTAATATGACTTCACTAAAGTTTCATTTAGAAACTGGTGCTGTATTGCATAATTCTATTTGTATGAAATGCCCAGAAAACGTAAACCTATATAGATGTTATCACAGTAAGTCCAGGCTTCCTGCCACTGGGAAGTCAGTACTTGAAAGATGAGAGTTGGTAAGAAGGAATGAGACTTATTCAAGGACCAGTAATCTTTAGGGGAAAAAAAGGGGGTGGGGGGGTATTGCCTCAAATCTCTTTGGAGGCTGAGGGGTGCAGAGGGCTTTTGTAGAAACAAAAGAGCAGGGCACAAAGGCCACGTGCTGGGCAGGTGTTTCTCATCCAGGGTTCTGTTTCCTTTTTTCTTAGAAGGTAAGTGGACCTCAACCTGCTGAGATAAACTCTTTTAATTCCTTTTAGACATACATAGTTTCTTTTAAATTTAACCTCACATCAAAGTACATGCTTTGAGTTCACTCTGAAGACCAAAGAGCATTACCAAGCTCATGAGACACCCATCATATGTAAATCTAAGAAAAAATATTCAGAATCATATAGTGGGGCTTTTTCTTTAGAACTTAGAATGCAGGCCAAAGGGGAGGTGACACAGGATTGGAGAGATGTAGCAACCTTGTGAAAGGGAAAAGGGAAGTGACTCTTCCTGCCAAGGACGGCATCCAAGGAGTCACTCTGTGACAGTGGCAGAAATAGATTAGCGCTTGCCTGAGAGTGGAGTGGGGTTGGTGAGCAGGAGTATCCGGGAGCTCATTAGGGTGATGAAAATGTTCTCAAACTGAGTCAGGTGATGTTTGCACCACTGAGTAAATTTACCAGAAACCACTGAATTGTGCATTCAAAACTGGTGAATTTTATGATATGTAGAATAAACCTTAATACTGTTATTTTTACTGAGCTGTAATGGAAAAATGCTTTTAGATAAGCAAGGCATGTCAGAATGCTTTTTGTTAAGAGATATCTTGAAAATTGTATATATACCTTTTGGGTTCTTTCTCTCCTCTCCTCCCTTCCTCTCTTCTCAACTCTCCTCTTATCTATTTTATACTGGGGATTGAAGGCTTTCACACTGAGCTACATCCCCAGCCTCTTTAATGTTGTTTGTTTGTGTGTTTGTCTCACTACTTTACTAAATCGCCCGATATGAGACGTGAACTGGTGCTCCTCCTGCCTCAGCTTCCCAGAGAGCTGGGGTTGCAATCATGTACCACTGTGGCCAGCTGTATCTTGAATTTCTTCATAAAGGATATTTGAGTCCTTTCTTATACGCCGGTCTTCTATGCGATGCTTGATTACTGCCTGTGAGTCACGTTCACGTCGCTTCAGGTAACTTGTTGTTTCTCATCTCTTCGGGATAAGGCTTCTGCCTCTCTTTGCTCCTCCCTTCTTCTGTCCTCAAGAATTATATTAAAACATAGGAATTAAAGACAAATAAGACATCCACAGGTATCTTAGTTACATTTTTTTGTTACAGGGATAGATAACCGACATCCCTGACTTTGGGGAAGAAAGACTTAGCTCACGCTGTCAGAGGACTTGCATGGTCCACTCACTGGGACCAGCAGTGGTGGACGCATGTGGTGCAGTTGCAGCCCGCGAGCGCCTTACCTCCGGTAGACTGAAAGACAAGTGAGGAGGAAAGGCCCAGCTAGCTCTACCCTTGTAGGCCCCATCCTAGTGATCCTGTCCTTCAGACCAGGCCTCGCCAGGCTCTCCACCCAACGGCGCATGGTTTTGTAGGGGTCCTGCTACATCCAAATACGGGAGGATCTGGGGCCATTTCAGATCCAAACCATAAAACAAGTAAGTAACTTGCTTTCTAGAATCAGATACTAGAAGAGTTTGGGTGAGGCCCTGTTTCTTTTGTGTAGACATGAAGGACTGAAATTGTTCTGCCTTTACTGATGGTGGCTTGTTTCTTAGTTCATGAAACTTGAACACAGTTAGGGTACAACCTTGTTAGGAGAGTTCACAAGCATTTAGAGTCAATTCAGAGGGTTTTCTATGACGGCAAGCTGTTGAAATGCCTGGTAATAATGAAAGCAAAAAGCAAATACTGGCCTATTGCCTGTTACTCTCCTAAATTCTGTCACATTGTTATTGTTTACTTCTGTTATTTTTATTATGGAGTAGTATATTAGTTAGATTATCTGCTGTTTAATTGAATAGAAGAGGCATAAGAGGTATTTAATTCTTTTGCTCTGTTTTAGGAGACTTGATCTTGGAATCATGTCTTTTCACTAAATGAATTAGATTTTCTGATAAATTGTCTGGCACATCTTTGATAAATCTGGTATATATTTGGACAAAATGTCAGCTTGATATGTTAGTTTAATTCTTATATTCTGAAGACATAGCTTTTTATTTCTAAATATTTGTGCTTAGTTGGTGCCATCAGAGAATTTTTTGGTGGTAGAATTAAAAATAATACCGATGTTCTTTTCAGAGTTAGTGGATACTTGTCAACTGTTGGAGATATGTGCACATTTGGATGTTTGGGTATATTCTGCATTGTTTTCAAACATTTTTTAAATGGAGGGACCGGCATATGTCAGTGCCTGGACTTACCGCTGAATCTAAGTAGAGTATGTGTAAGGCTGTGCAGTAGTGCCATGTGTTGCATCACTTATTAAATAGGAAGTGAGCAGACTGTCACATGGACCAAGTCTTGACATTACTGAAATGCTCATTAGCCTTTTCTGCTTCAAACACAGGTGTTGCTCTTTTTGCAGTTTGCAGAGACCAGGTTTGTCAGTGAGGAGGAAAAGTGTTGGCACAGGAGGTAATACTTACTAGTTCAAAAAAAAAAAAAAAAAAAAAAAAGCTGAAAGAGTAATCTTTGCGCCTTCAGCATCCCGGATCTCAAGGTGAAGCCAGTATGATGATTTAGGCTGGTTGGGTTCCTTGTTCCCAATTAGGAGAATATCATCTCCACCCCTATGTGCCTGAAATTTGAGGTCTTTCCAGCAGCTTAGTGATAAAAAATTCTTATGACATTGCAAACCTGCTCCGAGACAAATTTATCTGCTGATTTTACTTGTGGAGTAACAAGTGAAGGTTAGTTTAGATATCTTATACTTTTATTTTGGGCACCTAAATTGAACAGATGAAAAGAAGCTTTTTAAAACATTGGAAACAGTTGAAGGATGCAGCACAAGAAATCCACTACCCAAAATCCATTACTTCAAAATCTTCAGGACACTCCTATTAATTATCTAAGGGACATTAACATAGTTATTTAACACTGACAGTATGTCAGCATTTTTCTAGGTCTGAGGTCATACATTGACAGCTCTGTTTTTAATTTATCCTGAATTGTGTTGTTAAAAAAAAGAAAAAAAAATGAAAAGCAGCTAGTAGCCAACTAATTGGTAGCTTAATTTTCTAAAAAAAATTAAAAGATTTTACTCCTTGATTTGTATTTCCAGCTTTCTTACTTAAAAAAATAATTTGTGAAGGAATTTGGCAACAGCATTCAGGTGTGCCTGCATGGAACCAATTAGCATGAGCCAAATAGTGGCTGCCCCTCATTACTAGCTTTATGGGTGAGGCAACCTGAGAAACAGAACACGGCAGCATCTGCACAAATGCACAAGTAGTTATCATAGAGTTTAATTTTAAATTTCATCTGTTCCATTTAAAAAAATAGATACCAAAATGGCCCTTTGGGGAGGGAAGACTTAGCAGACGGGTTGACCTCCCACTCCACAGGATATTGGGAGAGGGCAAAACTAAGTGCCACCTAAACGCCCACCTGTGCATGGAAGTGCTTGAGCTCTAAAAAACCTGAATGATACTGGTTAGACCCAGACAAGCCTGTGATTCCAGTATCTTGCACAGGATTTGTTTTCCCCCTAGGGATCAAGCCCAGGGCCTTTACCCTGAGCTACATCTATAGCCCATCGTTTATTTTGGATTTTGAAATAAGGTTTCTCTAAGTTGCCTAGGCTGAATCCACTTTGTGATGCTCCTGCCTTAGGCTCTCAGAATTTTGGGATTATAGTCCTGCATTACCAGGCCTCATCAGGCTGAGAGGTTAATTAAGGTAAAGGTCTGATCACAGATGATAACCAGTTTAATGACAGCATTCAGTTTTCACCTGTGACCGATGGCCCCTGATACTGCAGTCCTGGAATATTATGGAGATCATGGGCTGACTAACCATCTGTGTCAGCCCCTGAGGGCTGCAGCTCAAGGGTGCAAGTTCAGATCCAGCCAGCCTGGAAAGAAAAGTAAGGCACTGCAGAAGTCCAATGATACTTCATTCAGTTCCAGCAAAATATGATGGGGAAACAAAGTCATCCTTCATTTTTGCTTCTGCATCCCATTGTCACCTTACCTTTGTCTTCTCTGCTCGCTCCACTTCTTGGTGCCATAATTAGAAAGTCACCTACAATAGTAGCTCAATGCCATCTGGGTAGAAAGCAGTGGCATCATGGATTACGTCGATGTATTAGGTAACTGGGAAGATCCTTACAAGATGGTCAGGAAGTGCTGAGTTTGTGGCCCAAACTGTCATGGCAGACTGCAGGTTCTGGTCGCTTTCAGCAGTGCCCAGAACAGTTAGGTAAGTTCAGAGCAGTGCAGTCTTGGTCACCTTCTATTCAGGCTGTTTACACATTGTTTCTCTTTTGAATAGAATGCTCATTCTGTCTTCACAGTCTGCATGCTAAATCTGAACCATGTGACACAGCCTTTTTGGTCTGTCATGAAGGGGTAAAGATCAGAAATTTTGTGTGGTGCAATGAGTACCTCTAAAGAGATCTGCCTCCACAGTTGTTACTGTTTTCGATGTTGAGCCTCTTCTGTAGAGTTAATGGAATTTTGGGCCAAGTTCTCTAAGACCTAGATAGAAATTAGAGGGCCACGGGAACAAATGAAGCCTGTAGACATGGAATTTAGATACAGAAATGCAGTATTTATTCCCATTGATTCTGGAGAGTTTCATTCTGTCACTTACAAAGAAAGAGTGCCCTTCACTATTTTAACAGTAAATATTCCCAGCAGTGGGTGCTAGGACGTAGAGAGCCTAATACTTTTCTATGGCTTTTTGCTGATTACATTCTAAATAAGCCCAAGTCAGAAAATACTGAAACAAGATAAATAAGCAAAGGCTGAAGATGAGTAAAGAAATCGCTGAAAATTTTTTATCAACTCTCTATTTTGTAGTTAGACTGTTGAGAAGTACTTATTAATGAATTAACGAGATGTCATGCTGTATGGATGCAACAGCCTTAGCCAAATGCAGCCTTCTATTTTGTACCTAAATTACTCATGTTCTTGAAACCTAACTACTCATATAATAATTTCTTTTGGGCACATTGCTAATTGAGAAAATATAATTCTATGGTTTTTTATTGTAATCATGATGTCATGCCATAAGGGAAAGAGCACATCTTTGTTCTTCTCTTGGTTCGTTCGTTCGTTCGTTCGTTCTTTCTTTCTTTCTCTTTGAAATTTATGGGGTTTTTTGATACAAGGTATTGCTCTATAGTACAAGCTGTTCTGGAACTCACTGTATAGCACAGGCTGGCCTCAAACTCAGGGCAATCCACCTGGCTCAGACTCCGCCGTGTTGAGATTACAGGGGTGTGCCACCATACTCAGTTTATGTGGTGCTAGGGAATCAAACTCAGGACCTTGTGCTTGCTAGGAAACCACTTTAGCCACTGAGCTATGCCCTCAGCTCTTTATTGCTTTTGTAACTCTGGTACCACAGAATTTTCTTTTCTTTTCTTAGGCTTTTATTTAACTGTTAATAGATAATGGAAATAGTGATATCTAAAAGAGATTGCATTAACCGTCAAGTTCTTTGCCAGTAGAACAGGCTAGATAAATAGTATTTGTATTTTTGTTACTTGTTGAAACTATTTTTATAATTAAGTATTTTCAATTAGAGTGATTACAGTTTTAAGATACATTTAATAATGTGATAATTATATACTTTCACACTTACTTTTAAGGGGAGAACAACCTTTTTTGAGATAATTTGCATCAAACGATTTGCTCATTTAAACTTTACAATTCAGACGTTTTTATGTATTCACAGTTCTGGGATTGTACCCATGAAGATCAGAGCATTTTAATTGTTTCTGAAAGAAACCTCATACCCTTTAGCTGTCACCCTTCTTCTTCTACTTCTACTTCTACTACTACTACGTCGTCGTCGTCGTCTTCGTCTTCGTCGTCGTCGTCGTCGTTGTCGTCTTCTTCTTTTCTCGAGAAAGGGTTTTGCTCTCTAGTACTCACTGTGTAGCCCAGGCCAGCCTTAGACTCCTGACAATCTTCCTGCCTCAGCCTTCCCAGTGCTGGGTTTCCACGTGGGTACCACCCTGCCGGGATTTGAATTTAGGTGTCACCTTTCTATAACCCTCATTCTCCAAGTCCTGTGTTATCACTAACATCCTATGTTAGTTGTTTTCCCGTTGTGGATTATTCATGTAAGTGCAGTTATATAATATGAGTTTTCATAACTGGCTTCTTGTACTTAGCAAAATATTCCTGAGGATTAGCATGCCTTGGTATATGTCGGTACTTTACTACTTTTTTATGCCAGATAAAATTCCCTTGTATGACAATTCTTTGTTTTGTTTATCTGTTTACCAGTTGATGGGCATTTAGAGTATGAATAGTGCTCCATTGACAACTGTGAATGGCACTGATTTGTTACTGTACAGTAGGTATCAGAATACCTATTTTCAACTTTATATATATATATATATATATATATATATATATATATATATATATATGTAGGAGTAAATTGCTGACCTAATAGTAACTCTATGAAGCTTATTGAGAAACTGCTAGATTATGTTTCAGAGTTGCAACACCACTGTGTAGTCCCACAAGCAATGTACGAGGGTGTCCTTTACTCCACGACTTCTCCAACACTTGTTTCCTCATTGGAATTTTGATTGACATTTTCTTGATAACTAATGCTATTTTTTGTATCTCTCTTTGTCACTTAGTTAAGACTCATGAAAATAAAGTGAAAGACTTTAATTTTTGGTTCGTTAGTCTCACTTAACACCCAATGGTCAGGTTAAAAGGAAAAAAAATATTTATTATAGTGTAGAATATTCAGAATAAGGTGATTTGATAAATGTTCCTCACCTCTGCTGTGTTTTGGCTGTAAGTAGATCAGGAACTGAAAGCAAGAATAGAACTAATTGCTCATCAAGAGACTAGTAACAAGTATAAATATTTCAGATACACATTTAAATTAGATTACATTTAATGAGAGGTTTTCTAAATGGAGTTAATTTGAAAGGACACACAAGACATTGGGTGTAATCTGTGTATCTTCTGGTAAATAGCTGCGATCCCTCCTCTACCTCCAGTTTCTGGTAAATGAAAGTTACTCTTCAGAAGAACATTTTACATCAGTGTTCTGTAGATGTCTGTGGATGGCAGCTGCTGGGTGGATTGGCACTTGTGGCTTGCCCATTTAAGAAGTACATACGAGTTTTCACGTGGACTAGAAGTGGTGTTTTGACAAAGGAGCAGGAACGGTTAAAAAATGTTTTGCTTTTACCATCATACTAGTTTAAATTCTGATTTAAAATATTTTTCTTCTTTCTTAATTAACTTTTGTTTCATTCACTTTCAATATTAAAAATTAAGAGATATGACTTTCATTATAGTTTTCTACTAAATAGGGACGATATCTACCATTATAAAACGAGCCTATTGTTTGCAAGCAGACGTTCTGAATCCAACAGTTACCATGAGATGATTTCTAAAAATAGCAGAGTAAGAGGACAACTAAATGATTTAACAAATTCCTTGAAAAAAATCCCAAGTTAATTTTGAGGAGAGAAGATAAAAAGAGGAATTAAAATCTGCAAGCTATTAAAATGTGATTTTGAGAGGTTAGTGCCTTGCCCCTGCTAAATTTCTCATTTCTCTAATGAGGTGTGCAGCTCTTCATATACAACGTCTCCTGTTTTTCAGAATGCTTTCCATCCAGGATGAGGTTGCCCTCATGACGATTGTGTGATATGAGCAGGTTGAACAGTATTACCTTTATTTTATAGCTGCAGAACTGGAGGTCTAGAGATGGTGGTTATCTAGTCCCGTCTGTCTTCTGGTTATGGATAGAGTGAGAACTAGAACTGGGGGTGCTTGACATCATTAGAGCTTTATCTTGTACACTTGGCTGTTTCGCTTTTGCTGGGTGGCTTCTGGAATAACAGTTTGTGTGAGAGTGTGTGTGTGTGTGTGTGTGTGTGTGTGTGTGTGTGTATTTTGCAGATTTTTCACCAGCTCTCTCCTCCTGCCGTTGTAAAGACTTGCCTAATGAATTATGCATTGGTGTTTGACTTAAAACAGAAAAATCAAAGGACTTGGATTTAAGTAGCATTCTCACACAGAAACATACTACTTCTTACACGGTTTTCTTTCCCCCTAAAATTGTTTGTGAAAGAATGATTTAAATACTAATGTGAAACTTCATGTAATGTTGCTGCCTCAAAGAATAGGTGATTGCCTAAGCTGTGGAGTTGAGATAGCTTTACAGAAAAATTAACTTCGGTGGCATAAAATATTCTAGTTCTTTCTCCCCAATTCCATTGAGTGTCAGCTAAATTCATCCTAAGAAACAAAGTGGATTTCAACCAGGGGTCCTTCCTTAATAGCATTTATTGTAGGCATTTGAATTAGCTCCATCCAACTCTATTTTTTATGGAAAATGTGTATTCATTGTATTTTCTTAGTGCTAGTAACAGAACCTTGAGATATAGTAGACACTAATTATATGTTGATAAGAGTGATAAATGAAAATTCAACTGTTCATTACCAGGTGTGGTGAAGAGGTATATGTCTCTTGAAATGAAGAGACAATGTTAACAATAATTGTACCACAGGTTTTTAATTTGCTGCAGCAGAGGACCGAGGGTTGGGAGTTGAGTGTTACCGATTCACCTACTCAAGGCACCACAGGACTCAGCTTGTGAGGGGCAAGCTTGAGGAGGAGCAACTTCCGTTGGATTAAGCTGAGGACTCCAGAGTTTTTGCTGGGTTCTGTCAGCTGTGGCTGTGTGCCACCTTCTAAGAGCTGGAATCTGAAAGGGCCTTTGCTGCATTACCAAACCAAGGATAGGCTAGAGTATGATACACTTCGCAGCAGGACTGGTGGGAAGCAAGGAGCTTGCATAGTGTACTGCCAGGTAGCTGTTACTGTGGGAAGCTCTCTGGCGAAAGCATCACCTGAGGTCTGGCATTACTCTGTAATTAATAGCTTGATGGCCCTGGATAACCCACTTAATTTCTCTGAGTTCTGGTTTTTTTCATCAATACATTGAGAACACGAGGAGCTTAATTTTTTTGCAAGAGTTAGTAAGAATATATACAAAGTGCCATGAGACTCTGAAATCTCCTGTGTCCTTCTGACACAATACAGTTTTGAGCACAAGGAATTAAGACCGTGTAATCCATAATGGAATTTCAGAAATGGTCATTTGTTAAATTTGTTAATTATGGAGCTTCAGATTGGGTTATCACAGCATGTGTTAATAATCTACTACTACCTTATAGAGAAGGAAGGGAGATGTTGTCAAAGCTTCTCATTGTCACGCACGTGTGTATGTGTGTATCTGGTCCTGAAGATGGAACTCAGGACCTTCACCTTTACACTGAACCACATGCCCAGACCATGTTTTCCCATATTTTTATTTTTTTGGTTTTGAGACAGGGTCTCACTAAGTCACTGAGTTGCCCAGGCTGAACTCAAACTTTGATGCTTCTTTAACTAAGTCCAGAGTGCTGGCTATAGAGGCCTGTGCCACTGGACCTGGGTCATCTATCACTTTTAAATAGAAGGAACATAATTATACCAGTCATTACACTTGAAAATGAAATTGTTGGGTGGAAACTTGGAAGGAGATTGATAATCAATTGTCAAATACATAATTCATTATAAATCTAAGGTACACTGGTGTGACTCTGTGAGGACCCGCCGCCATTTCTGGATGATGTTTCTGTCCATATTTTGCTTCTTGAAGATAGCAATACTGATTTATACTTCCCTAAGAAAAAATTGACTTCATGATGTTTAAAACAACTTTGTGTTTGTACAATGACCCCATCTATTCAGATGTGGAGGAGATCCTTGTAAAGCATAGCGAATTGAGTGGTCAGTGGATGGGGACATAATTATAAGCTGATGAACTTGAATTCTTGGAGATTTTATCATTAACTATTCAAAATTTTATCTTTAGTGGTAACAGAGGAGGATATTATACACTTGATTCAGACTAAGAAACCTCTCCTTTAATAGCGTTGATAAAAAGCATTTAAAACATTAGCAGTGAGAACATTTTTGGAAGGCCTGCAGATATCCAGATTTGGATATAGGATTGGGAGACTTTTTTTTTTTTTTTTAACTTTAGAGACCTTACTAATCTGTACAATCAAAGTACATTTTCTTTTTCCCCATCACTTACCTGAGTTTTTGAGTAGCTTTTCAATACATGGAGGAATTTTCACTAGATATAAATTTATTGATATTGAATATTAGTTTTCTATTGAATACCTTCCTTTGAAAACTGAAATTTTAGTTTATAGATTTTATTTTTGAGATGAATATTTCATCAAATTTTTATTCCCATTTATACTTTGATAGCAGAACAAGAAAATTTGTTTTGGGTCTGCTTGCTATGCAATAGAAATGGTTCTTGTTGTTCATAATGTGCACATGTAGATTAAAAAAAAAAGGGATGCTAGATGATGGGAAGCAAGTGGGATGTACACCTGCCAGGTGGTGACAAGGTGATGGTTGTGGCACTTCTGCTTCAATTTTCTAGAACAAAAACATGATTTGTTTTAAATGTGTGCCAGGTCCTCGACTAGGCACTTCAGGTATATTTTTTCACCCATAGACTTCTATCAGAAAGGTTTTATTGTTATCCTGTTCTACAGATTGGGAAGCTGAAGTGTCCAGTTGTTAGGTTATTTGCCCAAAGTCACATAAGTATAAATCAAGACCTGAGTTCAGGCAGTTTATTCTTAACTAATTATGATATATTATTTTTGAAAAGCCCATTTTCTTTCTTGAGTATGGAGTTTCTGTTAAATAATGAAGGCTAGACATTTTCTTTGTTCTTTCTAGTTCTGATATATATAATTTTTTTTTTTCTTTGAGACAGGGTCTTGCCCTGTAATCCAGGCTGGTCCTTCATTCATTCATTCTGGCATCTAACTCACAGCAGCAGTCTTCCTGCCTCACCCTCCTGAGTGCTGGGATTTGGGTGTATGCCACTATGTCCAGCTAGTCTTTTTTATGGTGTGAATTGGTGTAAGTGAATTGGTCTAACCCAGGGCCTTGTGCTTGCTTGGCAAGCACTCTAACCACTGAGCTATACCCCTCAGCCCTGAAATCCTTTCTGTTGTTGTTGTTGATTTTTTTAAAAAATAATTTTAAGGGGCTGGAGGAATGGCTCAGCGGTTAAAGTGCTTGAGCAAGTGCTAAGCCAAGTGCTAAGTACCCGAGTTCGATTCTCCAGCACCACATAAGCTGGGTGTGGTGGTGCACGCCTGTAATCCCAGCACTCGCACTTGGGAAGTTGAGACAGGAGGATTGCCGTGAGTCCAAGGCCAGCCTGGGCTCTGACGTGAATTCAGGACCAGCCTGGACCACAGAGCGAGACCCTGTCTCAAAACAATAAAATAAAATAATTTTAAGAACTTGTACCATTTATTTTATTCTTACCTCATTATATTGCTTATTATATAAAATTAAAAAAGGATTAGCTTTCTTCTAACACTTCAATGTAGACTTAGTTTTTACCCTGTTGTATTTTCTTATAATCCTTTTCATGAACGTATTGATATATTTATTTTACTGATGCTAAATTATGCTACTCGTAGCTACTTATACTCTATGCATTCTCTGGATTTTCAGTATGATTCTGTGTTATTGGTGTTACTGCATTTCATTTATAAGTGATGTCTTGGCTCAAGGATGGGGTCGATGTCCATACTGGGAGATTCACAACTGATTTTTTGTTTTTTGTGAAGTGAGGCTTTCGTTAAGAAACCTAGGCAGAGAGGACAAGATCACTATATGGTACAGCTCTATTTGGCATTAAACCAATGTTAGGATAGTCTGCAAAAGAGAGAGGAAAGAGGGGATGATAGAACACGAGCTGTCTGAGCAAGTCAGAGCTGCAAAGCACTTTCTCGTCGGTGTTTCTGGTGTCTCTCTCTCACACTTTTGAGATGATGTTTTGAGAGGCGAGGTCAAGGATGTGAAATCCCTCATGAGGCAGAGCCTGGCTAAGGAGGCTGCCTCCGTCTGTCTCCTCCTTCATTGCTCTTCCCAGGGTGCCAGAGAGTCTCCACCATGTGCACATGAAGGTAGCTGGGGAAGCCAGCCTTCCTCTCCCTGCCTGGCTCTAGGACTTAGCTCTCTGTTGGTCCTTTTGGTTGTGAGAACTGTGGTAATAAGAAGAAAAATCTGTTGTACTCAGTTATACCCCTAAAGCCTAGTATACAATAGGAAGTATGTTACTTAAAATTGGTTTGGGTGATTTAAATTTCTTCATTTGTCTTAGAAAGTACTTTTTAGTAAAGTGACTTTTTGAATTCGGGAAGTTGAAAGTACTAGAAGTCTTTAATGAGAAACAGCAGACTCTGCCTCATCTACTCTGTCTTTAAAAGTTGTGTGTTTCTCAAAACAACTACTTGCATCTCTTTGAACTTTTTGTCTATGGAGGGTGTATGTGTCTTGGAATAATAAGAGAGTGGTTTGGCCACCCAGCCTCAAATCCTAGCTTTGCCACTTACCAGGTATGTACCCTTAGAGAAGAAGTAGATACACTAGATTGTCTTCGACTACAAATTGACTTTAAGTAGCACTGACTTTAGTGAACAATGACTGTGAGTGCGTCATGACTATTAGGTACCTTATTGGACAATGAAATGCTGCCGGGTAAGGTGCAGACTTGCTAGGACTGGTGATGTTGCTCAGTCTAAAGGCCTTGGGTTGAGTCTTCAGTAATGGAAAAAAAAATGCTTAAGTAATCCCAGGATCAAAAACCAGGCAATAAGAAAATAGGCCTTATGGAAGCATTTTGAGAAGAAAGTTGTCGCCATACATCAATCCTTTTATTTTACTGTAGTCTCTTCTTTACAGTTCTAATTAGCATACTTGTAAAGCAGGATCTACTTGAAAACTCTGGGATAAAATTTTCTAGGGAGGTAAAATTAAAGTTACACACACACACACACACACACACACACGCACACACACATGCACGCACGCGCGTGCACGCGCCTAGTTTGCCTCTTCAAGTATATTAAGTTGTTCTGATCAGTGAGTTTCCATGTGGAAAGCTATTGCATTCAGAGTAGCTAGCAGCTATTTCTAGTAGCTTGTGGAGAAACAGACATCTTCAATAAGGTAATTATTTTAAGTGCATCTATGGCTCCATAATGTGCACATGTGTTTGTAATTACAGTTGGAGAATTGAGCGTCAAGTGCCAGAGTTGTCGGTGTTTATACATCCAACAAATTAAAAAAAAAAAAAGTAACAGTTGCTGCTACCTTCACAAAGGTGCATTGTCTCAGAGTTTACAGAGCACGCCACTAGTTTATTTATTTATTTATTTATTTTTGTCACTGCTTAAATTTGCTGTGTCATATGTGGCACAAAAGTTTCTGTCTGGTAACCAAACAGGCTTATCGCTGAGCTGACCAAATGTTGCTGCATAGTTTGCCAACGTGGGGCTCCAGTATGTCTGGCCGTGTGGTGGTAAGATTTGGCATGTGTGAGTTCAGGGTTTGTCCTCATCTTTTAGAGGAAGAAAATTATACGTTAGTGAGTACAGTAATATTTTCAGTGAGTAGAAATAACATGCTGTCATGACATAATTTATGAGAGGTATTTAGTAGGCCATGCACAAATTTTAGAACAGTGGTAATTTTAGAAACTTATAGTTATTTGCCCTTAGAAGAACTGAAGACATCTGGGGCCTACATCTCAATGCTCAATCTACATTTTAATTTGTTTACTAATCAATTTATTGACCATTTTTGGTTTTTATTATAAATTATGGGCTTCATATTTTGGCATAGTGAAGAAAAATATCAAATGTGGGATATAGCAAAAGTAATGTCTTAGAAATACAGTTAAATTTGTGTACTGTAATTGAACATCCGTGTAATCAGGAACTGGTAAACCAAGTAAGTGTTTAGCTGATAGGGTTCTATTTCACAAGGAATGGCTGTGTAATGAATGAGTTAGTGGCTCTGGCTTCCACTCTTGGATCTTGCTAATATATGCGAAAACAATATACAGCCAATTCTTGATTAATAGGACGTTTATGTAATTTGTAGTCGCTAGTGCTTTTCCCTGTTTCTTCTTGTTCCTTGCGTCCTCTTCCCTTCTCATTTTCATGTTAACCAGGGGTGATGCTTAAGATAGGTTTGGGGTGGATGAGTGATGGGAATTTATTTGCTAGACATTTTGGCTAATATATAGGGAAGCTAAGAATCATTAAAATGCTTTGCTGCTGCTAAATTCTAGAATTAGTCATTTATATATTTAAAAATTTATTCAGCCTTCTTAAGGCAGTCTCAAGTTGTGTCTGTGTAATTCTGGGTCCAAGAGCTTAAAACTCTCTATGATGCTTTACTATTTATTTTTGTACAGATTCTTGTCCAAGTGTGCACATCTCAGCATGGTTTCCCCCCTGTGATTCTGGGATACTGAGTTGTTGAGAATCAGGGAAAACCTGTGTTTTAGCCCTCATTGTCTTTGAAGCTTGCTAAACAATTGAACATGGTCACTATAGACAGGTGAGTTTTAATTTAGGTTTCCCTTGTGTGGAAGCACAGTTTGATCTGTATTTCTGTAGGTCACGCAATTAAGCAATTTTACAGTTCTAATTTGGGTTATTCTAACACCTACCTGAAACACTGTTGGCTGCAACTTAGAAAATGATAGAGGATAGATTTCACTTGGATGCCATCCAAATAAGGCTAATTGCACTAAAAGGACCTTGTTGTAAAGAAGTTCCAAAGCATGAATACTAACACCAACATCCTTGTGGGCTATATTTTCGTAATTGCAACAATTATGGGCATTGGCTAATATATGAGAAATCTTTTGACAAGGTTTTTGATTCTAATTATTCTTAGAGTGCATCAGTTTGTTTTCTTCAAAATACATTTAATTTGTGAATCACTCCATTCATTATGCTTGTTTAAATACAGTTAAAAAAAGTTGAATGATAGGAATATTATAATTAAGAAAAGGTGAATATTTGAAAAGATTAGTTATTTTTAAAGCTCATGAATTATGAGTAATTGATTAATTACAGTAAGGTGAATGTAGCATGTGTTTAAGGACTACAAAATGATTATAGTTTTTACCACTACTGGGGTGCGTAGGGAAATCCAGAGTCCTTGAGACTGAGCTCAGGTGAACAGGTAATTGTCATGTTTTTGATGTGATGAAGGGAGGAACAGGTTGATGTCTTACTTTGCTGTTGCTTAAAATTTTACAAGTCCAAGCAGACTCAGCTACACAGCCGCTAACAAAGTTGAGGTATTTACTAAGTTCTTTGGAGCCTCTGGGAAAGAACCATTTCCAGACTCTTAGATTGTTGGTAGACTCGGTTTCCTTGTGATTGTCAGTCTGAGGCTTCTGTTCCTGCCTGGCTGTCAGCAGAGTCGATGCCCTGTTATGAGAGACCACTCACGGTCTCTTTCCTATATTCCCCTCGATTTTTAAAACCAGTAAACCCAGGAGACATATGTCAAGGTCGCCTTTTGCGTTGCGTGTCTCCAGCTTCCCTTTCCCACCAAACAAGACACAACTCTGTGGTATAAAGGGATTCCTTTTGAGAGGATCACAACAGTAATACCAGGGGATGTGGATCATAGAGATCTTAAACATCCATCTACCATACCATGCTATTTGAAGTAGGAGACCCAGAGTCCAACTAGAGGGGATTAGAAATGGCTTCCTGGAGAAGAGTATCCCAGAGTTGGCAAGTCATGTGCTTATGACAGAGCCTATGTACCCACTCCCTGGCTTTGTCATTATTATTCCCCCAGTGTTTATTGAGGACCTGTGATATAATCATATCACCTTATTGTAAAAAAAATCAAGCTTCCTGAGTCATAAAACAAGGATAATTACATCTACTTTAAAGTTATTCCTATTAAAGAGATAATACAAATAAAAAACCTGACAAAGAGAGGCGCCCAGTGAAAGGAGCTCTCCGAAGAACTACCTATTGTATTGGAGATACCCCAACTTTTGTTACACATACTAGGGAAATGTTGACATAGATTAATTCAGTTATTCTGTCTCTTATTGAACAGATATTGAATCTTCAACATCAGGACTGGGACTAGGATGAGCACAAGGAGATACTTACCATGAGCTCCAAATTTCAGGGATAGCGGTTCAAGAAAATCTAAGTGGTACCATCAATCATGTGCTAATATAATATATAAAAAAATTAACACAAAGAATCCATAACCCAAAAAAGTATCAAAATAAAGTCAGTTTCAGTATCTGCTTGTACTGAGCCATGGTAGAGTCCGAGGCATAAGTAAAAGTTAAGAATACCAATTCTGTTTTAAAAAAATCTTGTCATTAATTTTGTTATTCAAAAATATTAATTTATCCTGATCATTGATTTTCCAGTTATGTTCCTAGGAAGAGTGCCTCCCTCATGTCATTCTAGCTTTGCCTTGCTCATCTGGTATAAGGCTTTTCTTATTTATGGGACTTGGAAGTGAAATGAGTGGTACAGAAATTTAATCAAAGTTGGACTTTACTTGGGATATTATTTTGACTACATTTGAATATTAGTTTAGGTTAACATGCTGTTCTTCTCAGTACTTTTTCAGTTTCCCCATTCATTACAATAATTGTCAGCCATTGTCTAAGTGACCAATGTATTTTACCAAAAACGTTCTTGTGTGCAAAGTGCAAAATTTCTGTATATATTTTGGAGCTGCTTTAAATATCTTCTAGTATTAATAAAGTCTAATTATAGTATTCAGATAATAACAAGTCTTTAGTTTTTGATTTTGTTTTAATTCTTTTTTGGTTTCAGTGGCTTCATAATCATACTTTTTAGCTATTTCTCTTTATTATGCATGCTTCCCACAATGGAAGTGGTTAGAATAATTGGGATGTAATATCAGAATGTCCTTTTTTATTTCGAATGTTTATTATAATATGTTTTCCTTCTATTGCCTTGTTAGAAAGGCTGAGATTTTTCTATGGTCTGGGCATTATTCCCGTGATGGATTTTTAGTGCCATGATAACTATAGTATTGCTACACACTTTCACATTTTTAAGATGTATAAACCCAGGTTGCTACTTGCTGTTTTGAATGTGTTTCAAATAATAGTCTTCCTGTAAATTTAGATAGTTGGGAAAGGGAAGTATTGAAAGTTTCCAGTTAACCAAGGTGGAAGGAAATCTCTTTAAATTCAGTGGATTTCTTAATTGTAGAGCTTTTATGACACAGTAGAGAGACTTAGTTTTTTCTTTTTCCTTACAAGCTAACAAATAAATGCCCCACTTCAATAAACAAACAAGCCATATTTTTTACGTTAAGTAAAACTGCAAGTTATTTTGTCTAGTATAATTAGTTAGGTAAGTTTTCTCTATTCAAGTTTCAAAAAGAGAAATGTGGTCCCTTGAATTAGAACTGCAGGAGATCCACCTGTACTGTGTGCTACACAAACAGGACCCTGTTGTTATTTATAGCAGTGTGTCTTTGCCAGTGGTGAGTTGTTAAAGTAGATGTCACAGAGGAATTGATTCTTATCATGGTACTTCATTAGCTGTTTCATTAGATTTCTCTTCCTTCAAGTCAGCTGATTAGTATATTTCTTGGGATTTTTATTTTATAAGATTAACCTATGATGTTTTAAAATTTTGTAACCTCTGACTGAGTATTCAAGGCATTTGCACTCTTCTACAGTTAAGAACTTAAGTATTCCCAAACGATGGCTCTTTATTTGTGTCTATAGAGGCCCAGTAAGTAACCGAGAACAGAGCAAATCTTGACCTTTATGTTATATTCTTTGCTGTGTAAATCTTGAGTCAAATCTGTTCTCAGGTGTGTACAGGGGTATGTTGATTATTTAGTCCAGACAACTTTGATGAACACTTAAGTTACATGATCTCGTCCCCCGTCAAGACTGTGGACAGCAAAGTAAGGGATTTTCAGAGACATTCAGCTATGACCAGGGGCGTCTCCAACTATTTTCCTAAATCTGTGATCACTTGGATTCCAGAAAAGGTGGTTTCCTACTATCTGGCCCCACTGCACAGAGAGAAAATCCTTCCATGGAATTGGAACCAGCCTCAGCCATGAGGATTTCAGAGCTGTGAAACCACTACTGAGAAAATGGTCAACTGGACCCTAGCCAGCAGCTGGGCCTTAAAGACTGGCCTCCTTCTTGCCTTTGGGGGGAGAGGCAGCCTCCTCCCAACTTCACTGTGCCCTCTCCTGTGGTTTCAGTGGGTGTCCTTGTCTTTTCTTATTCTCCTTTTTTAAAGACTGGCTTGAACTTTATTAGCTGTGCAAATTGGAGACCCTTACCATTTTTTTTTTTTACTTTCTAATTGAATATGTGTTTTTCTACACATGTGTGCTTTAATTTTAATTTCTGTTCTAACCAAGAGGAAGAACCTACACTAGCTGGCAACAATGATTTGAATAAGGTGGATCAAAGGGTAGGTGCTGTTGTAGTTAATGGGGTGGATCAAAAAGGCAAAGGAATCAGGATCCCTTTTTTTTTGGTACTTCCTCTTCCCAGCTTTGGACTGTGTATTTATACAAATGAATGAAATTCCATCTTGTTCAAGTCACTATTATTTTGGAATTTCTGTTTATTTTTGCTGACCTTAATCCTATTCTAAAGGCGGATGAGACAAATTTTATAATGCTTGCTCCGGAAGCTGGGATGGTTAAACTAAATGGATAAAATAATGGATGAAAGGGTTGTCTGTTAGGAATAGCTGAGGTTGGTATGATTAAGGCAAGGATCCAGGATTCAAGGTTTCTACTAGGAAGACTGACCAGGACAGCTCTTAGAAGAAAACAGAGAGACATTTTTCTAGAGTTGACTTTATAAAACCAGTTGAACCAGTATTTCTGTTTACTGCTTCAAGAGCCCTAGTTTTTTTTAAACTATCTAATTTATTGATATAAAGAAATATATTATGTACTATAAATTGCTCTTAAACCATCTCCCGGGGATCAGCATGTTTGAACACACACAAATTATGGATGAAATCATAGTGCAAAATTCAGTCGTGCCTCCTAGTATCCATTTAAAAGGTATCCAGAGGGAAAAGCTTACCCTGTGTTATTAGTGAAAATTCTACCAGGCACTCTGATGTTTCTGCCACTAGGAAGCCTTCTAACCTTTTAAAGTTGCTTATAAGGTCTCATTTGGAAAACAAATCTGTATCTGTGGTGGACCTTGCTGGAGAAAGAAATCTACACTTTTGAAATGGGTGCAGTGGGTTTGCATTCACCTAGGAAATAGTGAAACTTACTGCATTGCAGGCACAGTTTTAGGCGTGGAACGCCAGAGCAGGCTATCTAATTACTGCTTCTTTCTTGTCATTTTTCGCCTGTGAGCTGCTGTCACAGACTCTTCTGAGGTACAAGAATAATTAAAAGGCCCACAGAGATTAGTGTGCATGTGTGCTTTGGATTTAAACTGCTTTGAGTAGACTGGACCTAGCAGATGTTCAGAGCTGACTCATTTCTTAGGGGTAGGCCTGAATTCATCAGAGGCTTCCTGCCGAGAGTCTCTAGTTTGCTTGAAGTGTTTTGTTTTTCTCTCTGACTAACACTTCCCCCCTCAGCCTTTGGAGTTTTGGTTATTTATTATACAGATTTCTCTTTAGGTGACCTTCTCATACAGCTTTCTTTGGAAATATTCAAAATGGCTCTACATTGGCTCCTCCTGACACCAAACTTGCTTCTGTAGAAGAACCTTCTCCAGTCCTGAGCTGCTCTTAGGAGGAGAATCCAGAAGGTGCTCCCAGAGTTGTGATGTCACTGGGTCCTACTGACCAAAGATCACCAGTAAGAGAGGATTTCTGAACTCCAGGGCACCATAACAAATTCTCTCTCTCTCTCTCTCTCTCTCTCTCTCTCTCTCTCTCTCTCTCGTGTGTGTGTGTGTGTGTGTGTGTGTGTGTGTGTGTGTGTTAACTTTAATATTTATTTTTGCAGTGCTCTAGCTTTAGCCCAGGCACCTGCAGGTGGCCGTCCAGTCCAGCACTCTACTACTGAGCTCCCACACCTTCACATGGTTTTGAAGTAAAGGCGGTAGCACTCCTCACATTGTACCTTTACAGTTTCTGCTGCCTGACCCTTTTCTACCCACTAAATCAGCAAGGAAGAAGTTCACTTGGAAATTTGCATCTTGATTTGTGTCCCTGCACATCTATTTTAGCTTTTCAGCCCTGAGCCCAAACTTTTATTTTAATATTCATCAATGTATATCATTCAAACATGATGCTTGTTTATTTTTATTTCCTCTCAGGAGGGCTTTCCAGTAGCAGTGTTATTTTTTGTTTACTTTTTAGTTAATGATTTATTTTTGAAAATGTTAATGCTTGCATATGTCATTCCCAGCTCAGATAAGCCGAGAAAGTCAGGAAGTATTTCTCTCTTTACTCATCTGAGCTCCTTTGCCTCCTAGATAGCAAGGAGCCAGTATATAGTCAAATTTAAATTTCATCTTTAGGTAAAATGTACACCCTGTGGTGTTTGCCCACATTCCTGTAAGGATCCTGTGAGTGTTTGAGTGGATAGGGAGCAAGCATTGGGTGGAGAAGTCCTGAAATCTGTGTAGAGTACTTGGGATTCTTATTTATCTTTATTACTTCTGTTAATGTCATTAGGGCAGCAAATTACTTGGATGTAAGCATTTTTCTTTTTTTGTTTTTTGAGGGAATCTGGACAGATCATTTTATTTGCATTCTAGTACATGTCTTTCAGTCTCCTTTATAGTTTTGGCATTATGTTCCCTAGTGGAGTGCATACCAATCTCAGGCTCACTACATGCTGTGTAGATCCTATCATGAACCTAGGGTGGTCCAGGATGGTTTATCAGTGACCCTAATATATGTTTTTATTTTTTTATTTTTCCCCATTTTATTGATATATATAAGTGCGAAATTTAAGGTTTACAATGAAGTTAAGCATTTTGTGCACCTACATATCTTGTCAAGGTGACAAGGACTTTCCCACTCTCCTTTTGTCCCTCCCCCTTCCCATCCCCCTCCCTCCCTGCCCTACCCCCGTGTTTCACTTTGTCAGATCACAACTCTTCTGGAACTTAAAATGAAAAACAAAGTGTCCTTAATATTTTGAAGGTGCTCTTAAAGTCCCTTCTCCATTGAGTGCCAAAAACATGATACCTGACCCTCATGGACCCTTTTGTGTCATGTATGTTTATGACCAAAATACTTAACCACAAACAGACATATGAATTCATTTTCCTCTCTCAGTCATCATCTTCTTTCAGGGCATCAGCCTTGTGGTTAAGCGTAAATATTGAATGAGGTGCCAGAAAGTGCAGACAGACAAGGACATGTAAGTCTGGGGCGCCAGTCTTTCCTTTACATCCTACTGCTGTTTGGTATCCAGCAATGGGAAATATCTATAATGTTCAGAAGAAGTAAGAATTTAGAAGAAATTGTCTTCTAAGGACGGTGACACTCCATTGTATTTTGATCATATCTCGTTTTCTGGACCCAGTCCATTTCAAGTGCCACCACTTTTTCGTCCCTTGCCCAGAACACATGACCTTCTTGTCTATTCATTTTTACTTACTCTAATGCATCATGGTTATTTTGAATGTAGGGAGTGACCTCTTAGAATAATTTTTAGTATGTCTTGTTCGCTATCTTTAGTATCAGATTTCTGATGTAGGTGCAATAGGAGCTCTGTGGTTTCCGACATATCACTTACTTTTCAATCCTTATTTGGACTACCCTTAGGTAAGTGAGGGTGATAGTACCTGCTTCAAATAACCATCATGAGAATTAAATGACAAACCAGATTTATAGCACTTCGCATCAGGCACTGACTGCCAGGCACCCAATATGTGATTAGTTTCTTTTTAAAAATTATTTCTTTCTTTTGTTCCTCACCAAAAAAAATTTCTGCCGTGAACTGGTGTTACTTTCCCAAACAACTTGTGTCCAATTTCAGTCTTGGTTTTGTAATTTGACTTTTATTGTGTAACTTTTGAGTGTCCTTCTTTTACCTTGCCAATTTAAGTTCTACTTATTCTTTAATATCCACATAAGCATATATGTGTAGCAGGACCTTTTCTCATACTTAATTTCTCACTAATCTACCCTTTGCTTTAACTCCCTTTATACCATATAAAGTGTGATTCCATAAACCCAATATTGTGGCTTTTCTATTCCAGGTATGTATTTTCCTCATTATTTCTTTCAGTTTTCCTGTTTTTCCATTGTTTTTCTTAGCTTCAACTACATATTTTTTACTCACGGAGAGAAGTATTTTGTGGTTTTCTTTCAAAGGCAAGTATACATTAAGTGCTTGGCAACCAGTTATTATATAAATATGAAACTTTGTCTACTGTTGACATGTAGTAACTACTAAATTGCATGTAATAGATACTCATTCCTAAAGCAATATATTCCAAACAAATTTAATATTTCTATATTTAAATATTAGCATATATTATGGAAGCCTTTTGCAATTATAACTTCTAATACTTTCCTTTAAAAAAGTAAGTACTGGGCACTGAAATACTTTTGTCTGCAATGCTGTCAGGATTTGAAACCGATGGGTTGATGTTTTTTATCCTACAAGAAGCCCAGTGGCCAGCAGCCTTGGCCGCTCTGAGTGCCCCGGACTCTAGAGTCTTCCTTCCTTGTCCAGTGTCATCCACACATTCACTGCCTTTTTATGCACGTCACATCATTTTTGTATTGTTAGCTTTTACACTTCCAAGTGTTCGTTCTACATTTTGGGCAGAAGGAAGTATGGGGCGGCAAAGTGTAGTAAGGAGTACTTTTTTCAGGTCTTTCAAAAATATTTTTGTTTATAGGGACAGCATAAACTCTTACAAAACTCTGGCCAGCAGATTTTTATATACATTTCCTTATATGAAGTAATAATGTCCCATGGTTGATCTCTCTGGAATTTGGCTGGAAGTGGGGCTACCTGAATGTTGGTGCAGGCAGTATTGCATGCTTATATTAAGCTTAAGCAGCAAGTTTCCCTGTGGAACATACTTTCTATTAGATAGCTTTCAGAAAAATTTATTTTGGGGCTAATGAACCTACTCACTTAACTTTGAAGGGAAGTTTCTATGTCTTTTGAGGGAATTTTGATGCTTATGAGCTTTCTCAAAAGACTATAACAAAATATATTGTAATATTAGGTTTGGATTGAAAAGCTACTCAGGATGTAAATTCTTGTTTTATTGCAGAAAGAAAAAGGATAAGACACAATTTAGCGTCATGAAAGACACAATAGGCATTTCTTTCCCCTTGTCTTCATGTGTGTGCCCTTTAATTTTTTTCATTCCTTAAACAGAGCTCAGGCAACCCCAAATTAAAGTGGCTCATGCTGGGTAGCACATGATGATTAAATCCTGTCGGGCTCTTCTGGAGATGGACAGATAACAGTTCTTGCAGAAAACCTTTTGTGGTGTCTGAAAAGACAACTGTCATAAAAATGCTGTAACTCCCCTGTGTTACAAGATGAAATGTAATTAGATCCGCTCATGTCCTTTGCAGGTAGTGATCCCTTCCAGGGTATTTGCAGTGTGTTGACTGAACAGAAACGGGGAGTCCTAAGTGAGATTTCATTATCCACGGGTGCTTGTTTTAAGTACCTCCGGGTTGTGATGTATGCTTAGCTAATTTAGTGCCCTTTCTAAACTGATTCTCAATAGTTTAAAAGTGCTTAGTGTCAGTATATATTGTCCATTAGCGCACAAAAGCCTAGAGAAAGCATCACGTACCCTTTGGTAATGGACGAATGGATAGGGGTGGAAGTTGAAAGCTAATTATCTTTCTACATGTGTCACATTACCTTGCATTGGAACGAACTGAACTTATATTTTGGAACAATTCCCTTTTGTTTTTGTGAAATATGCAAATAGCTGCTAAAGAATAAATTATCTGAATTGCTAACAATCAGTGACTTTTTCAGAGCATCTAGGAACATAGTACACTTTTTTTGAGATAAGGTCTCATGTGGTGCTGGAGACTCAGTCCTTCTAGCCTTGTGCTTGCTTGGCAAGAACTTTACCTCTGAGCTATATCACCAGCCCCACTAAGATACATTTTTCCCCATTTTATTGATATGTTCAAGTGCACAGTTTAAGGTTTACAGATACATTTTTGATACCCTTCTCTCCCTTTTTTAAATTTACAGAGGGACTGAAAGGAGCTTGAGTCCTCAGAATCCACGAGGACGGCAGAACAATTTGCAGCTTTTGTCCTGCCTGTTGTGTAGGGAAGGTAGCTGTTTGCTTATAGATAGTCTTCATGGTGCGGCTTCTGAGTTGTAACCCTGACAGGAGACAGCATGCTTTGCCTGTCTCAGTGGTGCACGTGAGAGCAAGTGGAAGCAGGGTGGGAAGTGTTGTAATTCCAGTTCCTGGAGTGTGCAGGGCTGGACAATGATAGGTTGGAGGCCAACCTGGGAATTTAGCAAGGTGCTGTCTCAAAATAAAAAAGATAAGAAATGCTGAAGGCAGGAATACCTCCATGGTAAAACACCCTTCCATTTCTTAGCCAGTACACCCCAAAATTCTGTAGCACAGTTTTTATTTGTATTAGAATTTCTTGTCAGTGATGCAAAGAATTCACATAGCTGTTAGAAAATGTTAAGCCTTCCAATTTTGGGCATAGCATCAATCTCTAACCCGTTAGCCTAATAAAACCTATGCTTTGATGTAGGCACATCTCATTTCTATTTCTTCCAAGTGCCAGGACTCAGTTGAATACTGTTTGGCACCACATGGGTTTTTGATCTAGTGGATAATATTTTGTTAAGTGGATATTTATGAACATATCATATTTCAGCACTTATGTATATAATAAGGGTACAATATAGCTCTGACTTTGAGCTTTCTTAAGAGACACAAGTCCTCATGTATACACATATTGTAAGCAAAATCCTAAAGATGGTCTGTCTCTCCACACTCCGTGATCTCATTCCCTACCTAGTGAATCAAATACAAATTCAAGTACTGTTTATTGCAAAAGGGTTTTGTATGTGACATTAAGGCCCCATCTCAGTTGACATTGCCTACATAGGCCTGACCCAAGTGATGATGAATCCTATAAGTTGTAGTAGTTGAAGAAGTCACTGTGGTTGAAGTCCTGAGAGGCACTTGTCATTGCTGCCTTAAGAGAGGGTCTGAATGAAAGGGCAGGTGAACAACATCTGGCTGGACGTTGAGAATGGCTGCTGCTGACAGCCGGGGAGGGAATGGGCCGCAGTTCTAAGAGGAGCAAGGAGGTGGAATGTATTCAGCATAAGAGGCAGGCCTGGCAATCACCTTGATTTTGGCTTTGTAATATTTCGAGCAGAGACCTGCCTGAACTATGTTCACTTGTAACCTATGCAACTCTGAGCCAATAGCTGTTTTGTCCTAAGCCTCGGTTATTTGTGGTGATTTTTAACAAACAACAGAAAACTAATACTCATATATTGTCATTTCCTTTATATGCTGGAACGTTAGGTACTGCATTGATTGTTAGGATGAAAAAGAAAGAGAAAAGAAAGAAAGAAAGGAAGAAAGAAAGAAAGAAGAGTTGGGTAATGGTAACAGAATTTGAGGTTTTCTACATATCCTCATTTTGTACATGAGAAAATAGAAATGCAGAGAAGTTCAAATTTTGTCCAGGATTTTAGATTTGTTTCGTGGCAAAATTGGATAAGAGCTGGTTTCACGATACAAAATTCGTTTTATTTATTTATTTATTTATTTATTTCTTGCCTGTTAGTTGATCCTTGGTGAATAATAAATTCTAGCTTTGGATTGTAAAAGTGTAACTTATCTAATTAATAGCACACACTTTCTCTGTCATAATGCTAGAGAAGAAGGAGAGCAATGGGGAGAAAAGGTAATTTCAGGAGAGCGTTATGAGTTTTTACTTAAATAATTTACAGCATTAACTAAAGTGTGTTGCACATTGTTTTGGCTCATAATCCAGTAGAGAAGCATTGATGCAAAGGGTGAATGATGAATGGGGTGAGCGCTTACATTTAAAAACTTATTATGATAGTGGAGTGCTTTTTGAGTATTTTGAAGAACATTAATGGTGATGTATATTTTATTTCAAAAATTTTAACGTTCACCATATATATATATATTTTTTTTTGAGACAGGGTCTCACTCTGTAGCCCAGGCTGGTCCTGAACTCATTATGTAGCCCAGTACGGGAATCCTGTCTTTATCCAGAGGCTGGGATTACAGGTGTGCACCACCACACCCAGCTTTATGTAGTGCTGGGGAATTGAATTCTTTAACAGCTGTGCCATTCCTCCAGACCCTCCCCATAGTTTTTGATCACTCCTCTTGGTCAAACAACTGCTTTTGGCAGTTTCTGTCAAAAGAAAATGTTACATTGTGTCCTCATCCACATAAGTTACTGGCGGTGGTGCCGTGCAATTTCTGGCTCTTCTCCAAAGTCAAAATGACTATGAAAGTTAAATATTTTGAGGCAGCTGTGACAGTAGGACAAAAGATGGTCATGAAAGGGGTCTTCCAGAACTGCTGCAGACAGTGACAGGAATGTTGAGATAAGTGGGCTTGAAGTGAGGGGGAGAATGTTTTGAGGGGGAATTAATGGCAATACATCTCTAGTATAATAAAATTTCATTCCCTTTAAATTTATACATTTACCATATTCTTTGATCATCCTTTGAAAGATGTATAAAGTATTATTGCCTTTCATCTTGACTCAGTGCTGAGTTCTTTTTGCAATGATGCTGATACTTAGAATATTATGAAAATGGCTTTTTTGCTTGAAATATATTTAGCATTTTCTTTTAAGCATCTTTAGTGACAGCAACTCTTTGTCCCTGGAAGATTAACTTGATACTGTTTCTGAACAGCTTTTGTATAGTTCCAATACAACGAGTTAGGTTTGGTGATCAGCCTAAATAATATAATATAGACAGCTTGGGTAATTTACAAAAAAAAAAAAATTAGTCTGTGTAATCTAATAGAATGAAAATGCAAAAATATATATGTTTTAAGATGGACTTACTTATTTTTTTTTCCTAAATTAAAATCTTCATGAAAACTTAGAATTCATTTGGAGTAGTGCTAACACTAACTTGAGTGAGTATCCTTTCTCTTCTGGTAAATAAATAGATCATGACATTTGGGGGGAATTGAATCCTGGGAATCCCTTTCCCTTTCCGTTTGGAGAGACTTGAGAAGTTGCTTCACTCTGCCCTGGCCCTGTCTCCTCACCTCTCCTCTCCTTTCCCTCCCCTCTCCACCCCTTCCCTCTCCTCTTCCTTCCTCTTCCTCTCCCTTTCCCCTTTTCCTCTTTCTCCCTAAGGTTTTCTCCCTTTCCCCCTTCTTTTCCTCCTTCCCCTCCCCTTCCCTTCCCTTCCCTTCCCTT
>PVKB01002407.1:17500-49849 GCA_004027205.1 Ctenodactylus gundi | reverse complement strand
ATGGTGGTGCATGAAGTACCTAACTCTTCAGACCCCAGTTTTATCAAGTATAAAATAGAGACTATTAGCATGATCTTTATGCCTGATATAGGGACATACTCCATAAAGAAATGACCTGAATGGATTAATTCCTGGTAGTTTATATGGATAAGCCTACTGCATAGTGTGTGTTTAATCATAGCTACCTTATACAATGTTATTTTTAGTGGTAGTTAAGTGTTATTTATGTTCAGGTTTGGTGAATAAGGAGTGTCTGGTTTTACTTGAAGCCAGGAGACACAATGCCCCAACTCATGCCATTCTTCATTTATCTCTTCATGAGCCCTCCTTGAGCCCTGGATGGTGGCATGGAGGGTATTTGGGGGAGGAGTGGGGGCTCCTGTGTTCCCTTAATCTCCCCTTCCAGACCTGGGCCTCCTGTCACCACAGGCGCCCTCCGGCTTTTCTTGGGTGTGCTGGCCTCCCGGCTAGGACAGCCTGTTTGCAGATTTGTATCCACAAGGAGAAAATGCAGCCTTTGTCCCTGTGGAGTCACATTCTAGCGGGAAGCATAGGTGACAGATGAGTTTTCTTAAAACCTGCTGTTATCTTCTTTCTTGGCTACCCTCTCCTGACTCTGAAAAGGTGGACTCAGCTATATGCGGTAGATGTGCTGCTGTTTCTGTATCAAGTTGAGCTGCTGACATGGAGACTGAGCAGAGAGAGAACTGAGCACCTCCGTTCCTTGCATGCACTTTGGAGCAGAAGCAAGCAAAGCTGGCATCTCAGGAGGGAGGAGCAGGATGATGCTAACAGATAGAAACTGTTGATTACAATGAAAATGTTATAGAATAGATCTCTCAAAAAAAAAAAAAAAAAAAAACAGCAGTCAATTGATGTGCTGGATTCACCACATACTTACAGTTCTTTTCCCCATTCCTTAGTTCAACAAATTACGAAGTTTCCTTTTGGTTTTATATTAGTCAACTTGAAAAATTAAAATAAACTTTCAAACAAGACATGAGTGACTTTAAGTATGTATAGAATGCCCACCAAGCCGTGCAGGCTTTTGTTAGAACTGGCCTGAACCATTAAGATGAAGGATCAAGATGGTCTCTGACCGGGTTGAGAGGTGACGTAAAACAGCAAGGGATTCACTGGTTCATAAAGACCTTCGCTCTTCCCACCTGAAGTGAATAGAGATTATGTCAGAAATAATCATGATATTAATGTATCATAATAGCTGATATCTATACAGCTTTTTTAAACTTAAAAAGTGCTTTGTTTCAACCAGCTTATTGAATTTCTACAATACTGAGATAATAATAGCTATCATCCATTCTGTGAGATAAATGTAACTGTTTTCAAGCCCGTGACTTCACCGCTATTGTCTGTTTCAGATACTGCACAAAGCACATCATTGTATGATTTATCTGATTCCTTACCACAGTCTTCAGAACTATGATTTTACCAGAACAAAGGCCCTATGTAGGCTCTGGCTTTGTTTTTCTTCTTCTGGGTTAAATCCTAGGAGTTTAGCTGGTACATTAGCTGGTGAATGACAGGTGCTTGTGAGTTGTAATTAAATGAAGGAACAGATTCTGTCTTTTGCTTGTTGCTATTTGTTTGTTTTGATGGGGAAACTGTTGAAGAGATACAAAGTAGTATGCGTGTCCAAGTGGTAGAACTAGAGTTGGCACCTAACAGGTGTGACCTCAGAGTATGCAGTCAGCTCATTTAATGCTATGGTCGTATTTTCTTTTAGCAGATTTCTGAGAATGTTAAATTCTGAGTGGAGTGGGATATACATGTAGGCTTTGAAAATAAAGCATATATTATGAAGTTAATTAAAAAAATAATTTAGGGAGTCACCCAGACAAGCAGGTGGACTTCCAAAAGGGAAAGGAGTGAGTTTCAAGTTTTAATCTTGAAATCATGGACAGTGTGAATGCTGCTTGTTTATGGAAGAATACAAATATATGAACATTGTGTAAATGTATATACATATGTTAAAATTCTATAATCATTCATTATTTTAAGATGGACAGGTTTGAAGTACAGACTTAATAAATGTTACTAGAGTTTACTATTTTATAAAACATATAATTAAAAAAGAGCTAAAATTTATTAAAATAGTGTCTAGAATTAACTGTCCCTTAATGCTTTTTAGCAAAACTTTCTGAAATTGTTAACATGTATGCTGTAGAAAATCTGAAATACATTTCACACTTTTGTATTTTCAGTATTTCTAGGTTGACAGTGTTGTGTTAAGGGTGAGCAGGATGTAAAGTTGTTTCAAAACGGATTTTATACCCTGTTTCCTTTTGGAAAAAGAAAAGAAAGTGGGAACCAAGATTATCATGGCGATGTAGACTTCAGAAGATTGTGAAGATGTCTTTTATCTTCACTAATATTATTGGTTGTTGTTTTTATAAACTATTCTATAATTTCTATAGGTGTCAGTGCTATTTCTTTTTGATCTTCAGTCTGTGTTTTGGAGGAAATGATACCTTTTCCCAAATAGTTATTAGCTATATACACATTCTCTCATGAATTATCTATTTTTCATTTACTCGAAGCTCCGTTTTTTTCTTTAATTTTCTAGCTGCTTATAGGAATTTCATGGCTGGAGCTACTCTGAGTTGCTAGTGGGTGAGCTGTTTGTATTCTTGAGACATAAACTAGAGAGCAGCCAGCCATTGTTTTGTGAATTGGATTAGGGGCTGCATAGAGACCCACCACCGCCTCCAGCAAATTCATCTTAAACTCAGGGTGTAAACTCCATAAAATCATCCCCCACTTTCATTAGCAAGAAAACAACGTGTGTGCATAACTTTAAAGATAAATAACTGCAACATTAGGGCTTTGCTTTAAAATCAGAGCAGTGAATATCATATATAATGATGTGGGTTTTTTGGCAGAGTGATCCTAACAATGCCTCAAGGCTCTTAGCGCCTTCCCTTTGTTGACACTCATCCCAGTGCTGTGTAGTAATGCAGCTTGCTTTGAAATCTTTCTCATGAGGCTTCGCTGGCCTGCTTGCATGTGGCACCTTGACTCCACTCACCTAGGTCAGTGTTCCTGTTGTCCCCAGCGCTACCCTAGTGAGCCTTTTTCTCCCAGGATCTTTTCATCCTCTTTGAATAAGCACCACTGTCTTAAGCCAACAAGGTAGAGGCACAGACATTGTTGATCCTTGTCTTTTTGTTTCAGATAAAGAAGTGTTCAGGTGGAGACTGTATATGGGAGTGGTCCTTTAGGCTCCTCCCCTTATCTGCTTATCACTCCTGCCCCCCTGAGCTCAAGAGCCAAGCTACTACCCATAGGTTAGCTGTGTAAAGTTTACTTTATAAAAACGTACAGGAGGAAATCATTTTGTTTTCCTGTCTTGATATTACAATGTCAAAATGGCTCTCTTTCTCTTTAAATGAAGGAATAAGGTTTTTGGCAATGTAGGGGACAGACATTATATGTAATCATTTAAAAATATTTCTTTATTTGTGATTTTATTGCCTGGAGGCCCAAAGTTTAAAAGTAACACAATCTTCTACCTAATTTTATTTTCACCAACTAGTCTTTCTGCAGGACAATGTTTTGACCACTTAATAGTATTAACTGGATAGTATAATTAGGGAAATCATTACTCACGTTTGTCTGCCAACTTGGGAAGAATACGTAAGAAGGAAAACCACAGAAGTTCATTTCTTTCAAAGAAGTCATGAGAACTTCATGCCTCTCCTGTGAAGTTTAGGTGTCTCACCTGTGGTAGCCAAAGGCATGAAAACATTTAGGAAGCCGCATCAATTGATGTGTAAGACTGCTTTAAATTTCCAGAGATATTCTAAATGCTCATCTAGTATCGTGATGCAAATGTTAACCTTTGTCTTACAGTGATGGAAGTAGTTGGCTTTCCTAAGGCTGAATAGGTAAAAATAAATAAATTCTACAGTATTAATAAGAAAACATTTATGGAGTTAGGGTATCATTGAGTGGATTCCCAAGAGAGTCATAGTAGCTCATGATTTGCTAGGTATTGGGACAGTCTGAGATCTTCAGTTACATCTGTGAAGGGACAAATGGAGATGCCACCAGATGTGAGGCATTGAGATGCTTGGAGGTCCTCCCACTTGTCTGGTGACTCTGCAGTGGAGGGACATCCACTCACGTTTCCACCATTCTGCCTTTTCTATATCAAATATGAATTGAGAGAAAATGACATTTTAGACATTCTTCGAATATGGTAAGAATAATTACATTGTGTTAAATGCACTCCCATCTTTTTGGCTTCTGTTATTGATTTTTTTCCTATTAGTCATTTAATTAACTGAGTTAAAAAACAAAAAGAAAAACCCATGGGGCTTACAGCTTGTGGACTTTGTAGTTTAAGAAGGAGACGGCTCTTAGTTAAAATAATAAATATGCCCTGCCAATGTATTTATAGAACAGAACTTTGTAAATTAAACATTTCGATTACACTGGAGGTACTTGCTTTCAGAAATTATTTCAGCAGAGTCAGTCTGTGCAGCGGTACATCATTTTAGAATAAGAATAAGCACTCATGAATTTATGGGACCTGGAAATTGGTTTTCTTATATTTGATTTTTGCAAAGCACAGTACGACTACACTCATCTCCTGTGAGCAGTGGTGTTTGGAAATGGGTTAAATATGCTATAGAAAGCATCTCAGGGAAAGGTGTCATGCAAGGCATAATTATTTCCAAGCGCTACATCTATGAGCAGCTTTCACAAAATCAAAGTTTTCTTGAAATAAAGATTACAATCAAGAGTTCATCTGTATACCATTGTATTTGGAGTACTTGCCAACACCCAGCTGAAAGTTACCTTGAGGGGAGAATTCTTCAAATTCATCAGTGTTGTAAGCAAATGTTGCTTCAATTCTGATTCCTGAGAACCATATCATAGAGTAGACGTAGGGCCAATAGTGGAAGAGTGGAACTGCTTACTATGTCTGGGTTTCTTCTCTCTCTCTCTCTCTCTCTCTCTCTCTCTCTCTCTCTCTCTCTCATCTTGAGGGAGTGGAGGCTCTTCTAAGGTATGGAACAGCAACCGATTGCAATGGGTGTCTGTTGTTTGTATCTTGCTTTGCTTTCTTTTATCTTGTAGTTTCCTTTGGGAAGAAAGCCTGAAACTCTTACATCTGTGCTCCTATGTGACATTTGACTTTTCTTGTCAGGTTTTTGAGTTCAGGTTCAGCAGATCATAAAATGAGGTTAGGGAGCAGTTCCTCTATTTCTGTTATTTGAAAGAGCTTATATAAGAATAGAATTAGCTCTTTTTATATATAGTAAAAATTAGGTACAAATCAGGCTAGATATATCTTTAATATATTCTTATACTTTGCTTGGGCTTGATCTGCTTAATTCTTTTCACTTGCAATGTATGATTACTGTAATCTCTTTAATTTGTACCAATAATGTGTAAAATTGTTTAAAAATTCTTGTGATTTAAAATCTTGCCATTTATGAATATCATTAATTTAAAGTGTGTGAGTCTTCCAAGGACAGGTAAGTGCTTGCTTGGCTGAATAGCTAGGTTGTTATCATCTGTGTAAAAGAGTTGGAGTTAGCACGTGCATTTTCTTTACAAACAGAAGAGATTGCACAGGCTTGGTTGGTAGTAGTCTCTGCCTATAAAGCTGCATGAGAGTTTCACCTTACGGATGTGGCCTCACGGCTTTGGCAGGTATTACTGTGTCCAGACTTGGTCACAGCATGGAACAAAGGAATATATAGATTTCCTTCCTGCTTTTGAATAATTAATGTCAGAAGAGTATCCTGAGCAGTGGTCAAATACAAACAAAAGCTACACGTAAAATAAGGGAGAGATTTGGCTTTTGGGAATTACCTAGCAGTGTTCACTGACTCCGTTGGAGGTGGATGTGCTTGTGGGTTTGGATAGTGTTTCCCTGTGGCTGGGAGCACCTACTGTGCTTGGGAGTGCACCCACGCGCGATGGCCCTACACACTGCACACACGGATGGGCAGCCCAAACCTGGTGTCACACAGCTACAGAAGGATTTGCTCCTCGGGCTCTCATTCAGTCCAGTACCCCTAACACCTTCTGTGAAGAAAGCGTGATTCTGTTCGCTTGGGGTGTTCTAAAACTGTTGGTATCTTAGAAGTACCTAAACTTTGTTTTTATTTTAGTTTATGTTGTTATCTTAAACCAAAACTCTGATTCCTAGGGATAAAAGAACAACTCAAGAAAAAAAATCAATATTTTGACCTGACTTAACAATGTGTAGATGGCTGTAACTGTTTTTGATAAACTCCTATTAAGTTGAAAGTAAGAAGATCCTATTTTCAACATAGTTGAGGAACTTGCATTGTAAGTTGTTCTGTTGGGAGTTCATTAGGGAGCAGTGAGTCTCCCCAAGTGGTCTTTGAGATATAAGTGGAACATTTCTCTGTTATTTGTTGAGCTTTGTTCACCAGTTTTTAAATAATATAAATATTGCTTCATTTATGTAGTTATTTTCTTTTGTGATTTTCTCATGAATAAAATCTCTTTAAAGTATTAACATTTGATTAAATGCCCTTGGATGCTGAGCTACATTTTTTCCTATAAATTTTTGTTGTTTATCTTTATAGCAACATTGAGAGGCCAGTCGATTTTAATATTCCTCTGGGCAGTTCACTGAAGAGTAATCGTGAGGCTCTGCACAGGCTAGGAAATATATTTCACATACTTTAGGAATCCAGCTTGAGCAGTGCTTATATCCTTATAGTTCCCTGTGCTAACGAGTTTGCTCTTGAAAACAAACAAAACAAAAAAGGTTTTTCAGATTACTCCTTAATTCATCTCTCTCATCTCTCTTTTTTTACTATCTTCTGTGACTGTCACAAGACCACATAAAAATATAATGCAAGATGCACAAATTTCATGTTTTGTTATAGATGCAGGATTCTTTGTAGTCAGGGAAATTGGCTCATGTCACACAAATAGCTTCTTGGAGAGATGTACACAGTCATCTTTTCACCCCTGATAGGGCAGAGCAGATGGGCCATGGTAACAGTTTCACTAGTGTCCAACTCAATGAACTCATGAGTTTCCTGGGGTTGCTTAATGGAGTGTGGGTGAGAAGTTACTTACACGGGTCTGGATAAGGGGCTATCTACCGGTCCATGAATGAGAGGTCACTTGTGAGGCCACATCAGTAAGTTGAAAGACAATTGCATCCCCAAAAAGCATATCCCAGCATAGATGACAACTTGCAGAAACTGCATTCTGTCTCTCCAGACTCATTGACCTGGACAGCTGCTCCTTTTCTCTTGCGACTTCCCTCTCCCTTGCTTGCTCCAGCCCTGTGGCTTCAGTACCCTTAAATACCCTGGTTGTACCATTCCTATGTAGGCCTGAGGGCACATGCCATGAGGGGCCTGTCTCAAAAGCCAGCATACATGCACCATAAGCTTGAAGGCATGTGCCACCAGCAGCAGGTAACACCTGTGGATAACAACTACATGGCTGCTCCTCCAGGCCAGATGGGATTTCTGGACTGGAGGACTCCACCTAGGTAGCCACTCCTAGTCTGAATACCTACTAGTTGTAAGGTGGTCAGAGTACTTATTATATAATAGCTCAGTAAAATATGAATTAACATACAGACCCACAGGCATTTACTGCCATAGGTAATGACAGGAGAAGTCCTTGAAAGAATAAGATTGAGATCAGATCTGTTGGTGTAGATGGGTAATCCCTGCACTGTGGTAGTAGCCTGAAGTGATAGGATTGTAAGTGTGAAATTTGGGCAACCTAAGGACCTAGTGAGACCCTATCTCAAAATCAAACTTAAGGAAAGGGGGAAGCTGGAGTGTGAAGGTTCTGGGTTCCATCCCCAGTATCAAAAAATATGATTAAAATAGAAGATTAGATAGGGAATTCAAAACTTTTGGCTATTTTTGCAGAAAATGTTTTTTTAAGATTCAATAATGAGTTAAGTAGAGAGTAAATTTTGTATATTCCTGCTGTCAGTTTAAAAAATATTTTACCTTTATGCTCACTACAGACTATAGGAAATGAAAATCAGTCTATAATTTTGTCTATCTTTTTCTTGCTTTTTTAAAGTAATTTTCCAAATGTTTACATTTTTCTGTTCAACTTTGTGTATTTCAGCTTTATGTAAACAATATTGAGTTCTATAAAGCCTTCAGTCATTTGCTTAAAAAGTCGTAACATATTCTTTATTCTTTTTTTGCTACAAGGTGGATTGAACCCTAGATTTTTGAAGTGAGTTACACCTTCAGTTCTTTTTTGTTTATTTTTGAATTTGGAGATGAGTCTCCTTGAGATTTTAGGTTGCCTATCCTGAGGTTGAATTCGTGATCATCCTTCTTCAGTCTCCTACAGGGCCGGGATTGTTGGCATGTGTCACCATGCCTGACTTAATGTAGTTTGGGTAATCTTTGTTGTGTGTGTGGCTCTATTGTATTTATTTACACCGCTGTGCTACAGTACTATTGACAATATCAAAAGTTGATACGGATTCACAGGAATTCTTACATATTGCCAGTATAATTGTAAATTGGTGTAAAACTTTTTTAAAAACAGCTTGGTATTAACTTGCAAAGCTGTGTTGTGCAGTTCCATTCCTAGGCATAGATTCTAGATCTAGAGTGAGGCGTTTGAATTGTAAATTTCATGAAATTATCCATAGTTGCTCCTTTCCTAAGTGTAGCATAGAAGGCTAGATGTCCGGCCTGTAACCAATGCCACTGATCTGTTGTGGAATAGTTACTTTCCATGCAGCAATTTGAACCCCAGCTATATTGTGTCTTATGGTAAGAATAAGTGAGCAGTAATTAAAACATTAATATCATTGAATAGTTTCAAGTTAGTTCAGGTAATATTTGAATGTAAATATTTCTATTGCTGCAGAAGTCCATTTTTTAAACCTGAACTTGATTTTAGAAATGCAAATACTATTTAATTATGATGTATCATGGTAGAGGACAGGGTAGCCACCTAGTGCAACATATAGTAGTGGATGAAGTATCAAAAGCTGAGGACTCCACAGGGCTCCACCTCTTGAGACTTGTATGACCTTTATCTCTGAACACCCCTTTCATTATTGGTGAAATTGGGATGACGATATCAAATTTGCCTTGATGGTTATATGCCTATTAACTGAATTAGAACCTAAGAAAATAATAGCTAAGCATAGTGATGCATGCCTGAAAATCTCAACATTTTTCCCCATTTTTATTAGTGTATATAGGTGATACACAGTGTTTGCATTGAGCTTTGAGTATTTTGTGCACATATATATCATGTCAATGTTACAGTCCCTTCTGCCCCTTTGACGCTCCTGCTCCATCCCTTGTCCCCTCTGACTTCCACTATCACACCCATTTGGTTCTATAAAATGTTTGTATTCTGGGTTTCTCATATTAGAGAAACCATGCGCTATTTAGCTACCTGAATTCGACTCACTTCACTAAGCATGATGGTTTCAAGTAGCGACCTTTTACCTACAAAACTCTCAAATTTATCTGTCTATATGGAAGACTAGTACTCGATTATGTACACATAACTCAATTTTTGGATCCAATGATCTGTTGATGGGTATTTTGGCATCTTCCACATTTTAGTTACTGCTAAATCTCAGCTCTTTGGGAGATTGAGGTATGCAGATAGCAAGATGTAGGCCAGTGTGAGCAATTTAGTGAGACCACCTCACAAAATTAAAAAAAAAATAAATAAAAGAGATGTAACTCAGTGACTGAGAGCTTGTTTTGCATGTGTAGATCAACTGTCACTACTGCAAACAAAACAAAACTTGAGAAAATTAATTTCAATCATGCAGTACAATGAAGAGGCTTGATATTGTTATTGTCTTCAGTGCTGTGTGAAGAACTGTGCTTTAAGAAACAAATCCAATTTGTGTCTTTTGAACATTTAAGCCAGAAGAATGTGCCTTAGTGTCCTAAGGCATAATAAAGTAGCTTTTAAAATAAGTATCTTGAACTCTGCTTAATATCCATACTTGCTTTTATTTCATTACATAAAATGATCAAGAAGCTGTCATAAGAATTTAAAGTAATTTTACCCTTTCAAATGGCTTGTCTAAAACTTATCTTTAAATAGAGATAAGATTCTAATTGTGAATTCTTCCTACTTCCTTTGGTCTTTTTAGGGAAAATTTCCAAAAATGATACAAGAGCATTTTTGTGTGGAGAGGGAGAATATATTGTAACATTCAGATCTTGATCTTATTCAATAACCACTCAGTGAGTTTCACACATAAGCATTGATTTCTAGCTCAGTCTTTTTGGTAAAATCCCAGTTCTTGATGAAAACATTCTAAACTTTAGCAATAATAGTAATTTGCATTTGATTCTTGCCTTCTAGAAAGCTGGAAATGTAAGACATTAAAAGTAATTGACAGTTTTTTCTAAGCTCTGTTTACAATAGCAGTCATGCCTTTTTATAGATGATAGATACCCTAAAGACTAGTTTATACACTTTAAACAACTTATAAATATTCTTTGAATTGAAAGTTGGAGGAATTAATACCTGTGAGTTAAAAACCCAGGAGTTGGTGTAGAAAGTGATTTGGACAAATGTGAACATTTTGAGACATCTAGTATGTCTTTAAGTTAAGGCAAAAAATATTATTTGAACAGATTTTGGTTTACGTCAATACTTGATCGTTAGAGGCATAGATCTAAAACTGAGTCATGTTGCCACTGGATTGTTTCCTATCTTGGCCTTTTTCTATTTGTAGTGTCTTAATTGGTTAAGTTACACCATTATTTCTATCCAAAGATATGTTTTTAGGATTAGAACATATTAACCAAATAAATTTGGGGAGTAATCAACTTACATACAGTAAATACCTGGGCTTGTTTTCTAAATTTTTATTTTAGAATGAATAGTTAATACTTTTGAGATGATCTGCTTCATTTGAATTTGCATAGAGCAATGTGGCATGCATCTTTTGTGAAAGATTTTTGACAGCATTTTGGCCATCTTTCTACTTATAATCAATTTCAAAACCTAGAAAAGTGAATATCTGTTCTCTGAGTATTTTCTCTCAGTGAATTATATTTTCTTATCTTTAGGAGACTATTACATTGTCTACTGTAATTATGTTTTATTGGCCTTTGGCTCGCACTTTGACCCAGGTTTTTTTTTTTTTTTTTTTTTTTGAAAGCTGGTGGTAGCCCAGTGGTAGCCAAAAGCAGACCATTCAGCCACAAAAAAGAACGTTAGCTTGAGGTCGCAGTGCACTGTAGGAAGTGTGGGGCTGGTCTCAGATAGCTAGCTTCGGTTTTGCCGCTCAGCCCCTGTGTGACCTCCATCAGATTTACTAACTGCTGAGTCCCTGTTTTCTCACCTCTGAAACAATGACGTGTTAGTATTTTTTTTTTCAATTTTACCATTCATCTTAATGGGAATACTGATATAAATGCTTATTATGGTGCTTAGCATGTAGTGATGTTCTGAGGCGGTTTGCCAATATGAAGCCTGAGGATGGTCAGGTAGGAGGAGAAATTGCAGAGCAGTGAGAATTGAGATGAGTGTGGAGTCCTTTCCTCACACTCAAGTAAGTCTTAGCTTAAGATCCTGTGCCATGTAAAGAAAAATTCCATATATTATCATTTATGAAGTTGGCAGGAATGTCAACATTTTTCTTAGCTACTGATGCTTATAAATATGTGCTTATGCTGAGACCTTGATCTGTGTTATACAGTGTATTTTTTTCTTTGTGATCTTTCATTTCCATTCCTTAGGGCTTTTTTGGCTGTGGTAACTTATTTCCAAGAGCCCCATAGATGTTAGTCTTGTGTGCCCAGTCTTAATAGAGCCTTAATATAAACAATAGTGTGTGTGTGTGCACCACAGCAACAACTTGAAACAGACCCTTGGAATATCAGGCTTTCAAGATGCCTCAGCTCTTTGTGCTCTGGGAAATGGGCATTGTTTTCTCTGTACTCTCCACTCAGGAGACCCCAGCCCCTGCCAGTTTCCTGCCTGTTATCTCTCTCCTTGACTCCTCTTCATCCCTCGTGGCCCCGGCTTGTGCAGTTCTACTGCACAGTTATCTGAAGGTCCTGGCACATCCTGATCTTTGTCTGCATAATGCCATCGTCACCCCCATGCACTTTTCTTCGTGGGTGGGACGCTGTGGCCACTCTATCTCTTATTTAAGGTGTTAGTTCCTTTGATGAAACTTGAGAGGTCAGTTATAACAGACAAAAAGAATAAAAATTATTCTAGACTTTTTAGGTTGGGTGAATAGAAGAATAATAGTATTTACAGTGCAAATTGCATTTTTGTTGAAGGAAACTGACAGGGCTATATAGAGGACAAAATATGAATTTTGCTACTATGACTGATATTTTTATTAGGGTAGATTTAGAATAATCATCTTCTTGCCCTGTCTGGTTGTGCAGGCCTGTAATTCCAGCACTCTGGAAGCAGAGGCAGTAGAACCACGGTTTGGAGTCCAGTCTGGCCAACTTGGTAAAAGACTGTATTGAAGTTAAAAAAAAGAAAAAAAGAAGAAAGAAAATGGGCTGGGGATGTAGTTCATTATGAAGGCCCTGCTGGCTTCTCAAAACTACAGACACATACATGCACACGCTCACGCACACATATGCACACACATGTGCACACACACATGCACACTAAGCATCTTCATAAGATGGAGACTTAAAAAAAAGAGGTAATGATGACAGGGCAGATATCCATAAAACCTGTTTTTTGTTCCTTGTTGTTCCTGTAGGACAGAGAAAGTGACGTGCAGGAACTAAGACTGAGCAGTCCAGTCAGTGACGTTTGTCACCTCTTGCAGGCCTGGAGTACTATCATCCCTGGGAGAGGCACTTAGCCAACACCATCTTTTTCCTTTGGGGCATTTAGTTGATGAAAAACAAGAAGCTAGGAGATAAAATGCAGGATAGTTCATCAGGATTATCCCCAGGAATGGCATGGTAGTGTGTGGCCAGCATTATCAGAAGACTATAGGGAGGAAGAGGAAGGGGCCAGCTGAAGTTAGAAGTGCACTAACCTCTGTTATGTTGGCAATAGGTAGAAGACTGGAACGTTTTATGCATCAGTGTAGAAAGCACAGATAAAGAGAAACTTTATGGTCCAAAGTTGCAAAGTCCTTTAACTCTATAGCAGAGCCAGGACCTGAAGCAGTGCTGCCCTGGCTTGTGCTAATATGTGCTCTAAGCCTCACCGAGAGAAGCCTTATGTGCTAAGTAGTAAATGGCAAGACTCACTGAGTTCTTGAACATTTTAAAATGTTTTAGTAAAAATCTTTTTTGATTATTTTCTTTATTTCCTTTCTTCTTTCCTCTCTTCCTCCTTCCCCCCCCCTCTCTCTCTCTCTCTTTGTTTGCGAACGAGCCCCAGTGATCTGACCAGAATGAGAAAATAATGAGTGTGATGACAAAGGGCCCGTTTTTCGGGGAAGAAAGGAAGGATGAATACTCAGTATTATGATTTGGATTTGGAACCTGCCCCAAAGCCCCGTGTATTTGGAAGGTGATTGGATATTGGGAGCTAAGTGGGCATTGTGAATTCATCTATGAGTTCCATGTGCTGTTAAGGCATGGGGGCCTGGGAGGGAGGCTGGATTATTCATGAGGGTGTAGTGGATCATCCAGTGGCCTAAAGAGTGCACTCGTGCCCTGCTTCTCCCCGCCCCTCTCCTTCCTCCTGTGATATCCAGAGCTGCTCTTCTTCCCCGGACCCCTCCACCATGCTGCTGTAGCCAGCCTAACATGAACGGACCAAAACCACTGAAATATACCCTTCCTTCCTTGATTGAATGGTGGCGGTCACATATTGTGTCTCAGCAACAGTAAAGTGACTAGGACTCCCAGCATGCTATCCAGCAGAGACTGAACATTTGATAAAACGTCTATTGAATGAATGATGGAACATGTGATACAGAAAAATGGAGTCAATGTACTGGTCGAATGTTGTCTTTCAATTGAATGTCTTTGAGAATTTATGGTCCTTTGAGAAAATCCCTTCCTTGAGGTTTCACTCAGATTTCGTGAATGAGCACAGGTAAATGCGTGTGTTCACTCTGTTATCTTTAATAGAAAACATCCATTTAAAAGAAATATATAAAGAGCTGGCTAGTTACCCATAAGTTTTCTGCTTTCACATATTGATGTAAAAATTATGCCAATAATTTTTCTATAAACTAAATGAATGTTGCACCAGAGAATAAAGAGGATGTGGGTGCAGTATGACATGTTAATACATCATGAGAGAGTATTTGTAAGTAGTTTATTTTTGTAGCTGTATTTGTGAGTGAGATTGGATGGTGGGTTTTTTTTTTTTCATCCTATATTTTCCAGGATTATGTTAGCATCATAAAATGATTTGGGAAGCTTTTATGTTCTCTGAAACACTTCTTATGACAGAAGTATCTGTCTCCTGGGTTTGCCTGAATTTATCTGTGTAACCACATTAACCTGGCTTTCTTTAGAAGGCGTTCATTGACAACTTTTTATTGCTTTTGTGACTATTGATCTCTTCAGTTTTATTTTTCTTCTTGACTCATGCAATTTTGAGGCATGTGGAAGAGAGCACTTCATGTCTAAGTGTTTATTAGGGTATAACAGCAGACAGTATATGTTACTGTCTAAAAAATGTTGTCTTATTTTCTGCTTGTGTCCTGTGTTTACTGTTGAGTTGTTCAGTTTATTTATTTCTGTTTAGTACATCTGAACTGAGCTTAAGATATTTTCTCAAAATTTCCAGAGTGTGTTTTTGGACTGTAGTTATCAGAAGCATGTGAGGGTTGGCTTAAAGTAGAAAATCCAGAACTGTGGTGTAGCCCGATGGCAAAGCAGTTGCTGAGCATGCTCACGGCCCTGGGTTTGATCCCCTACACTGCAAATGTTAGTGTGCAGATAAAGAAGGGCCACAGTTTTTGAATATTGCCTTCCACAGTTGAATCAGTCCGCTTTAATAATTTCCCCAGGTGATTTTTATTTGTGGTAATGGGGATCAACCCCATAACCTTCATATTCAGCTATATCCTTGCTGATTTTTCATTTTTGAACTGTGAAATAGTATCTTGTTAGTCTGCCAGGTGGCCCAGACTGGGCTTGAACTTGAGATCCTCCTGTCCCACCTCCCAGGTTTCTGGGTTATAGGTCTGTACTGTCCCACCCTAAAACATTTTAAAAGCAGTAAATTTTTAGTACTCGTTTTCACTGTGTTTATTTTTACATTGACTAATGTATCTGGTTAATTCTACCTTTCTTATCTTTGTTATTCTGGTATCATTTTTGTTAGTTTTTTTGTGAAATTTCTTTTGTGATTTATTACTTATTTAACTTTTGTCAATTTTTACTTATATTTCAAAGTTAATTTAATTTTTTGAGACAAGGTCTCGCTCTGTAGCCCAGGCTGGTCCTGAACTCTCTGGGGTAGTGCAGGCTGGCCTTGGACTCAGGACAATCTTCCTGCCTCAGCCTCCAAAGTGCTGGGATTATAGGCATGCACCACCATGCCCAGCTTTATGTGGGGCTGGAGAATTGAACTCAGGGCCTTGTACTTGCAAGGCAAATGCTTTAACCACTGTGATATTCCTCCAGCCCTTGAAATTAATTTACACTTCTGATTAATTGTGAACTAAGAACACTTTTATTTTTTAAATATGCTGTTTTTTCCCTGTTATTATGTATAATTATTTTAAAAAGTTTCCAAAACACTGAAAAATGTAAATCACATTCTTGTATATATAGTTCTTTTGCTAGGGCAAATGGAAGAGGAATGTGCTGTGTTAATATTTCCTATCATGTTGTTATTTTTCTTTTACTATGTATTTTTATAGTTTTTTGTTATGTGAGGTTTTCTTGAACTATGTATTTGTAGTAATTTTTGCCATATAAAGCCTATCTAATTTACAGATTGTTTTCATTTATAAAAAAATAGGCCTAATGCCTACTTCACGGGTTTTAGTAATGTTCAGATGTCAAAATGTAGCTATTCTTGGCACAATCCTCATTTTGTTCTAGAAAAGTTTATAGATATATGTTTATATATATATATATATATATATATATATATATATATATCACATCAGATATGTTTTGATGGGATTCTGTTTTCTTAACTTGAATATCTACCTTATATGTTTAAAAAAACAAACATACTTTGTACTTAACATAATATCATGATATAGAGACATTGGTATTTTAAAGCTGACAGTATTTATTAAATTCTGCTTTTTTTGTCTACTCTCTTCCCTCTGTTTCTACTTGACATATTTATGTTTTCATAATTTCTATTTTCCTTTAGAAATTGCCAGCTCCATTTGCATCTTTTCTTATGACAGAAATTACTGCAGCTGTCTCTTTTTCCTTTGGATTCTGGCTCTGCAGGCTGAGAACGAACCTGTCTTTGCACATCCTGTGCGAGGGCCTTGGAATGCCTGCTACTCTTTTCTATTTTCAATGGTAAACAAGCACCTTGTGTGATTTTGGTGTTCTTGAGTTATAATACTGTTTCTTTGACGTCTGTAAAGTTTAAGTCAAATTAATACTTTGTTGCTTTTTAGTTTCTGCCCTGATGATTCTGTGGTTCTTTTGTAAGTTCTTGCATTTTGAATAAACACTAGGATGTGCTAGATTTTGGTCAGTTTCCATTAATTTTATTACTGAGTATTGCCTTGAACTAGTCCATTTCAGTCTGCATGTTAGGAATGTGTCAGTCTGAAATTTTTTTTTTTTTCTCATAAGTACTTCTTTCTTTCATTTGTTCTCTGGCTTTTAAAGTTACCTCGAGGCTGGCTTCTGTTCTTTCTCTCCATCCCTACCTTTTTAAAAATTTTTTCCTTCTTCATCTGTTTTTCTCAGTTGTTTTCTTGGAGCAGAGGAAGTTTATTTTCCAGTGATTGATTGCACTGTGTATTTCTTCTCATGAAGATTATAGATCTGTTGTTGAATCTTCCATCTCAGCAAGCTATTTCCTTAATGTAACGCAGCTACCTTTGAATCCTCCTGTGTCCTCAGCTGGTCCTTTCTTGCTCCTTTGCAAAGTCTCTTCCTATTCTTGTTTTCTGTCGTGTTTCATAGAGGCCATGTGTTCTGCGTGAGTTTAGCAACTGACTTATTTCTGGAAGTCTTTTCTTTGTTGTTGGCTTTTCTCCTTGTTGAGGTGGAGTCAGCCCAAGCTGATCTTAGGCTCCTAGGCTCAGGGGATAGCTCTCCCTCAGGCTCCTGAGTATCTGGTACATGCCATTGAGCCCAGCTCATTCTTTCTATAGAAGCAGGTTGTTCATGCTCTTTTATGTTTTAAAATGATGTCTTTTTTTTTTTTTTCTTGTTAGCTCATTGTTGCAAATGGAGAAGTCTGCTCGGAAGTGGAGTTTCCTGACCTGCAGGTAGCCATGAGCGCTACTGCTCCCAGAACTTGTGTGGGAGAGCAGGTTGCCATAAGCCAGCCTTACAGATGAAAGAGTATGGACGTGAAAGAGGAGGCAGTCAGAGAGGCGCAGCTGTGCAAAGCTCCAGCAGAAGGGTTTGGAGCTCACTTCTTTCCCCTCTGCCGCTTGGTGTATCCGCAGCGCCAGATTTCACACTGTGCCTGTGTTTTTGCTTTGACCTGAGCACCTGGTTTGGCTTTGGCTGTGTCTAAACCCCTCTCTCTTACTTCAGATTTTTACAGAAGGAAAAGGCCCTAGAACACATCTTATTTTTTGTATATGGATGGAGGCTGTGTGAATCATGAGCATTTGCACACAGCTGCTCCGAATTAATGCTAAATCGTGTGTGTCCCATCTCCCATGGCCTGTCCACACTCCCAGCTCTCAATTCTGCAAATTAAGATGCACTGGTGGAATTCTGCCAGACACCTTTTATTTACTTCCCACAATGCTGGATAGTTTTTCTGGCAGTGGGTCTGGTTTTTTTTAGGTTCTTAATGCCTTTTTTAATTAGTCTCCACATGCATTATATGCAGGAAAAATTCCCAAAAGTTTCTGACATATTGCTGGTTTTCTTCTTTACTTTATTGCATTGATATGTGTGTGTGTGTGTGTGTGTGTGTGTGTGTGTGTGTGTGTGTGTGTGTGTGTGTTTGTGTGTTTGTGGGTCATTACATTTAGTATTTGGGGAATCTATAGACTCTTTCCTTTGGAGTAGAACCAAATGAGAAAGAGATGAACACGAAGGTGTCACACACTTGTTAACTGTGATAAAACTGTTTTTAATGTGGTACGCATTGTGACAAATGAGTGTGCTCATACTTTTGCCTTCATGAGACTCCCATACCCAGTCACAGACAATGTGGCTAGAGTCCTTCCCTTTCAGGGACAGAGCCAGTTTAGCTCTAAGCTTTGTGGCCAAGACCACATACTAGAATATATACTCCGCAAGATGCACATCTCAAGGAGCATCCAGGAGGAACTGAGCCACTATGTCACTCCAGCCTAGCTCACTTGGCAGAGTTTCCTTGTCTCTTAGGAGGACTCCTGAGGCACTAGGAGAGGCTAGTTGCATTACTTTCATAATAGCCTCACATGTAAGATGCAAGAGCACCGACTGGCCAGTTGTGACAGTGACCTAGGAGTTGACCTGGTTGAAGCCGTCATTTAGCCAATGTATTTCTGGAGCAAAAAATATCAGAAGTGATACAGGAACCCTTATTTTCATGGCTGAGTTTTATTTTCTTTTGATGTAGTTTTCTGAAAACCTAAAGAATCAAGATGTCTATATGTCAAATGACTTTTCATTGAAAATTACTCTTGTATCCTAAATATAAAACTCATACAACTAGAGTATAATTTTTTGTGTGTGGATATTCACATTACAATTCAAGTGTCTTTGGGTAATTTATTATTATATCCTTAATAAAATGCATAACCGCAAGTTTAACTGTTACTTTTACTTGAGTTTTTCTAGGAAGTCATAAACTTTCCAGTCTGTGAAATTTAGTGTCACATTTGATAGAATATGACTGTAATAAATGGCAAGGCAATTAAAATTCTTAGACATATATGTTAGACAAATTGATTGTTTCTGGTGGTTTTTGAAATACTCCTTTTAATAGTATCATGATGATTTCAGGTTTTAGTATCTTGATGACTTCAGATTCTAGATTATCAGATATATTTTACTCTATTACAGAAAATGAAAACAACCATGTCCTCTTTTGTTCCTCAGGATTTTTCTAACTGGTTGAAGGGTCAGTGACTTTCTTCAGTCGAAACTAGCGTGTATAAGCAGATGTGTTAATCCTTAAAGGACGTTGCATACACAACCACTGACCTCTCCTGTGAGCCATCCTTGGTGTACATTTATCTTTCATGTGTGTAAGAAAACCAAAGGGGGGTTCATTTTTCCATAGATATTTAATCTAAATAAGTCTTCCACTCTTTTATCACACTGCTCTACTTCAGACAGACTATCAAAATTCCTTCTGAACTCGGTTTTCTGTTTATCTGTTTTTCCTGTCAAAACATAAACTTTGCCAGATCCAATAACATGTTTTGATCACCAGAATTTTCCAGCTGCGTGCACATAAGAGAGTTGCTTCATAGGAGAAAGATGAATTTGCCCCGAGGTCTTATCCATTTGGGCAGAGGCCAGAAATCGGTGATCTTTGGGATCTTGTCAGAGGATCTTTTGTTTTATAATATTAGCATTATTTCCTCAGTTTCATAAATAAAAATTTAAGTTGTGTTTCAGTAAATATCTGAGATTCTAGCTATCCTTATAAAGTTGAAAGAGGGGCTGGAAAAATAGCACAGCAGTTAGAGGCTCTGAGTTTGATTCCTCAGTACCACATAAGCCAGGCTTGGTGGCACATATGTGTTATCCGTGCACTTGCGTAGCTGAGACAGGAGGATTGCCTTGAGTTGAAGGCCAATCTGGGTTACATAGTAAGTTCAGGACCAGCTTGGACTACAGAGTGAGACTTTGTCTCAAATAATAAACAAATAAACAAACTTGAAAGATCTGGCCACAAGCTAGTAGTCCTGAGCCTGTGTTACCATGTAGCACCATTAGCAGGAACTGGGTCATAGCTGACATAAGGTAAACTAGATGGGTATTATATGCAGTGTTCTGTTTCGTTTTATGATAGCTGCTTGGTCACTGAAGGCTCTTAAGTTCAATACCCTTGCTTTCAAACCGTCCTTAATTTTATTATAAGTACAAATAAATAATATTGTAGGTCAAATGTAATGCTTTTACATTTGACAACCATAAAAAATATTGGCATATGGGTAAGACAAAGATAAATAATTGAGAAGGACAAAGAGGTTATCCACAAATAACTTTTGAACAGTAGATAGTGATAAGTGCTGTTTAAGTGGAATTTCATCAGACCTATATTTAACTTTCATGAACTAAAGTATCTAGGATGGTTGCTGAGAGAGAAAGGGAGGCAAAGAAGAAAGTAGGTAAAGGAAGCCATTAGATAGTTAAGGAAAGAGAAAGGGAAGAAGGGAGGGAAAAGGGGGCCGGAGGGAAGAGGGGAGAGAGCCTGATGCGTGGATTCTGCCTGTGGCATGCTCACGTTGACACGAGAATGAACGTGGGATGGGGTAAGTGGATCTTCTGTTCTTGCCTTCTTCATATTTACTTAATCTTTTTCATAGAAAATATTTCTGTTGTTACCATTGGAATGCTTAGATTTTTTTCTTTTCTTTTTAGTATATTTGCTGCTGAAGTAAGCAAGTATCTTTGTTTTTATATCATGGCTGTCACTTGCAAATCTGCTGTTACATTTGGTGTTTACTTGAACAATAGAAATTTGTTTCCAACTAGAGAGAAAAAAAATGGCTAGACTTGACTTTGGAATAGTTAGTTCTATATGTAAGAATTTGTAAGAGTAATTTTGATTTATCCAAGTGTTGGCTTTATTTACAGATCTAACCCCCCTACAACTTCTCTGTGGTTATTTATTTATTTATTTATTTAGGTAGATAGGCTCTCACTCTGTAGTCCAGGCTGGTCCTGAACTCACTATGTACACCAGGCTGGCCTTGGAACTCATAGCAGTTCCCCTGCCTCAACCTCCTTTGTGCTGGGCTTACACAGGTACACCACTGTTTTTGGCTTATAACTCAAGGTCTTGTGGTTGCTAGGCAAGTACTCTTAACCATAACACTATTCCTCTAGCTCCATGTAAATATTTAAATTTCTGCAGCATATCAGAAGAGTGGCATTTGATTTCCAGGTTATAAGATGTGGAAATGCTTCATTCATTGAGGAGTCAGACATTTGGGTAGAGATTTCAAGGGCTGGAAAGATCATGAAAGAACATGAAAGAGTTGTTACATCTAGTAAATGTTAATTACTAGCCCCAAATTAAAATTAAGATACCATAAGACACTGAGTACTCATTTATACTTAAAGTTTAAGTAAAGAACACAAAGAACAATTTTTAGAAATAATTCATAATTATTCACTCCCATTCTTTCATGCCTACTGGAGAGACACTCCTCTCCACCCTAGCATTGCTTTCCAGTTTGTACTATCACATACAATACTCTACAGAATTATTGTCTACAAGAAGCATTCACTTATAATACATTTCAGGAGCCCTGTAAACACACCTGCTCAGTGGCTGCCGTCCTGGAATTAGCAGAACGTTTCCATCAATACAGAAGTTTTCATTGACAGCACTGGTAGAGGTAGGAAAATTTTGACTTCTGTGAAGATAAGCTGGAAATAGGTAACACAAATTTTCCTCTCTCACTTTCCCCCCAAGAAGAAATGAAATGAAAAGATAAGCCAAGTAATTCTACTTTCTCAAAAAAATTCTGGGCTTTTCCAAGAATAAATTCTGTGTTGGGTGCTTGCTTTAATCCGTGATTTGTGAAATTCTCCATATATTGGCACAAACAAAAGCAAATTTGGAAAGAGGCGGAAAGAGGTGTCTTTTTAGGTAGAATAGAGTCAGAATAATTATAAGTTTCCCATGTTCATTTTACATCTTAATTTACAAATGTTTGAGGGAAGTTGAGTCTTACTGTGTGTGTTTTTAGGTGTGGCTTGCTATTTTGATGTATATATAGTTTATGTATTTTCTTCTCATAATTTATATGCCATGTTTTTTTATGGGAAAACTAAGCCTGAGTGAAAATTTATATGTTGCTTGGCTGCTTCTAAACTTTTTCCCGCCTCTCTTCTGCTCTCAGTGTTTTCTGAGTTAGTTATATTGGGTGTCACCAAGTTCTACCACCTTCTGTGTCTTTCTGGCAGTTTTAGAGTCTTGTTTCAAATTATATATCATCAAAAGCTTGACAGTGGGTGCTACTGCTGACCTAGTGTTCTCTTGATCATATTGCACTTGATGATGAAATATCTGTTGATTTTTGATAAATAATTAATATCACTTGGACTGTTTGAGTTTTCTAGGCAATGCTTTATGTCCTGAGTATGAAAGAACATTTGTCTAGCCTGGAATTTATTCACAGAAAAATGAGAAGGGATATTTCTTCCGCCAAGATATTAATGCTTGAGTACAAAAGTGACCTCTGGAGACTTATTTCTTCTTCTCAGTTTCTTGAAGTAGAGGAAAACCTTTTTCCACCGCTTTGAATTTTCAGAGCTGAGCATTTCAGTGAATATTTTTCTGTGTCCTGTGAAGATTTCCCTTAATTATGGCATAAGCTATATGAATAATCTTTTAAACTGTATTGATTTGACATTCTTTATAATGTATATTGCCTTGCCAGTGTTGTGTAAGCTCATGCCTCTTGTCCAAGAAGTCTTTAGTTTTTCTATTATGTCATCTGGTAGATGAAGAACATGAAAAAGTAATGAAAAATTGTATCTCTGAGTTTGCAATTTAATGCTTAAAACACCAAAATAATAATGGCTATAATATAACAGAAATTTCTCTCTCATAAAAATTATGGGTTAGGGCAGACTAAGCTCCAAAAGATCTTTTAAAACCAGATGTTCCTTTCCTTCCATAGATGGCTTGTGCCTTTCTGCAGGTCTTCAGCCCAAGGAGGACATAGGGTAGCTCCCATTTTTATCCCCAGGAGAAACCTGGAAATTGTGTCTATCAAATCTACCATTTCCCATTTGCTAGAATTTGATCTCATGGTCATACCAGTTGTGAAGTATACTGAAAAAGTCCTTTGCACATTTTTGTCCTCATCCAGATTGGGGTTTTCTATGATAAGGGGTAAGGGAGAAAATCTGTCAGGGAACAAGTTGCTTCTGCTGCACATTAACTACTTGATAACTGTTTAGCACTTAGATAATTATGAATCTAACCATTGATAAGACAGACACCAAGATGCTTTGAGTAACCAAGTTTTATTTTGTTGTTAGTAATAAAAAAAATCACAAAGAAAAATTTGAGGTCGGGACTAATTTTTAGATTTTGTGTGAAATACACAGAAACAATACTTTATACCCAGGAGCCATGGGTTGAGGGTCTGTAGAGAGGAAATTACATAATATGTGTAAATCAAAGAAGAGTTCAGACAGGATGTATAAACTAATTATGACTGATTTTAGACCTTGTGAAATACATGGAGTTCTAAGGAACTAATAATGGTCACTGAAATTTTTCATAATCTCTAAAAGAAAAATATTTTTACTGGAGAATAAAAATGTTCTGCTTGAGGCCAGCCTTCATCTCTAGTAGCAATAAAAGCCTGTAATATATAATGATGCTCATATTTCTTCCATTTTCAGTAGCTCTGTGGTAGGGAACGTAAATGTAGCAACTCATATCTAGTGGAAGGAGACAAAATTTGCCCATTTTCCTTTTATGCTTGGGTTGAATTTTCCCTGACATGTTTATAATCTTTTAATTTCTTTACTCTCTTGTTGAGGGCTTGGCTGCTTTTCATTTTTTTTTCTTTTTTGAGAGGATCATGTTTTTTCATTTAGAGAGGAAACATAATGTGGGAAAAACTGGAAATGGTATGTCTTTATGTGTGTGTGTGAAACTCAGTAACAGACTTTACCATGAAGTCAGCTATATGTGTGTGTGTGTGTGTGTGTGTGGGTGGGGGTGGGTGTGTGTGTGTAGAGAATGTTCCAGTGAATTAACGTGGCTTTTATTTTTCCAGTAATACATACATAAATACCAATATTAGCTAACATTTCAAGGGGACTAGCTTGGCTTTTTTCTGTATTGTCCATCATGTCTGCTTTAGGTTTGGGTTACTTTTGTTTTCAACATGCATATGCAAAACATAGATTGAAATGCATCAGAGAGAAATGGACCTTCCTATTTGTTTTTTAGGATTTATCAGATCATGTGACAATATCACTGTTCTCCAGGGAATGGGAACTAGGCATGTTTCCACCTAGGGTGTGTGCTAGTTTTGGGGTCACCTGCACATTTTATTTTTATTTCATTTGTTTCTGGTGATTTAATTTGGACACTAAAAGCTGCTGGACAAATGTATATGTCATATTAAAAAAATAAATTGTGTCCATTTGATTGCCTTAAAAGTAGGTACCAGCAAACACACATTGACCTACATGTTTCTTTATTTTGCACAACTCCAGGGAGTGCCATATTTATTATTTCACCAATGATAGTATTACCTTGGGTTATATATAGTGAAGTCTCTGGTGACAGCCTTTAAATTGCTGTTTTATAGTATGTTATCGCTAAGATGCAATATTTTTGAAGACTGAAAGGGGCCATAATGAGTAACTACACCAGAGTCTTTAGGGGAAATGAGTGCATTTTGTCCTCCTACTTAGTCAGCTTAGTGTAAAGTCTGATTGATTATTAACGTAGATTAACTTAGCTTTTCTCCTTAAAAATTTCAGATGATGCTGTAAGGTACTGAGGCATATCAACTGAGGACCCTCCTGTCCCCCTTTCATTTTATTTTCTAAAAGAAATTTGTAGAGCATGGATTTAACTTAAAATAATTAAACTTAAGTAATTAACTAAAAATATTTTTCTTTTCTTTTTAATGTCCAAATCCATGTTCCTCTAGCTGCTACACTTTCAAGCATATTCAATCCTAGTCAGATCCCCCAAAATGTTCTGAAAGTATTTGTACAAGTGTCTTCAATCACTTAAATTTGATGTTGCCTTGCTGACAAGCTATCAGTAGAAAACTTTATACATTCTTATTCTAAATACCTTCTTTTGCCTTTGCTTCTTTGCTTTTACTAGTTTAATTTCCCCTTCTCACCTGTTTTTTTTTTTTTTTTTTTTCTTTTTCAGTCCATCTCTTCAATGGCTGTTCATGCTTTGCTTTTATTGTTATCTTCCCTGACTTGGCTGTTTTCCCCCTCTGCCTGGCCAAATCCTTCCCACACCTCCAGGCTTCCACCAAGGCCTCCTCCTCAGCCTGACTGCTCTGTGGCAGCTGTACTATTAATAGACAGAAGGAAGTGGTGGGATAGTGAGTTACAATAATGTCATAAAATCATGTCTGAGGTCTGTCATTCAGAATAGTTATATGACCACGTGGTTTAATTAGGTTTTCAGTAGGTAGGTAAAATAGTAATCATTTCTCTACCCAGATACATGGATTGATTGTGGTGATTGTTGGAGATTACATTGTAATTATAAAATACTATACATAAAGCTTCATCATAATTGTTCTAGTCTCTTTCAGTGAAATGTGATCAGAGCTACCAATTTTATACAATAGCCTTACCACCACAACCATTGTGTATATAATTGTCTTAAGGGTATAATAATGTTTTCTTATTCCCCAAGTTTGTCTTGCGTGATGGTGATCACATAAGGACGAATTCCTTATTCACTTATATATTGAGCATCCTGGGTCGTTCATCATCTTCTCCCTTCTTTCACTTTAGCCTTCTGAGGAAGCCTGAAAGAGGCTTGCTAAAATGTATTACACTGGATGGTTCCTTTTACTGTGGTTGTCAGTCAATTACGAATTCTTGCACAGACTGACACTTCAAGGCTGAGTAGTTCTCTGGGCAAACAATGTGGCAGAAAAGGACATTCCAGGCAGAGTATCACACATGCAAAGGAAAAGGATTCTAACATTGAACAATGGGAAGTGTAAGGAGGTTTGAAACATTGACATTGCTGGATGCTGTTCATAACGTTGGGGCCCTAGGTGAGATAGGTAGCCGAGAGCCAGATGCCAAGGAGATCAGTTGCTTATGGAGAGAGACTGCAGAATGTAGGTAGCTGATGTTAGCTTTTAAATAGAATCTACTTAGTGTATTATTCTTCAACAGTCACTCATATAAGAGAGAAAATAATGTTCAAGTGATTAAACATTTTAGATGTGGTACTTATTTGTTATAGGGAGGAATTTGATACTCAGGGAACAGCTGCACATTGCAAAATCTTCTACAATAAGTCTAATATCTCTCTTACTTAGGAAGTATTATATATACTTGCAAGTATAGGGTTAACTGATCAAGAATGGTAAATAGATGATGGTAGATAAGGTCCTATAGCAAATTCAATTAGCATTATCTCTTAAACAGCCACATTCTCATGAGCTTCCATGCCAGTATTCTGGCTTTGACAGAGAATCACCAGGAGACTTCTAATTCATTTGTAAGGATGTTCCCTCACAGATGGCTGGTTTATGGGTTCTTCTCCGTATCATTTATTTGTAAACATTTAATTACAGGAAAGATTTTTTTCTAATTATTTGTTGTTAACGTTTTCTGCTTGCCTTTGAGCACATCCTTACCCACGGTAGGATCGAGTTGTTTAACACCCTGAGCAAAAATATATAAGCTTTTTGCCAAGCTCTGGTGTTTAACCCTTTGCCTTAACTATTTAACTCAACGCTGCCGGTTGTCTTCCTTGGCTCGTCTTCACAGTGATTGAGGAGGTCGTGCTTGCTTTTTTCCTTAAATGAGTTTACCAGAACATTCTAACGCTGAAGAAAAATATTTCTTCAGCTTTTATCCAATTACTGGACAGCACTGAAATACTTATTTCTTTTGTATTTAACACAGAATCCATCCATAGCTTTATGATACTTTCTACTGAACATGAAACTTGGTTCTGCTTTTTCATGGCAGTAACCATTTTTTTTTGTTTAAACTTTGTGCTATGCTGATATTGTATACATTGTGCATCATCTGTATTATATATACTTTCTATTACCAGTGCTTAAAAAAGCCATAGTAATGTCATGTAATAAAAATTCAGGGTTGTACCACATAAAGTAGAATGACAGAGAAAGATTAGGAAATAGGCTTTAAAGTTCATTTTTTTTAGAAATATAAGCAAAAGTTGTTATTTGCTTGGACACAAAATTTGCATAATTAAATAATATTCTATCATATTTTTCTTTTTACTTTCTCAACATATTACAAGGCGATTATATGAGTAGAGTTAGTGGGCTTTTTGGATGCAAAGGTTTTTGTTTTTAAGTTGCAGTCTAGAATGGAGGAAGGGTTTTTTATTAGGATTATGTCATTAATTTTTATTATTAAGGCCATTTCTATTTTTGATAGGACTGGGATAATGAAAGTTAGAATTTATTGTTGAATTTTCTGAACTACTCTTTAATTTTTTTTTGAAAAATGCTACCTTTGCAATTTTAAATATTTACTTTTAAATTTAAATAACTTGATTGCTGATATAAAGTCTCTTCTCATTCATAGCAGTGACTATTTTCCCAGATTTCATGTGAAAAAATATAGGATTAAAAACAAACAAATGAAGCAAAACAAAAAGAAACAAAGAACAGGGGATTAAGGTTATAATCAGATCAAAGTTAAAAGGGTTGAAAATGCTACAAATATCTATTATTTATCTAAATCAAATTTCTGCTCTTGCAGTAATTTGAAGGAAGTAGAATTTTTTTTTGCCAAAGAATGAAAAAAAAAAAAAAAAACCAGCAATCATATAGTACATTTCAAGAGAAAAGTTCTTATAGTATGTGTGTGCAGTTTTGGTTTTTTTTTTTTTTTCAATAGAAAAACATCAAATTTGCAGTTGGCTGTACTTTTACTTTTTGTGTTGGAAATACTGAGATCTTGTGGGAGAAAACCTCAGCCCATCCTAACACAGATGCTAATTGCATTCTGGAATTGTTCTTGGCTGCCATTGCAGCATTCTTAGCTGTCTTTCATTGTTGTTTCTCCAGGACAGAAGTGATTACTAATTGCATATCATGCTGCACTGAAGACATAGGCCATTTGGTTTTTCCTTTCTCTTCTCTCTCTGTGTCTGTTTTTCTTTGTGTGTATGTGTGTAGAAGAGGAAAGTGAAAGGAGGTTTGGAGGTTTTTCTCTGCATCTCATCCCCTGCATGCCTGGGCTGCTTCTCTAATTTGCATGTGTACCTTAGGCATTGTCCTTGGGGGCAGGGGTAGCTTGACCCCCTTCTTAGTGTACTGACCCTTGTCATCTTGCTGTTCATTCCTTGGGCCTGTTTAATGCTAATTAGGCCTTCAACCAGTTGCTGTTTACAACTGTGTTCTTTAGAATGCTGAGCCCTCTCTAAAAGCCACATTGGTGGTCTTACACTGAACTGTTTAGGTTGAAGACCTCCCATTTCCAGAGAAAAAGTCTCTTAACATTCCTATTTATTTAATAAATATGCAACAGTTACATCATTAGCATAAATAAATAAATAAATAAACAATAATATGAATGTTTGACTGGGATGGTATCTAGTTGCTCCTTAAAAAATCTCTTTAATCCTTCTTTGGAGTCCTAACGAAATAGATAATCTGAGCCTTTCTTTATACTCTGAGTACTAGTTAAGTGTAAAAAAGAGGACAGGCTAAATGGCTTCAAGGTTGGGAATATTTATGTTTTGATCATCTACTGTTTAATTAAATAAAATGAAAAAAATTCCATGGACCCCATGCATGATGATCTTGGTAAATGTAGGTATTAGAAACTATTACAAGCTTTAGGCCATAGACATTTTATCAGTATTTTGGGTGCAGACTTTGAAGGCCCTCCTGATGCTTGGCTCAAGGAGGATTACAGACCTCTGGCCCACACTCTTCCTGTCATTCTAATCTATGGAGGTGTTAGCAAAAGCTAATCCAGATCTGAGACTGCATCTGTGGTCCTTTCAGATCTGCTTACAAAGCCACATTTTGAAACAGAACAGTTGAGATCAATGTTTAGGATAGTCACCAAAGCACATTGTCTCTGTAAAGAAGACAATGGAAAGATACCCTGCATCCTGTGAACCCTGACATTCTTTCATCTTCATAGATTAAGTGCAGTGTGGATGGCCGCAGGGATAGGATGTAAGGCTTTGAAATATGTAAGGTCTTTGTGTTCCTTCTAGGCAGCCTCTTTAATTTTAATAATGTGACATATTTATTGCAGTGAAATTAACAAAAATTATGGAATATTCCTTTTTGCACAGAAAGAGCTGTAAGTGTAATATATGGAGGGAAATGTCTTCATTTGGTTTTTCATAGGTATAATAAATCTAACGTTGACAGGCTACTTTGCATACTAAACTTGTGTATGCTGTTGTTTTTATAAACAATAAAATTGGATACTATATATCGAATATATATATATATACTATATATACTATATATAGTATATGTATATATAGTGTATATATATATATACACATATACTATATATACTATATATAGTATATGTATATATAGTGTGTGTGTGTATATATATATATATATATATATATATATATATATATACACACACACACATTTTACAATTCAAAATGCTTCCATTAAAGTCTGGGGTTGTACCTTGATGATAGAATGTTTTCCTAGTATGAGCAATATTCTAGGTTCTGTCCCTAGCACTGCCAAAAAGCAAGCACAAAAGCAAAACAAAACAAAAAGCAAGAGAGAGAGAGAGAGAGAGAGAGTGAGAGAGAGAGAGAGAGAGAGAGACTTCAGTTAATATCTCATAAGCTTGGAACTAAATAGTTTCAGGGCTTGAGATATTATTATATACCAAAAAACAAGTGAGGCAGGCCATTTTAATAATAGAAATCCAAACAATTAGTATTAAATGACTATACTTTTGTGTTGTTGAGTAGGTTTTCATTCATCAAGTAATTTTTGTAGGTCCTTAAAATTGAGGAGGTGAAGGAGAGAAAGAGAGATGGGACTCTGAATTTTCTTCCTAAAGATCTTTTTTTTTTCTTGCCTATTTCTTGGTCTTTTTCTCCCCTAAAAGAGTTGGGTGAAGGCCAAACTTCTCATTTGCTGCCATTCCTTTGACACCAGCATATTTGAAGTTCAGTGTGTGAAAGTGTGTGCAATCTGTAGAATTCTGATGGTGAACCTCTCTTCAGTAGGTCACTATTATTTTCTTTGTGCCTGAGTTTATATTTCTTTTGAGAGGAGTCTGAACACTTATGGTTTCATCAGGGCTTGTTGTCTGGCTGAAGAATGGTTATATGATTGTGAAAATTTGGAGAGAGAGATGTTACTACTTAGTTAAATTTTTTTAACTATTCATTTTTTCTCCCTAGTTCTCAAAGGATCTTCAAATGTATAATTTTTCTGTCAAGGTTATAAGCTCATGTAGCAAGGAAAGTAGACTGGGCGGCAGCTGCACAGCCTGGGGAGGAATTCTAAGTAGAAGTCGAAAACTAAGTTCTCCCCAAGTTTTGGTTTCCTTGGTTGCTGGGTCTCGTGGAGTCGGCCTGTAATCCCATCACTCTGGGAAGCTGAGGCAGGAGGATCACAAGTTCGAGCCCAGCATAGGCAATTTAGCAACTTAGTGAGACCCTATCTCAAAATCAAGAAGAGAAATCAGCTAGAAGTACAGCTCAATCTCCAGTCCAAAAAATAAACCACCAAAAACCAAATAAAAATAATTGAAATTGTACCTCCTTCTAATTTATTATGCTGTAAGTTTGTAAAAAGTGAGAAAACATTTTAACAATGCTCAGTAACTCTACAATAGGTTACAGAGTAGCACACACAGGATGGTGGGAGTACTGGTTGTAGCCTTGTCATTAATTCCCATTGGCAAACACAAAAAAGTTGAGTAGGCATCCCTACAGTGAAATTATTTGTTTTAATAAATTTACCTCATTATTCCCAAGTTTCAAGACTTCTATATACTATAAAATACTATGGAATACTGTAGTGTATTTTGTATATTATAAGCCTATAAAATGTAGACAAATGCAATAAGATGAAAATAATAGCTGCAGCGTATTTGTCCTGTAGCCTACTTGGTTATTTTGAGCCAACTCCCCTTCCTTGCACGGATGTCTCCTGTAGGGATGTTGGCCAGTGCACGTATTCTGGAGGATATGGGCTTTGGTCTGGAAGTGGAATGGGTTTATGAGATTGACATGGCAGGGTGTGCAAAACTGGAGTGCAGTGCTGGGAGTCATCCAGTTGCCTTGCCATCTTGACTTGATGGTGTTGGTGTTTCCTGCTACCCTCACAGGTGTTAATAGAGGGGTATATTTTGACCCTTTACTATGGCTTTCTACTTACTGATAGTCTCACCTGAGCTTATATAGTCCAGGCTTGTCCTAAACTCACTGGTCCAAACTAGCCTCGGACACATGACAGTCCTTCTGCTTCAGCCTCCGAATTGCTGTTATTACATGTGTGAGCCACCATGCACTGTTTATGTGGTGCTAAGGAAAAATTAAACTCTGGGTTTTGTGCTTGCAAGGGAAGCACTTAACTGATGAGCTATGTCCCCAACCCAGCCTTTCGTTTTTATGTCCAATTTACGGTGCCTCCACGTGCAGGCAAAGGATGATATTTTTTTTTTTTCATCTTTTAACATGACATAAAAAAATATGGTAGATGCGGGGTTAGTGTTTTGTTAGTGTAATTTTATTCTCTCTCTCTCTCTCTCTCTCTCTCTCTCACTCTCTCTCTCTTTTTCTTTCCTTTTTAAACAGTGTATTCCTTAGGGAAGAGCATTGATTTTTTTTTACTTTATTTTTATTTTTTTACCAAATTACTCCTGGGCTTTCTGAGAATCATTAATTTCTTTTTTGTGTGTCTTTGTTGTTGGTGGTGTTTTATCCACTGTAGAGAGTGATTCCAGAAAGTAACCTTGTTAGGTTAAAAAAAAAAAAACAAACCCAAGGTGAAAGCAGCAGGTCTGACCAGCTGCAGTAATTTCACAGGGAAAGACTACCCTCCAGGCTAAGCCCTTGGGTCGTGGACCCAGGAGCGGCCCTCCTACTCAGGAAGCAGGCACTCTTACACTCTTACACATGAGGTTGGAGCAGCGTGGGTAAAGATGATTGAACACTGGAGGCTGGGGTTTGGCTGTATGGATAAGGGTGATTGGACAGAGGGTGGTAGGGTGGCGATCATCCAGTCAGGTCAGGGTTAAGTTTTTTGTTGTTGTTGTTGTTGTTTTTGGTTTTTTGGGGTTTTTTTTGTTTGTTTGTTTTGTTTTTTTTCCGGAAACCAGTGATTTGGGGAAAGATTTCCTGAGTTGAGCTGGGTTATTATTTCTAAGAAATCACACGGTTTGTGGGAAGGGT
>PVKB01002407.1:0-12500 GCA_004027205.1 Ctenodactylus gundi | reverse complement strand
AAAGAAGACATTTTCCTTCAGATCCAGTGTAAATATTCAAAAGCTTTCCAGTGTTGGGCATATATGTAACTACTAGTGAAATTGAGAATAAATTGCACAATTTACTGAATTCTCCTGGGTATTTGGTTTTAAATTGTGCTGCGATGTTCTGTAGCCTAGGAACAGCAGTGAAAACACTGTGGGTCTGCTTGGCAGGTGGATAGACAGTGTTAGGATTGTAAATAAGTCCCTGTGTCCTCCCCCATTTCCGTCCTTCAGTCCTTGCATATTTTTCTCCATCCTTTGTATCATTTACTTAGCTGCAGTCTGGCTCATATAATGGGGAATAAAAATTGTTAGCTTAGCTTTCTTATCTGTTTATCTTTGAGAGCCTTCCCAGGCCCTATTTGCATTCAAGAACTAATGTCTGTCCCCTCTTTTATGCTGGTACTGCAGTGTTGCTGGAGAACGTCTGTGATATTTAGTTCCTTGCCCTCTCCGCACACTCAGCAAGGACTGCACTGGCCTTGGGGTCTTGGCCAGTTCTTTGTCTCTTTCCATGGTGCTGAACTTCTAAATTCAGGCAGCTCCTCTTGCCTCACTTTCAGATTTAAGAAGGTCTGAATTTGACTTTTACAAGGATGCCTGACACAGATTTCTGGGTGTCACTAGATGTTCCTAACTCATGTAGGAATGCTCCTTTTAGATGATAAAGCATTTCCTTTTGCCAAAAGACTTCTCCAGGTGATCATATTCATTCCTTTTGGTTTTTGCTTTTTTTTTTTTTTTTTTTTGAGGAAACCAAATACTTAAATATTGGAGAAATAAAACTAAATGGGTTTTCTACTCTCATGACTGGCAGATGTAGGAGATGAGGTTTTGCCAAAGCATCAGGATCATTCAGAAGTCTGTCAGGAAAAAAGACCACCTGACCTGTGGGTTCTGATTTGGCTTATGTGGAATTCCAGAAATGGTCAGGTGAGAGTGAATACATTTAAGTGTCCTGTAGTGGTCAAAGAAAAGCAGTTAAAGCAGAAAATAAGCTGAGATGGGGCCTCTCTGGTGAATTACTGTGAATAATTAGCAACAGGAACAAAGGCCAGATTCTCTGAGCAAAGTTTCCTTTCATCCATTTGCAGCAATAGAATTTGAAATGAGATGCCATTCCTGATTTAAAAATAGAAATATCAACTCTGCTCTGAGATGTGCAGACAGCTCTCCTTGACCACTGCTGTGATGTGTGAAGCATGGGATCTAAGGGTAGCTGTGTTTTAAGATTCATGGGAAGAAAAAGTTTATTATTATTATTATTATTATTATTATTATTATTATTATTATTATTTTCCCTTTCCTGAAATAGAGGTCTTGCTCTGTAGTCCAGGCTGGTCCTGAATTCACTATGTAGCCCAGACTAGCCTAGGATTCAGCCTCCCAACTGCTAGGATTATAGATGTGTGTACCATGCTCAGCTTATACGGTGCTGGAGAATGGATCCCATGGGTCGGCACTTGCTAGCAAGTATTTTAACTGCTAACCTATGCCTTCTGCATCACTCCTTCCTTGGCTGATGGACAAGATTCATCTCTTTTCTTTTGAATGTAATCTTGAATCCATTGTAAAATCATGTCGGGGGTACAGAGACTAAGAGTTTATTATATTTCCTACTTTTAGTTTGCTTTCTGTGTCCTATTGTGTTTTTGTTTCTCACTTCTAAAAGTAGGCAAGTGAAGTACTACTAATAATACTGTGAAGTCGCCAAGACAGATACTATTCATCTTCATTTTACAGAGGAGGAAATGCCCCAAGGCTATGCTGTGTGTTATGATGCCCAGCACAGGGCTTTGGCTAGGAGTTCTGTTGTCATAATTATGGAAGATGGGTTCAACCCAAGTTGGGTTTCTTTTTGGCTGTAGTTTATTGTCCTCATTTGAAAGACTTGTGATTTGAATTAATGCCTGTGTGTGTGTGTGTGTGTGTGTGTGTGTGTGTTACTCTGACTTCTGAAGACCCTGTATCAAAATTAAAAGAAAAAAAAAGCAAATAGTGGAAAAAAAGGCTAGGAGGTAGCTCAGTGAAAAAGCCCTGGGTTAAATCCCCAGTACCACACATGAACACAAATGCATACGCGCGCACGCGCGCGCACACACACACACACCTTCATATTTTTTGAGTGTTTTTATTTATATATCTGATATACTGTTTTTTCATAGGCTACAAAAACAATTCACTTACTCTTTTTTTAACAACTAAAATATATTATTAACCCTAGGTGAGGATTTACTTAGAAAGTAATAATTTCTAAAACAATCATTATTGAATAAATATTGAATGATTTTCTAACACAACCCAAATGCAGTGTATCCCTAGTATTTTATATGCAGAAGAACGTGCTTTCATTCCAAATGGCTAAATTAAGGTAACTATCTCAAGACACTTTATTTAACGTTAAATGTATTAACTGTAGTGAGGAATTAGTAGCCTGAACATCGGAAGGATTTTCTAATTCCTTCTTCATGGATTTAGGTTAGAGATGACTTAGGAGTTAGCAATACGGTATGGGGGTGGGAAGGGCAGTTTTACAAGTTGGAACACTGGAGCTCATTAGCATCTTTCAAACCTTCATGCTGTTTTGCTTCAGCTAGATTTATTACAGTCTTTCTCCCCAACTCACTGCAGTGTGTGACGGCTCAATTGGAACCAACAAAAGAGATATATAACCCTTGAGCCAATTAGCATAGCGTACAATGTTCTTAATAGGCTTATCTACTGTATATGAGACTTGGGAAAACGACTTGACTTTTATGCCTCTTTGATCTCTAGGGAAGGTTTTCAGTGTCAGCTCCTTTCCGCCCACAATGTAAACGTCACGTATTTGATTTTCAGCTTTCTGGTAGGAAATCTTCTTTACAACTTGATTGCTTCTCTGTCTCCAGTCACTTACTTGTGGCTGTTGGCTTATTTGCAGAGCCTGTTGATATATGTCGCATCAGGACACATGTGACTGGGTCTGGGGGCCGCTAGTTGGCCTCAGCAGGCCTGGGAGACAGGGCAGGGACCTCAATTTGTTTAGCTAGTGCCAGCTCCTGGGGCGCACTCCTTTCTAGTGCTTCCCTCTGCCCTTTGTCCTCACTCTTTTTGCTGTGCCATTGGAATTTGGTTCCTGTTTTGTTCCTGAAACACAAATGATGCCCATTTGCTGCTTCCCGCTATCTACCCACTCAGAAAAAGGAGATTGTGTTGGGGAAAATAAATTGAGGCATATTGTTAGTGACATTTCATAGAGAAGACCAAACTCTGTCTTGTACATCTGTAGAATTTTGATTCCAGAGACAAGTGAAGAACTGCACATTTCTGAAATTTTCTGTTTTTTCATCATTGTTCTTCTTTGCAGGACTGGGTGCAAACTCCAGGAATGCTGATCCATACTTCTCTCCTTCTTAAAAAATTATTCTGAGACATGATCTCACTAAGTTGCCCAGGATGGCATCAAATTCAGCCCCTTGCTTCTGTCTCCTGAGTATCTGGGATACATCACAACACCGTAACTCTTGTCTAAAAGCACCTTCTGGTTTTACATACTTGACCAGACATAGTATATGTGTTACTGTGTTTCATAAAAGTTTCTTTTAGAAACATACTAGAGTGATAGTTCTTCTCATTAGCATGCTTCAGATTAAGAAAGGGAATTTACCTTTCAAAAGTATATTGCTAAAGAGATTAAGCATGTGAAGCTATTGAGCTATGTGAATTACTGACTGACTTTAGGTATGTTTCTTGACTGCTGTAGATTACTTTTTTTCAGAAGAGAAACACAATCAGAGGCTTTTTATGAATAGTCATGTAAAGGTTCTGGTACTATTCTCTGCCTAAAGAAAAGGTAATAGTGATAGAAAATGTTTGAAATAAATATAGCAGAAAAGGTGTTCTAGGAAATATAAGACAACATGGTATAAGTTGTTCATTCATGATTCACTCTGATCAGAAGAGGTTGAGAACATTATGTGGTATGATGGCCTATTCCTTCTTCAAATTTTACTTACCGTAGATAACATTCACCTATGATATTGTGGCCCTAGATTCAGCTTCCTATTTGTTCCTGAAGAGGAGAGATTGAGTAGCCTTACCTTAGTTCGTTTCCATACATGCTGTGCTTCACATGTGTCCCTACAAAATGCAGGTGCTGTGGATGTGGGGGTGTTTAGGAGAGTGGTTTGCGGAAGCTTTTCTGGCCACAGAGGTTTCTCCCTTGTGAAAGGATGTCCTTGTCTGGAGAAGGCTTCTCTCTACTTTCTGCCGGTGCCTTGTCTTAGACATTCTGACCTCCAGAACTGTGAGAAAGTAAACTTCCGTTCTTTATGAATTAGCCTTTAGTATATTGACAGTGCAGCATAAAACTGACTACGTATGACAATAGGTTTCTAGGTGGAGACTGTGATGACATGATTTCCACTGCTTTGCTTTTCTTACACTGTAGATTTAGGCATATATGTTATCAGCAATTTTCACCTTTCAGTGGTAACAAGATGTGTTAAAATCCAATGTGCATTTTGAACACCAGAAACTTACGAGAGCCAGCCACAGGGAAGGTACTTGGTGGGTGTGTGTACTGAGGATGAGTTGGAGAGGCCTCCTGTGGGCCTTCTGAGATGTTAGATTTTAATAAAATGGGGAGAGTGTTGGGAGGAGACTGTAGCCAAGACGACCTGGCCAGATTCACTGTAGCCTTATATTTCAGTGAAAGCATTGAGAAGTCCCCAGAGTGGGGGGTGGATAGCGCTGGTTACTAAGGTATCTTGAAACAAGGCTGAAGAATGATTTTATTGGCTCTAAGAAATAAAAACGGTTTATAATAGCCTGATACACCAGCTGAAGGCTCTCGTGGTAAAACGGAGCCCTTTGACTTCTGATTGTAACAGTGAAAAAGCTTTGAGAAAGGCTAATGGCATTATTCCAAAATATAGAATGAATAATTATTTCTTACCTTTGATATATATTTTAACTAATTCAATAGCTTTGCTCTTTTTGAGAAAAGAGTTGATCAAAATTAGTCAGTTGTTTTTTAAAAATTTAACATGAAAAGTTTAAGAATAGATTTTATTTTGTTTTGTGGTGGTAGATAAATTCCTCTTGTTATAAGGACACTAGTCAAATTGGATTACACCTCATGTTCATGTGAAGCAGAGGAGGAAGAGTGCTGGTGTTACTTGTGAGGAGTCCCAGACTCATGCCAGGTGCAGACATTCGTCTGAAAGTTTTTTGGGAGGCTGAGACAAGAGGATTGTGAACTCGATGTTGGCCTCAGCAACTAACGGAGAAAAAGAAATTTTTAAAAAGGCAAATAAGAAAAGATACATGTAAAAGAAAATTTAAAATAGGGATCTCAGTCCCAGTCTAGTTCTCTGGCCTTTTGTGATACATGCATTGTAATAAACAAAATATAGTAAATGTACATGAATCAGTATAATGCATATCTGTAGGTGTAAAGTAGAGTTCAAGAATTTTAAGGTCCCATGGCTGGGGAGGTAGACTGGTGATGGAACAAAGGCACTGGGTTTAATCACAGTACTGGTAAGAAAACAAAGCAAAACAAAAACAGAAACTTTGGGCTGTGCTGTCTGACATAGTTTCACATCTTGGCTACATAACCCTGGTTAAAGTTCTCAGATCTCTGGAACTCAGTTTCTTCCTTGCCCAACTAAATGTACTATTGGAGTTTTTCCTCATAGAAGATTGCTTGTAGAATAAATGAGATAAAACTCTCTTAAAACTAAATATAGTCTCTGGCTTGTAATATGAGCTACAACTAAACAGGAGTTAACAAGAGAGTAAACCAGAGGTTTACCACCCCTTGCAGATGGAAGGAGGCGAGCCCCAGGGCTGGGGAACAGCGCAGCTCACCTGCATCTCTCCGTGGTGGCAGCCGAGCCATGTGTTTGTCCTACTTAACTTTTTTGTCTCAGCAATTGATGGCGGCATTTGGCATTTCGCTGGACCTCATACTGCTTTCTTTTCTTTTAAGCTGTTTCACTTATTGTGTGTTTCTTTTTTTTGGGGGGGGGGGTAGCGGTAACTTGCATTTATTAATAGTTATCAGAGAAGAAATCGTATTAAAGCATATTAAAGTAGAAAAATCTGGGGTGGGAGGAGGGCAAATGTCAGACTAAGCTCCTAAAATAATAAATGCTAATTATCAACTCCCTGCTGCTAAAATTTAGCACTCTTAGTGTTTTTACACTGTAGAACTTGTATTAATGTACCTATGATTTATTCTTTTTGTTGAAATAATAAAAATGCCGTGTCTGTGCTCCCTTCCATCCCCCTAGTGGTAGGGAGAAAGCACTTTCCTTTGTTGATTTTTAACTGATGGTATAGGATTTGATTCAGGAGGAATGTGTTTGTGTATAGCTCAGAGCTGTCGTTGGTGAATGTAGATCAGTATTAAACAATGAAAAGGGGGCTTAAACAGAAATACATTCGTGTGACTGTAAGACAGGTTAATGTAAGTTCAGGATACCAGGTCATTTTTTTAATTACCTTCTATGTATTTGTTTTCCAGCTATATTTATTTAAAAATCTTTTTAAAAGTAGAATTTTGACAGCTTTGAAAGTCTTTGACCATCATTTTGAAGTGTCTTTGTGGAAAGCTGTAGGCCATAGGCCATGGGAGATGTCACCACAGACACAGGATGGAATCTTCCAATCATAAGTGAGGTTGGCTAAACATTAAAAGAAAACTGATTCCCAATTGTTGAATTTCAGGAAATATTTTTTTTTTTCTGTTTTCTTCCTTAAAAGACCAAGCTAATTTTGAAAAAGAAAATAAGAAAGATGAGAATTCCAAAGTGTATGAAATATCCAGAAGTAGATTGCTAGGTTTGATGAGTCAGGTTTAGCAGTAATCGGTTACAGAAGGTTGAAGATGGCAAAGGAAGGGCTTAGTTCGTGCCCATGGTAGGAAGTTAGAGGTAACTGCTTTGAGCCAATCTCTGTTGTAGGAATGACTAGTCTGGAAGGGTAGACTACTTAGAGAACATCCTCTAGCTGTGTGAGAGTCCTAAGGAGGTTCTGTAAGATTACTAGTGTACAGTCATGAGGGTCTAAAATTCATAATTAAAACTGGAATATGAAGGCATTTTGTGTGGGGGGAGATGGAGGACATGGGGACTGAGGGTCTTCCCACTGAACTACATTCTCATTCCGTTTATTTTTCTTTCATTTTTTTTTTTCTTTTTAAACTCCTCTTCACCAACCTGCTAATTTGCTTGGCCTGGATTATGTAATCCCCCCTGCCTCAGCCTCCCCGAGTGCTAGGGTTGCAGGACTATGCCCCTTGTCTAGGCCAGAATATGGAGAAATTGAGAGGATGTAAACGTGTTAACTTGTGACCATCATGCTTAGTGAAGTGAAGCAGCCTCAAAGGGTAAGAACTGTGTTGTTTCTCTAATATGAGAAACACAAAGTATAAATAAGTAGTGTGGTCAAACAGATGTGATGTGGTGGGGGGAAAGGGAACATAAAGTTGATGTGATACGTCTGTGCACAAAATTTCCAAGTTTCATGTAATTGAGTGGATCACATTGCAAATACATTTGAATAAAAATGAGTAAGAAGATATAAAAGTATTACCAAGGGGATTTGAAGCACCGTCTCCTATGAGAGAGAATCCAGGATATATCCTTTGTTCTAACTCAAAGTATCTGGGGAGAGTGGGAGCCAAGAGCAAATGTAAAGCACACTGAAGATTTTGGGTATATTGACCTTGAATGATAATGTGATGATAATCAAGCAGGAAAACACCTCCTAACAAGGCAAATGGCAATGTGAAAGAGGTGGTCATGAGTCGAGCAGCATTAGACCTGATTTTGCTGACAAGTTGTTGAGGGGACAGTTGAGTTCTGTGGGGTGGATACTGTTTTGAAGAAAACAGTAGAGTTAAAAACTTTAGGGTCCAAAGAGGAGTTAGAAACAGAAGAAAAAAAAATAAGCTTCAGTGAACAGAATGGGGAGTTCAGTGTCATAGGATCTTAGGCAGGACATGCAGTGGTAGGTAGCATTAAATGTATTGTTACTAGAAAAGTTTTGGGATAAAAAGTTAGGGGTATAGGGCTGGAGGAATGGCAGAGGTTAAAGCACTTGCCTAGCAAGCACAAGGTTCTGAGTTTGACTCCCCAGCCTCACATAAAGCCGGGCATGGTGGCAGGCACTTGTAATCCCAGCACTCAGAAGACTGAAGTAGGATGCTTCTAAGTCTAAGGCCAGCCTGGGCTACATTGTGAATTCAGGACCAGCCTGGGCTACAGAACAAGACCCTGTCTTAAAAAAATTAGGGGTCTAGATTAAAGTATATATAGAGTTAAGAAGTCTATCAATCATTTTAAGAGTGAGAAATGTTTTTATTCATTTACTTCTGAAAATTTGTAGGATTTGTTGGAAAATTAGGATGTATTGTCTTTGTTTCCTGAAAACTCTATCTAAAAGAGAAGTCTTGAGGATGATACGTTGTTGTCATTGGAAACTTTGTAAGATCAGTTTGATTAAATTTTGTTTTAATAACAAATGACAGGTTTGGCAAGAGACATAAGAGATACTTAGATTTTTAAAATTCATCTTTTGCAACACCATAAATATGAAAGGGCTTTTTACCAAGTTAGGACTTAGTGAATGTTTATTGGTCAGCTGATCCAAATTTAAAAATTGAAATGTTGATTTTCAGAAGGAGTAATTTATTCCAGTAGTGAATAGTGCAGTGAGGTTTTGTTATATGAAAATTTATTTAAGAGCGATACAGTTTTCATGAGAAATTCTGCTTTGTAAAAAGAATCCAGGAAATGAACTTTCCTCAGAATGGTTAGCAACTAATAATTGGACCTTCTTTGACTATGTGTGGATGCTGTGTTAACACAGCAAATTGGCCTTTAGTAAATTGTTACTCTTTTTTTCTCTTTTCTATTTTGCCCTTTTGCTTCTCATTGCCGTTATCAATGATGCTGTGTAAAGGTTTTAAGTTTTTAGTTGACATTTATCAGACTTTGAGTAACTACTTAGTGCTAGCAACTGCCAGTTCTAGAAACTGCTAGTTCTGGAAATAGTAAGATGAATGACATAGAGATTATCCTTGAGGGGAAAGAATAAATGTAAACAGGTAAATCAGAATTCAGCCTCTGCAAGGTATGAACCCTATGCTCTGGGAACACCTACAGGGAGGGGAACAGGAGGAATAATGTAAGGAAATCCTTTATTTCCTCAATTCATTTAAACTTTGTGAGATGGCAGCTACCGAAGTGTTTCCCCTCTGATAAATGATTGAGAGAATTTGTTTCCTTTACTGTTTTCTGATAATTCTGAAAGCGCTTTTGTGCTGTTAGACAAAAATGGTTTAGCCATGCAAATAAAGTTTTACTTAAGTAATTATGATTCTGATGTTTCATACAACTACAGTCATGTGTTTTCCCACTTACCCATAAAAGCCAAATAGTCAGATGCTAACATTTGCCATTTCCCTTTATTTTATTTCCCAGTAGAAGGCATCTGTAATTGTACATATGTATAAGCTTTATATCATATATATAAACAATGTAAGTAGCAGTATCAGATATATAAATGATGTATGTAGCAGTCTTCAGTAGAGAATGTGTGCAGACAGCTGAATTATGACTTTGTGGCTCCTAGTACAGAACCTTGTTCAAAGGAGGCACCTGATGTATGGGTGATGGAGAGATTATTTGAAGCAAACGTGAAGATCTTTATCATGCAAGTCTAAAATTCTAAGTAACTAATAGAAATATTTAGAAGTATTCTAGGATACAGATGTGCCACACATGACTAACCATAGTTTTTAAGCTTATGAGACAGGCACAAAAGTGACTGTGTTCATTGCTGTTTGATTTTTGTCTTTATAATAGGATTCACCTAGGGTTTCTTAAATGAGGTAGTTTACCCAGTGCATTGAAGTGTTAGTTTCCAGACCATTAACTCTTGGACAGAGACCAGAGAGGCAGAGCTTATTAGACCAGTGTTAGGAATAAGCTTCTACATTTTATTGTTCATAATGGAAAAGAAGGAAGGTTGACTAATTCCATTTGATTCAATGTTAATTGACAGGAGAAATAATCATTTCATATCTTGAGTGAGTGCTGTATGTCTAGGAGCTAGAGTGAGAGGTCTCTAGGGATGTGAGGCACCCATCTCAGACCTGCGTGTGTCACCAGGGCCACCCAGGAGGGAGTGCTGTGGTTGAGGTAAATGATAGCCCATAAATTTGCTTCTGAGTGATCATACATTGTAGATGGTCTTTGAAGGTGAAGCTGAATTAAGGAGAGACTTATCATGTGAGACAGAATCCACCATTTCAGAAATGATTGTCAAACACAAAGGTCCATAATAACTTACTGTAGGACAGTGTGAATAATCAAAGGACAGAATATTAAGTACCGTAGCAGGCAGGGTAATCCAATAGTTAGGTTAAATTAAGATGTTGAGCAGCAAGACAGGGTTTTTGTTGAAAAATAACAATTGAAATTTCATAAAAATATTATAAAATGGACAATTGAAAGCAGAATTGGTAAATTTGTATTTGTACCTATGTGAAAATTATCATCCCTTTCTGATTATACACTTTAAACAATTTAAAGTTTTATTTTATTTATGTATATTTAATAATGGCTTAGGTAGGTTTTAGTTTGATATAGAAATTGACATCCCTAGATTTAATTTGTAAATAATTCATTTTACTTGATTCTCCAGGAATAAAAACCAAAGGAAAATGTTAATTTAAGTTGCACCAAAATTTTATTACAGTTTCAGATACTTCCTTTAGAACTTATTAACCAAATTGCCTAAAAACAATGTGAACTTTTTGAAAATGCTTTAGAAGAAGAAATTATAGTGTGTATGCAAGCTTTTAAAAATAATTTTCTCAAATCTTTGTTATGCCTTTGTGAAAAATGCTTGTCTGTATTTCTCTACATATGAAGATATGGTAATTATACTAAAGTAATTTTTTTCTTAGTGGTTTATAGTTTCAAAAACCATTTCATGTTTCCCTCCTTGTTTAATCTTTAAAATGACCCAACATTGAGCAAATTATTGCTAAAAGTATATAGATAGGGAAATTGAACTGAGACATGAAATAATCACTGAATCTTAAGTATATATGTACGTTCACTCTTTTTGTTGAATAATGATAAACTTTTTTTTTTTTTTTTGCTGGTGTCATTTGTTGTATACTAGTCCCCTTTGTCCATGGTTTTACTTTCTGCCATTTCAGTTATCCACAGTCAACTGAGATCTGAAAATATCAAATGGGAATTTTCAAAAATAAAAAGCTCATAAGTTAAACAGTGCCCCATTCTGAGTAGCTTCCACTTTATCTCATCTGTTGTGAATCATCTTTTTTCCAGAGTTTCCAAAGTGCATATCCTAGCCATTTGTTGGTCACTGTATGGTCATTTTGGTTGTCAGATTGACTGTGGCAGTGGACAGTGCTTATTTTCAGGTAACCCAACATTATTTAAGGGTGTGTCCCCAAAGCAAATGAATATTGATGGGAGCAATCTAGATATGCCAAAGAGAAGCTATAAAGTGCTGGCCTTTAACTGAAAATGTGCAAGTTTACCATATATAGGCCTATATGGGAAAAAAAATATATAATGCCCTGAACTTAGTAAAATCCGGTGTTTTAGACTTCCACTGGGATTCTTGAAATATACCCTGTAGGATATGGTGAGACTAGTTTATACATTTCTTTTCTGCATACTCAGCCTTTTGTTTAAAATGTAAACTTGTACTAGCCAAAAATTTTGTTTTATCCTTTACTATTTTAAATTGGAACTAAATTTTTCTTTGATAATTTTCAGTGGGGTTGATCTAAAACTGTGTTTAGTATCAAAGGAATTTAAAAGTTTTCTCCACTTGATATTAGCTGAATTCTTTCAAAATTTCCAACTCTGTTTTATTATTCACTGCTTTTGTTGTAATAGAAAAAGCAAACTGTCTTGATTGACTTTCTGTGCTTGGTGAAACAACGTAAGATGCAAAATTTATCTGTTTCAAAATCTGCCTGTATTTAGTAACAGTATATAAAGCATTTGTATTAATAATTAAAGGATATAGCAGTCAAGAACAAATAACTTACATTTGTCATAAGGAAGAACTTTTTAAAGTCTAGTTCAGTAGATATTTGAGTTTCCATGCAGGATTATCCGAGGTGCGTTACATGATGAAAAATGTACAACATGCAGATCTTGATTTCCCTGTGAGTACAGCCTGGTTGGGAAGAGCTGTATCACCAGGGGAGCAGTCATGCAACAACCTTCCTTGGTTGCAGAGATGACGAACTAAGTCCTCTGGGTGCAGATTTCATGGGTTAAGGGAGAAAAGTGAGTGGGGCTTCTTTAAAGAGTGCAGAGTTTTCTGTAGGAGAGTGAACATTTAGAGATGGTGCTATGTAATTTTCAGAAAGGAGAAAAATACAGGATTTAAATGTGCTTATAGATTTTTCAGGCTCTTATTGCTTTAAGACA
>PVKB01002406.1:238217-285875 GCA_004027205.1 Ctenodactylus gundi | reverse complement strand
GCTTGCATCACTGCCTGTATGGCTTCCGAGTGCTGATTCTTATCTCAGCTCCAGGAGGCCTTTTCTAGGGGAAGCCATAGTGTGTTTGTAGTACACACTACTCACAAGCTTCTTTTGGAGACCGCAGCACCAGCTGCTGTCAGTTCCCACTTCTCCCGGATCAGCTGTTGCCTCAGCCTGAGATTCCAGTGTCCATACTTTCCTCCATCTACGGGTGTCGGCAGCTCAGGGCCGCGCTCGGTTGGCTGCTGTTTTCCTCCACTTCCAGTACGCCTTTCTGACCTTCCTGAGTCATTCTTTCCGTTGTTGGGGCGCTCCTTCCTCTCCTAGCTCCGTCAGAGGTTCTGGACTCCAGGATGGCTTCCCTCTGTCTGCAGATGCTGGCAGCTCCCAGCCGTTCGCAGTTGGCCTGGACAGCAGCTCCCTGGGCTGCTGTTTTCCCCCCACTTCCAGTGTTACTTCGGGGTTTCTGATCTTCTCCTGGCCTCCTTTAATTTGCTGCATCACTTCTCCCTGCCCTAACTACATGGAATAGGTCATTTTTGACTATGTTCTCACCTTTTTAAGGAGATAAAGAGGAGCCATTGTGCAGCTCTGTTACTCAGGGGCCATCTTAACCAGAAGTCCAATGTCTTTGTTTTACTTTCCTTACTAAATCGGAATCCCCCTTGTTCTATCTCCTCTTCCTGCCTCTCACCCTCGTTAGATTCTCTGTCTTATTGTCCTTTCTTGATTGTGTCTCAGTGTCAGGAAATAGGCGGCTTCTCCTTGTTTCAGCCTAGGAAAAGGAAGAGAATAGATAACTTTATAAATCTCCCAAGTTGAAATTCAGGGTGAATTTCCCTCAGAAATTTACACAGAACCACAGTCTCGGTGGCAACAACTGAAATCTGTATGCGATATTGAGGTTTATAAAATGTTCCCCACTCAACCATCATGAGAGTATACGGTGCCATCAACCTCTGATTCACAAAAAGAAATGCTCAAATTTTCACAGCTTCAGAAAAGAGCTGAAATAATGTGAGTAAAAAGGGAGAACAACAGAAAAATCTCAAGGAGAAAATGACTGTGGTGTGTGCATTGGGGGTTGTTTTTACTAGTCAGTTGGTAAGGAAAGTGGTGTACTTCAAATTAAGACTGTACTGAACAGTCAGAGAACATAAAACTGGGTAGATGGTGGTCAGTCTGACTACAGGGAGCCTTTAGAAATTGTCTGGAATATGCATCAAGATGGGTTTGACACCTGGGTTTGGACCACACCAGGTCGCTGTAAGCTTGTAGATGGGCTGAGCCCTGTCCTAGGCAAGATGGATGGCTGTGCTTCTCCTCGGGACTCATTCTGTGCCCGGGTTCCAACCATGAGGCTCTTTTGCCTGGCTCTTCGTGCTGAGGCCCACTCCTAAGCCCTGTTCCTAGTCCTTGGGTTTCTGTTTGGGTTCTTAATCCCCAGATACTTCCTCTGCCCAGAACCAGATAACAATACCTTCACATGTTGGGCTCGCTCCCCCACTAGCTTCTGCCCTTGAGCCACAATACCTTCACATGTTGGGCTCGCTCCCCCACGAGCTTCTGCCCTTGAGCCACAATGCCTTCACATGTTGGGCTCGCTCCCTCACGAGCTTCTGCCCTTGAGCCACTCCTTGTTATTCCCTATCCAATGGGATTCTCCTATGAAAGTTAATTTCTGATTCTGGCATCAGAACACTTCTATGCGGATTTAAAAAAAAATACTACCAGTTGCCTGCTGTGTGGACTGTCCCAGTAACTGCCCTGTCTCTGAGCCCAGGTCACATTTCTGTTGCCTACTTATTTCTGCCCATCTGCTGGTTATAAAATTGTACTAATCTGGAGACAAGCATTTATTTGCCCCTCCTCAACAGAAATATCGTTAGTAATTCCTATTGCCTGTGTTAGTGTGGAGTCCCACGATCAGGAGTTCCTTACCTCTGAAGAGAAGATGCCATGCCTTGTTCGTATTTATTTATCCTTCGAGCCCACCACATGGAAAGCATCCAGTGATCTTTGTTGCTTCCTGGCCTTCCTCGATAATCTAGTTCCACTCTCTCCCTACACTTTCCTCTCTTTAACACATGCAACGTATTTGCCTTAAACATGTCTCAGTGCTTTCCCTGACTTCTCATCTCTCCCTCAACCTCATAGTTTGGCGTTATGCATTTTTCTCATACTGATCCACCATTGGGATGATTTCTTCGGGTCAACCTCTGGCTCCTTTAAACAACTTAATTAGTGAACTAGTCTAGCCAATACTAACAACTCCACTTACCTTGGTTTAGCGTCTCAACTGGGTACATGCTTAAGGAAAGGAGCGTCTCAACATTATATTCTTTCTTGTTTGTTTCCAGTGTGTTTAGGTCAGTTTTAGGGGCACAGTGGGGCGCCCAGCCTACTGTCCAGTGACGTACTGGTAGACTTGGCCTGAAGGGTCAAAATGACAGTGTCCTTCCACAGTGGACTTCCACGTGATTTCTCAAGAGGCTCTGGTTGTTGCTGTCTGCTTTACTTGTTAAAATCTTACCCAAGATAGAAATTGGAGGAGTCAGAGTCCTTGCTGTGTGACCTTTGATAAGCTACTGACTTTTGTTACCCTCCGTTAACATATAAATAATAGTAATAATAATAATAAAAATAATAATGATAATAATTTCCCTTCACAGTTGTGAGGATGAGACATACTAATATGTAAGAACAATCTTAGAAAGTACTTATTAAATACTACTTTTAGGACACAATACAAAAACATGTTTGGATGAATTCTGCGTGTGGTATCCAGATGAGAGGCTCTAAAACTTATGACAAAATTCACAAGATACCAGTGATCTCATCTGTGCTTGCTGTGTTCTTTTGAAAGATCCTTATTAATGCAACTTTAAAAAGTTCCTTTCTTCTTTACTTTAATGAGCTCACAAAGGGTTCTCCAGGTACCCTCAACACCTTAATAAATACTTCAGAGTTACAAGCAGTGATCTAAATATATTGTGGGAACGTTTAAATGAAAAAAATGTTATAGTAAAAGACACACTGCTGTTAATCCACCTCGAAATCATCCCCCTCACTTGGAGCACAGTTATCCCATCGTCCTTGCTACTCACTAAGGCAGGTCTGGACGTCCCCTGTCCCCAGTGTGTGTGACCAAAATGCAGTGGACGCCGCTGCCCAGTGCTGTCCAATGGAAAGGCAGCATTGTCAGCGCGTTGTGGCCTCCTTACCCCCCGGATCCAGCACTGTGCAGTGTCCGGCTCTTCCCAAAAGTCAAACTGATGATGAGCATGTCATTATGCTCACTGAAATGATACATCAACATTTTGAATCAACACAGGATGAGGCCACCATGACAGCATGACTGAGAACTCATGAGCACCAGAAAGTAGCAAGAAGGATGGCATAAGTGTGGCCAAACCAAGGGGGAAGAATTCTGAGGGAGATTGATGGCATTTTTTATTATACCGAGTATTTGGAGGGGAGGGAGGCAATTAAGTGTTTACTGTACTTTTTGATCACGCCTTCTACTTTGCTCTCTGTCTCAATTTCATCTTCACCCGGGTCACTTTGCAGGTCTCTTTAAAGGCTCACCACCTCCTCAGGAGGCGTGTTTGCTCACCTTTGTGGAGGGTCCACTTTGCGCGATATGGGCTATATGAGGGCGCTATATGGGCTAACAGGAAGCTTCACCAGCAGGGATCTGGTCGCACCTGTCCTGCAGGGACGTTCTGTGCCTCCCTCCTCTTCCTGGCTGTCATTCCTACAATAGGAATTCCAAATGGGAAGGGCTCGTATGTGGGTGATACCAACTGCCGGACTGCAAATGATAACTCATTCTGGGGTGGTGTTGACAGAGGGGAAAGGCGGCGGGAGGCCTATGCCCGAACAGCAGGTGGTGGCGCTGGTTCAAGGGAAAAGTATCTGGACAATTTTTGACAAGAGCACATGCCTGACTTAAGATTTTTTTCTTTCTCTGTTTGTATAACCAGCGCTAAGAATCAAGAAGAACTTTGCAGCAAAGCCCCGGGAGGCTAACCTCTTCTTTTCTACTCAGCATCTCTAAGAATCGAAGACTGCAAACTTTCACTTATTTATTCCCATTGTTTTGAGCTACGGCGGAGAGATGGAAAATGACGTGTGTGAATTGCTAACTTTTTTGGCCCAGTCATTTCAATTGTAAGTAATACACACATATTTGGTTATGTTGTCACTCATCAAAGTGTATTTACAGCAGGTTGAAAAAAGCATCTGATGATAGGAAATTGATCAATTCGTAAGAGTATAGTAGCACAGTAGAATGCTATCCACTGTTAACACAATGTTTCAAAACAATAGTGAGTTACACGAAAATGCTTCAAAGTTTATTCATGACAGAAAAGCAAGTTACTCACATAGTTTGCAGTCTGAGCTCATATGTATTTGAGGGTGTGAAGCCGAGTATCTTGTGAGCTAAAGAAACATTCTCATGAGCTGCACTGCCTGGGTTCAAGTCTAGTGCTGCCACTTAATTTGTGTGTAGACTTAGGTAAGTCAACATCTCTGTGCTTGTTTCTTTATATGTCAAGTGGAAATAATTATTGTACTAATATTGTAAGACTTTTCTGAGGATTAAAGTATCCACACGCAGTGCCTACAACAGTTAGCTCATGACATTCAAACAGTAGACATTAGCTCTTGTAATAATTGCATCTACCTGCATAAAAAGAATAGCATTAAGCTAAGACTTCTGAATGGCGTGATTTATGCACCTTTTATTCATTGTGCATGTTTATGTCTGCAAAGTTTCTACAGTAAATACATAATACTTTTTAAATTTGAAAATATACAATGAAAGTATCAATAACTTGTGGTGAGTTTGCTCTTAAAACACAAAATATCGGTTTTGTTTTTGTGAGAAAAATTCTATAAGCTATGTACTTTAATAATCTGCCGTGCAACAAGTGCTACAAGGTCATTTTTCAGAAATCAGAATCTTGCTGAACACTAAACTTTTTCTTGGAGAAGGCATTGTTAAGCTATTGTTCTTTAGCATTACCAGAGTCTGTTTTTTGTGTTATTTTTTAGACTAATTCTACTGACTTGTAATGATTCAAACAGGCAAATGTAAGGAAGAGGAAAGTCTGAGGAGAACTCTGAAAAATCCAAGAGTGGAGCTATCTTGGGAGACAGGGTAACTGTAGCAAGGAAGTTTTGGTTTGATTCTAAAAGCACAGAAAGCTATGGAGAGCTTTTTATCCTTGCGAATGATGAACAGTGGCTTATTTTGGCAAAAATCTTCAAGACAGTTTCTGTGATTATGTAGATTATTCATTTATTTACTTTTTTGAAACAGAGTCTTGCTTTATAGCCCAGATTGGTCCTGAACTCACCGTGGAGCCCATATTGGTCTTGGACTCACAGCAATCCTCCTGCCTGAACCTCCTGCGTGCTGGGATTAACAGGCATACAATGCCACAACTGTCTTATGTGGTGCTGGGGAATTGAACTCAGGAACTTAGCGCTTACCAAATCACTTGCCAGGCAAGTGCTTTAGCTGCTGAGCCATTCCCACAGTTCCTGTTTATGTAGTTTGAATTAAGTAAGTAATCTTTATGAGCTCCCATTTTTGTAAAATCTTTAAGTGGACTCTAATGAAATATGCATTTTTGGGGCCATTGTTATAATGATGCACGGTTTACAGAGTACCTAATAAGAACCTAGACTTACGGTTGTGGCATGATGGATGGGCTAAAACCAAAGAACTCTCCTTCGTAAATCAGAAGAGGTGTTGGGCTTGAAATAAGAAGTGTCATTACACCTTGACTCTGCCACTTTTTGGTTGTGACCTGAACACATCACTTGATTTCTCTGACCCTTGTTCTTTCCTTATATTATAAGGTTGACATCAACCTCACCAGCTTAAGTCTGAATAATTCTTTAAGTTCTCAGTACAAAGTGTTTCTTTCTTCTATCTCCCCTTTTGTTTTCTTCCCTCTTTGTTTCTCTTTATTTCTGGGTCTTGTAGTCAGCCCTCTGCTCCATGAAGTAGAACACCCTGGGGTGGCCATCACACCCATGAATCCATCACTGGAACCAAGAGTAGGGAGTCAGAACCTCAGAAACAACACCTGCAAGTCCCACCCACGCCTAGAGAGCAGAGGAGAGGAGCTGGCCCCACACAGAGGGAGCCGGAGCAAGTGTGTGCACGGAACACTTTTGGAGCACGGCCTCTCCCATTGCCCACAGAGCCACGGCTTGAAAGGCTTCACAGGTGTAGACCATATTCAAGGCATAACTCAAGGAAAAGTATTACCACATGTTCCCACAGGGAGACTAAAGGGGTGGAGAGGCGCGGTGGAAGCGCGGAATCGGGTGAGGAAGGGAGACAAACAGAGGAGCTGCCAATATAAAGAATTCATTAGAGAAAAATCATGTTGTGCCCTGCATGACGGAGATGAGTGCAAATTCTTGTATGATTTCATGTTCTGTGGAAGTATTCCAAACCACACGCTCTCCATGCAGGCCTTAGTCTACCTTATTTTTTGGAATGCCCTACCACCCAGTACTCAATGTGTCCCTCACCGGTCTGAGTTTCCTTGTAACATGCCGGCAGGGACACGCACTGGAGGGCCCCGACTCAGCGTCTGTAATTACAGAAGCCTGTACGGGGTGCTTCGACAACTGGGAGCCTGTGGACCATGGATGTGGGGAAGTTTGTACCCTAGTGGAGCAAGCTGAACATCAGGTGGCCTCTGGGGGAAGATGGGCTACCGTCCGCATTATTTTCTGCAGGGCTCTCAAGCAGTTGGATTGGTCCAGTGGTTTTCGATCTGATGACAAAATTAGACACTTTTTATAGAAAAACTTTCATGAACCCATGAAATACCTTGGAAAAATGAAAAGCAAAAACGAGCTCTAAAAACTGATGAACAAAGTTGTCTGCTCTGGTTAGCAGTCAGGATGATATCCCAGCACCCTTCCCACTAGCCTCTCCCCCTTCAAGCAGATCAGTTCCTGAAGGTTATGCAAGAAAGGGCAGAAGCTGTAATTGCAGCTGGACCTCTTCAGCTTGGACATGAAGAAATGGAGGTACAGACATTGAAGTGACTCGTGTGTGCGCTCGTAATGAACTAAGTTAGGCCAGGCTAGCACTGCAATCACTTTCATAGTGTCTGTCCTCATGCATTTTTTTCCAGTCCTAGACCGACATATTCGTTTTCAGAGTAGAGGTGGTTACAATAATTATGGGTCCAATCAGGTTCAAGGAGTGGGAGGGCCCAAAGAACCTGATGATGTCGCCTGCATGGCAGCCCAATAGAAAGAAGCTCCCACACTCGGCCCCACTGGGTGCCAAGTGGACATCTGCTGAACCAAAATGAGAAGCTGAGGATCCAGGCCAGTGTCCCGGGAGCCCACGGTCTCTTCAGGCTTAGACTTTCTGTGTCAGAGAGCTTTGCGCTCTGAAGCATCTCCTTGTTCAGAGTGCTGTGTCTTCCCTGTAAGGGACTTTGGGCTCAGGCAGAAAACCCCCAAAATTACTAGTTTTAAAGTATTTAGACAAGCTGATTCTTAACACCTGGATCTGGTCACAAGTGTAGCATGATAATCCGAGCAAAGTCTTCCTGAAGTTTTTGTAGGTCTCCTTTCCAGTCAATGGATGAAAGGTTGAGCGCACTGATATTTCTTAATATTTAGAAAGATACTGTTTCAGGATTCTGGCTTCTGATTGTCCTAAGCCATTTAGAGTCAGACCTTTTATTTCCGCTTGAGCCTCCTGGGCCATTTGCTTTGTCTTGTCCTGACTTGTCAAGAGGTGAGGATGCCTGGTGAAGTCATCGTGGGTGTAACTGAGACTGTGGGACTCAGCAAAGACTCCACCAGCTACCGCACGTTTGCCGCATTCAGTGCACTTAGATGGGATTGTGAGCTAGTTCTGGCCAATGAAACATGAGTTGAGATGGTCAAAAGCCAGTGTGAAGATCTCCAGGCTCTCCTCAGTTATGAGCACTGTGCAGATGGTGAAGCCTTCATCAACCCCGAGTAACTAATAATTAGAACGCCCTCTCTCATAGACCCAGTGTGGACATTCACAGGGATCGAAACATAAACCTCTGTTGCTTTAAGCCAGAGAGCTCTCAGGGCTAACTTGTTATGCAGTGTAGCCTTGCTAATCACGAGCGATACGAGGCCGTTTGGACTGGAAGGGAGGCTTGAAGCCCTGCTCTCTGGCAAGAGCTACACTGAGGAGTCATCTTTCAGATCCGGCAGTCCCAGGGTTTCAGACAGCTGTGGGCTGGAGATGACTCAGTGGCTTGTGACCGACCCCTGAGCGTTTTTTCCCTAACGCGGCTATAATTTGTTATTGGACCTGGTGGGTGTATTTACACCAGAGAAACTGGCAAATGTTGTGAATCATTTCCCCCATCCCCTGCAAGCTACTTGTTAAATATATTTGTCAAAATACCAAATGGTACATCATAAGTATATACAATTGTTATGTGTAAATTAAAAACAAGTTAAATGTAAGGAACACAAGCTCACAGGACCCAGCTTAAAAAAAAATCATAACATAAAATAAAACCAGAACGTCGCTGGTTTTTCAAAAATCTCAGGGAGATTCAGAATGGAAGCAGGAAATGAGTCGGCTGGATTGTCAGCGGCTGAGAGTGCCTGGATGTCCGCAATCCTGCCGCGCTTCCGCGGGAGGAAAAGTTCATCAGGGACGTGACCTGCCAGGTGTGGTTTTCTCCAAGTCACATAATAGTGGCCAAAATAATGTTTACGTCAGAAAAAATATTTGCCATATATTTTTCTCAATTATCGTTATCTTTCTTAACCAACATGAAGTGAACAGATTCCAGTTGGATATTAAGATGTATATGCCTTGTGAATTATCATTTTCCTGTAGGATATTAAGTACCCTGGCTTGAAGGTTGTAAACATGAAAGATCTACTTTCTTGATACTTACTTTTCACCTAAAGAAATGAATACTACCTACAAAAACTCCAGGTCTTGATTGCATTCTCACGACAATTCTTAGGTCTTGTCTGTCCTCTCTGTTAGTGACGGTCTTAAAGTGGTTCTGGGTCTAGTCACTTTGCGTAGAAGCGACTGAGAAGCTGCCTGGTGATCTCCGTGCCCTGCCTTCCAGAAGCTGGGGGAAAGGTGTCGCTTCACCTCACGGAGTCACAAAGACTCAAATGGTTTCCCTCAGCCGAGCCTCTGCCTTTTCTCCATGGCCTGTCCTCTGTGGTTCCGACTGAGACACGTGGCGGCTATGTGGGGGCAGGAGCTAACCTATGGATTAAGAAAAATCATGAAAACTTGATCTATTTTATTTTATAAGGAGTTATAAAATAATTTTGATTGACAGGACATTATTTGGCATGCATATGAAATGCCACTAGTGTATAGCTTATGTTTCATTACACTGACAACTGATAGCTGCTAAAAATAAGATACCGGGACGCCGTTCCAGCTTATGTAATTCTGAGAAACAGCCTTGATTTGACCTTCTTGACCTCATTTTCTTCGTTTGTAAAATGAAGGGCTAATAAGTGATATTTGTGCGGCTCCTCCCAAATCATACCGCTTTGATTCCTCAGTTCTTCGATGGGCACTGGAAACACACCCATTCTTTTTGTTTGTACTCACGAATGAGCTGCATATTGACAGGCTACTGCGCGTCAAATGCAGTTAGCGTGTGATCCCTGCCCTCACATAGCTTATACTTTGAAGGGGAAGACAAGCAAAGAGACAATCATAACGCAGCACAATCGAGGCTCTGGCATGGGTGATAGTACTGGGAGGTGTGGCAGAGGAGCCTAACTTTTTTTGGGGGACACTAAGGATCAGATTCAAAAATGATATTTAGAATATGTAGAGCAAAGACTAGGGTGAGACAAAGGAGGTACCTACGGTAACATATAAACGGGCACTCACCTTTTCCTGGGTCCAGAGTGTGTTATCTGATAGCCACAAGAAAAAGGCAGCAACTGCTGTAGGCAAAGAGAAAGCTATGTGCAGAGGTCTAGAGCCAGGACATAGAAGTGCTTTTTTATGTTTGGATTCGAAAGAAGCAAAGCAAGCAGCCCCTAGACGGAGGTAACTGATGCCTTAACTGATGATTCGAACAAGTTGGGTGGTAAAGAGAGAGAGAATCAGGATTTTTTTGACTTAAGAAAGTGAGTGAAAGCCAGGCGCCGCAATGTAGGCCCATAATTCTACCTTTTAGGGAGGCTAAGTCAGGTGGATCACAAATTTGAGCCCGGACTGGTCAATTTACCATCTTAGTGAGTCTAGGTCTCCAAATCAGAACTCAAAAATCAGCAGGGGGTGTAGCTCAATATGAAGGCCCTGGGCTTAATCTCTAGTACCACATAAAAATAAAAAGAAAGACGAGAAAGGACAGAGAGAAATAAAGAAAAGGATGACGGTTCTAATCACTTGAACATGTGACACATCAGAGTGCATTGGTCTTTCATGGAAAAATGAGCTCAGGCTTTGACATACAGAATTAGAACATCCAAGAGATGTCGGTGGGGTGCTTTTTGCATGGATAATGCACTGGCACTCATTGAAGAGTTACATATACAGATTTGGACTTGTCAGCCATCTGCTTATAAGTAATAGGTGAAAGCAAAGGATGTGGACGAAATTACCAGGATGGAAAGTGAGAGACAAAGCCCTGGGAGGGACGGAGAACCCCTCACCAGCCTTTCGTAAAACTATTACAAGAAACAGCACCATTTGTAGATATGATCAGGACTTGGTGGATGACAGGCTTGGAGAAGGGTACTAAGAGACACGTCTAGGCCTTCCGCCAGGAAGCAGTTATGTTATTGTGCTTTTACTGCAGTTGATTTCTAAAAGTCATTTGTATTATTTTGTGGCAAATATTACAGGCCCCCGAAGCTGGTGATCCCATCCTCTTACTGCCACATGTGAGCACAGCATCCACTGCCTGTGGCAAGGGACTGCTCATTCCCAAGGAGAGGGAGAAATTGGGTAGAGTTAAATTTCTCTAAGTTACCAAGGCAAAAAAATTGTATCTTTCTTTTTCTCTTCTTCTCTTCCTCTCTTTCTTTCTTTCTTTCTTTCTTTCGGGTCTCATCTAAATGTTCACCTTGAGAGGAAGTTACTTTTGCCAGGAAGTAATAAATCTCTCTCAGCAACGATAGTCAATGTAGTCCTGAAAAAACTGAGCTGAAAAGGAGAGAAAACAGAGCATTCCTTCCCTCCATGAAACCCTTTCTCTAAACACGTGTCCCTATTGTACTGCAGAAAATGGCAATATTTAGACCTCTCAAGCTTCTTTAGGACTTGTCCAGAAGCCTAATTGGCTGTGACCAAATGACTCTGGCAAGCAGTCCCGGGCAGGAAAATGTTTAGTCAGAGTCATCGCTGGAGGGACTCTGCTTGTAAAGCAGATTATTAAATAAACAAGACTAGGCCAGCATGTAAAAAAGTGGCCGGTGTTCAGTGCAGAAGTGAGGAACCGGTGTGTGGACAAGGGTGGAAGGGGATGTTGGGATGTGCCCTTTGAACTGTCGCATCTTTGCTTGGCGCTTCCCTGTGTATACGTGTGTGTGTGAGTGCACTGTGTTTGAACTGATCGAGTGCATTGCTTTTTATTCCTTACTTGTGTTTTGACCTTGTCGTCTGACTGCCTGCCTTTTCCTCTGTCTAGTTCTTGTTCTTTTCACAACCATCTTCTAAATTGTCACCAAAATGAAATGCCACCAGAACCTATGGGAGGCTTTTCAGAGGTGCTTCTGCTCTGATAGCTGTAGGTCAATGCGGCCTGAATAGAGAAAAGAGAAAAGGATTAGTTCCTAAGAGAACTGGGGCAATTTCCCTAGAAAAAGCAAGCTTCTAGAAATTGTGCATTTAACTTAAAATGTTAGGAGAACTTCATAAGTCATTCCATAATATATCTTTGTTTGTTGTGAAAAATATTTCAGGAGGATACACTGCCTCGCCTCCTAAGTGTGTCCCAACTTGAGAAATGGGCCCGTGGGAGCCAGTTCCAGGTGCTGCTCAGGGGTCTGTCCACTAACCTCTTCCTACCTCAGATCCTGTGAGTGATGCCCTGCATGGAGGAACTGCAAGGTATTTGTTTTCTGGTCAACTGTGTCTGATTTATACATGAAATTATTCTACTTGATGTTGAAGTGATATTTAGAAGAAGTTCCAATCAGTCCCAGCTCTGTCCTTCCCCAGATACGTAACACCTCGGAACTTTAGCTTCTTTATCTGAGGATCATAAAAGTACCTGCCTCACCTGCCGAGGATTCAGTGGGACCTTCGTAAATAACATGTGCAGCATGTGCCTCATATGTAGTAAGTGCTCAGTATGTGTCAACAGTTGAAATTGTTTGCTATGGAAATAATTTTAGGGTGATTCAGATACAGTTATAGGCATAACATCATCACAGATAAATATAATTGGGTTGATTATAGTAGGCAATTTGAAACAGCTGAAACAATTTTAAAAGGCTATCTACATTGTGCAAGTAATATTTTAATATTATTGAGGCCAAATGTGAATTATTAAGAAAGGTTTTAAGGGCTCTCTATACATATGTATTTAAGAACATTGTAGAATCATATCATTTTTGGTTGATTGAGGCAGTTATGTTTAATTCTGGTGAAACACGCTAGCTTTTTTGACATTCTGGGTAATATAGTTTATTGTACTATATGTCTTTTCCCAGAGCAGAAGTGTCTCAAAAACCTACAGAAAGCATATAAATAAATAAGACCATCTGGTAGAGGAGCTGAAGCAGATGTGCAGATTGAAGCACATCAAAGAAAAGCCCATTATTATCTTGGTGACTGGCGGGTGTTGTGTAATATAAACAACTTATAGAAATGAAATTAATCGTCTAGAGATGTCAGCTCATATAAAAGATATCCCAAAATCTGTAGTCTTGTATTATTTCAGTAATACTCGTTGCTTTTGAGATAGATATTGCAATACATATTGCATATCTACCTATATGCATGCCGCATGTGTTGATAAATACCATCAATAGAAGGTGGGTTTATGACACGTGAAAATTACGAGGAGTTTGGTTCTGATTATTGGAGAATGGGGTTTCCTGACATGTAAAAATGAGTGTCTTTTAGCTTCTCATGTGGTTTTTTGCTCACTGGATATTGTTCCTGAACTGACAGATACATTAACTGGCCATTTTAATGCTATTGCGTACATACAAGCATTTATCTGTCCATGGGACTGCAATGTTAGAGCAATCATATGACAACTACGTTTTAATGCAGAGAGCAGTGACATGGCATTGTTCCCAGAGTAATTCTGTCTGGGATTATGTAAGAGGTGGTCTTCAAGCTTGAGTTCAGAAAATTGGTTATAATAATAACAGAATGTTAGATTTATTAATAAATCTAAGTATATTCATTTTGTTTGACATATTGGAAGGCTATTGACATATCAGAAAGCAATCTTTTTTTTTTTTTTTTGGACAGCATCTCACTGTGTAGTTCAGTCTGGTCCTGAACTCACTATGCAGCCCAGTCTGGCCTCAAACTCATGGCAATTCTCCTACCTTAGCCTCTCGAGTGCTGGGATCACAGGTGTGTGCTTCCATGTCCAGCTTGTATACTGCTGGGGAATTGAACCCAGGGTCTCGTACTTCCTATGTAAGTGCTATAACTGCTACACTACTCCTCCAGCCCCAAATAATGTCTCTAAGAGTCTTGTGGGTGACTTTAACAATTTTTTTCTCTCTCTAAATAGTTATAGTTAAGAAGTAAATATATAGGAGTGTTATCTCTCTCTCTCTCTTGATGATTATAAAGGCATCAAAACTCTGAACTTTGGGTATATTAAGAATTTTCTGCAAGAACACTGAGTCAGCAGCCCTTCAGTGTGAATCCCACAAACTGAGTGTCATAGCTCAGCAAAAAGAGGTTAAAACACTTCCTAATGTCACCATCCAACTGGAAGGTGAGGTCCAGAGCTAGGAAGCGTGAAAATAACAGTCATAAATTTAAGGTACCTGGAATCAGGGTTAAATACCAAGCCTCTTAAATATGATTTTATAACACTGAAATATAATAATGATTTTTACTGAGGATCTCTTGAACAATTAGCAAAAGAAAATTTCTTTTAATATTCTGGAAACTGTGAAACGTTTCTTTTTTCTCTTTCTACCAAACTCTAGACTAGCAAGCTCTCCAGTATGAGTCATCGCCTGTCTTTCTTTTTCCCTCCTTCCCCAAGTTTCTGGACCTTTTCTTTTATCCTTGGGATATAGTAATGCTTTTCTAAAATACAGCATGCCCTATTTAATTCTCTCTGCTTCTTAAGTTCTATATCTTGGTTTGTTACAACAAGCGCCCAACAGTAAGGCAATGTAACAAAGGCGGCTTCTTAAAAGACATGGAGGGAAACTACTGTAAAGATTTAAGATTTTTTCATGCTTATTAATAAGATTTAAACAAATAAGACATTAGAAAAATTCAAATCATATAATAACATAAAATAGCTTCTGGATAGATGGCTTAGGCAGACAATGAGAGGCGTGATTCTTCATGTTCAACCACAGCGACCAAGAAGGAAGGTGAATAGGAAGCAAGTGGAGCTGGGATCAGGGAAAAGACACAACAGATTTTGTAGGTCACGAAATATTTTAAGACTGTAACCTAAGCTTTACAAATATTAGCTTGTTGAAGTGAGAGGAATTTGAAAAATTCTTGGCCGATAGGATTTGTGGAATAATACAGCTAGAAATTATGCATCTGTGATGATAAAAATCTGGACATAAACTTGAGAAAAGTATTGTTTTTCCTGAGCTACTCTCTAGAGCAGTGTTTTCCAGATTATTTAGGTTACCTCCCATAGGAAGAGATGTGGTGTTCTGTTGTTGTTGTAACTTGGGGGTGTACATGCATGTACACACGTGCACACATACATCAGAAGAAAAGCTTTGTGAAATGAGGCTTACTTTTATATCTGTGATGTGCTGTTCATTTTTACTCTCTTCTACTTTGTCGAAAGTGATGCTACTTCTAAATACACTGAATAGAGCTAAAACCTCTAATGAATGGTGGCCGGCAGTGTAAGAAACTTCCTGGAGCAGAGACCAAAACGAAAACAAATACAACAGAATAACAAAAGTGCACATAGAAACCAGTTACTACAAACATATGAATTTGTTTGGGTGGACAGGAGTTTGCCAGTGAATAAAAATGATTAAGCGTATAACCTGCATAAGGATGTTATAAAATCTTTGAAAGGCGTAACAAAAAGGACAGCAGCAAAACAAAACAGAATTTATTGCCTAGGCTTAAATGAAGCTAGTCTGGGCATAATTAGATTCATAATCTTGGTTTGTCCCTTCTAGTGCAGAGGGTGGAATGCAACTCAAGATGTTTTCAACCAATTGTAGTTCTCCTCGGTATGAGGGTTCGGCTTCACTAGATTGTTGAGCTTCTTCATTTACTTTCAGTTTCTTCTCTCTTTATGCATATTAACAGAATATTTTCTTGGTGATTAGAGAAAGTTTCCCTTTCTATTAAAGTAGAAATAACTACATAAAAATTGAGATGTGAAGCACAGATCAATTTATTCAGTTAAAATCATTCACTGACAATTTTCCTATTCAGTGGTATGTGTGTGTGTGGGGGGGTGTGTATATATGTATGTGTGTGTGGGTGTGGGTGTGTGAGTGGGTGTATGTGCATGAGGGGTGTTTGGCTGCATGTAAAATTTTTATAGTTGTCATTATCTCATTATATTTGCATAGAGCCTATATTTATAATTATTTGAAATTTCAATGTTCGATTTCTTCTGATATCAAGACACCTTTTCTTCATTTTAATGTTTAATCAGTGCTGCACATGACCTTACATCTACTTTATTGTTTTACATATATACTCTGAGACTGTTCTTTATTTTGCACAGAAATATATTTTAACTTAAAATAATTTCTGCACCTACTTTGTTTAGTTAAAAAGAGCTACGAAACATTAAATTTAATTTATGAGACCCTCTATTTGTGTTCCAGTCCCCTGCACATACACACTGTGTTAATGCTATGTCTCTATATGCCAATGACATTAGAGTTTCTGGCAAAACTCAATATGTAATCAATTATCACCTGTCATGAATGACTTTTAAGATCCAGCCAGTTATTTTGGAGACAGCGCTTAGCTCTACTGAGAAGGGAAATCTCTCTGAAAGTAGTATGGCTTTCATCCTTACATGTCTTATTCAAAGGAGTTTGGACAACTTTCAGATTAGTCAATATGAAATAGAGTTCCACAAGTTACATTTTCAAAAATTAATTTTTGCTATTTCAAATCTGGTTCAAGAGTATGCTTGTTGGTTAGAAATGATAACAAGTCTTTAATCATTTTTTTTCTCTGTAGGGGAGCAAGAATTTTACATGCACCAGTTACAAGCCAGTGCCTCTTTTTTCCCCTTGCTTTCATGCTTGTTTTGATTTTAAACTCACCAGTTGAGAAGAGCTGGGCTCTGCCTCCTAGGATTTCAATAGCCTTATACTTTCTTTTCCTTTTCTTTTTCTTTATTGAGTCTCTCGGGAAAAATAAAAATTAATCATTTTCCTGCCAGCTAGAGAAAATCGTGGATATCCAAACATAATTTTTTTCTATGCACACAGACACATTTTAAAGCTTACTGTCTTATCAATAAATGCCATCAAGTCATGATTTATCTTTCTGAATAATCTGGTTACTACCAGATGATTTAAACCCACCCCTCCGCACGCTTGCTCCAAGGTTAAAAGCTGTAGTAAGTTCTTGACGAAGGCATTCGTGTTTGGACTGTCAGAAAATGGCGGTATCCGCACGACGTGATACCCCCGCCCCGCGAACCTTATTCACACTCACTTGGGACGATTTGGACTAAGTGGTCACATGGGCTCTCCAGCTTCATCGTCTGAAATTCCTCTGGTCAGGTCTTTGGCTTTGTGTCTAAAGGAAGAAGGTTTTCTTACACCTCCAGGGGGCAGCCCCATACCAGGAGTTCTGAGGGCTAAGGGCTGACTGTTGGGAAGAAGGGACTAGTCTCTGGCCCTTGCGGGGCCAACAGATGGTGACCCACGGAGATCTGCTGTCCTGGGAATTTGCATAATGTGACGGACACAGCACCTCTGGGGGATTTGGAGTGGTGTGACCTTGAGGCCCAGATGAGCCTTCTTTGATTATGGCTAAATAGTCAAGGCTTGTGGTCGAGAGTCTCAGTCATGAAGCTTTCGGATATTTCCAGTAAGACCTAGAGAAGTAAAAATATTTGTGTCCATCAAATGACGAGAAAGGGATCCTTTTAACGTAATCTGTTTCCTAGTGCTGGAGGGTATAAGGAGCATGTGCACTCATTGTGCATATTAAAAATACACTCGGAACAATTAATAACATTCTTCAAACGTCTGTATTTTTGCGTATATACCTGTAGTTCTCTCAACTGGCTATGCTTCCTATAGTAACTCAAGGCAGTAGTTGTTCAATAGCGAGTTCTAGGAACTATAGAAGCCAGGGTTTTATAAAGACCCTTGGTTTGGTCCATTCTTGGCTCTGTGGATTCACACTCCTCTTTTCAGCGAGTTGAGAATCAAAGCATTTTCTCTTGGTGTTCCCAACACTTGAACATGAACTAAGTTCCACAAGTATTTGCCTACTACACCTTGTGGAGGTTTCCTAAACACTAAGGCGTCTCTCTTGCTTCCAGTGAGGTTACATTTTAACAGGATATCCAAAAACACAAAATAAACATTTAAATGACCGCAACTTTTTTTCTTATTTATTTTATTTGAGAAGTATGGATACTACAGAAAATTTCAGAATATAGCTACAGGAAGAAAGGTCTATTCTAGAGAACAATGTTGGAGGAAAATAAAAGGTTTTCATGTCCTCTGGGTGCTCGGAATCTCTCATTCCCAGATGAAGGAAGGGAGCATAGAGTAGGCTATAAAAATGTTGAATAGTAATCACTCCAAAATTAGTCCTAAAAGGACGTAACATTCTGTGCTTTCGCTACAATGGGCAAATTATTAGCTACTCTTGCAGCTATTTTCTCTAGAAATGGATGTTGTCGTTTGTGAGTTCCAAGTACCATAAAGACTGTTTATGTGGTGGTTGTATGTTCCACAGGAGCACACACAGATGCACACCTGCCCACATAAATTGCTGAAGGGACTCAATGAGGGGGAATCACATGTCTAAACACAACAAGTGAGACATTATGGATCTCTTAACAAAAGAACCTAAAGGCATTTCTGAGGAAAGACACCTCTAGGAAGCTTCGGCATAAGAATAACTTAAATCCTGTCTCAACAAGTTCCATATTACCTAATACATGTAACTCATGACCACTCATCGCAGAGTGAAGCCCGGTGAGCCAGCCTCAGTGTTTACAGTCAGAGGAGTTAGATTAACAGCTTAAAAATGAGTTCCTGTTTCCAACAAACTGAAGTTTCCAAAATTTAAAGTTTATCCCTATACATTTTGTTATATAATGTCATTTTAGTAGTACTACTTAGCACGCAGTGTTTCAATACCCATTATTGTATTTAACCCTCACAACTTTACCATTACGATGCTATAATTAAATCTGTTCTTTTTTTTCCAAAATAGTAAAATATCCAGCCTTATGCCTCATAAATGAAAGGGACAAAAAACCTCAGCTTCACTTCGATATTTGTCATTGTCCATTTTGTATTCTTTCTCTGATACTACCTGAAGTGCCGTTAGGCCCACCCGAAGTCTGTTACAGTGCTCCCATGAACATCGGGTAAGAAAGGGCCAAAGAGAGTTTGATCTTACAAGCTCCACTAAAAATTGTGGTCACCACTCTCCACCCCAAATGGCGACAGAGCCAAGCAACAGTGTTTGGTTGTGTTGCTTGTGCCCTGGAGGCATCAGCTTGCTAGGGGCTTGCACATACACTGAGTAAAACGTGGGGGTGAGCGACAGGACTGCGCTCTGACTGTCCGCATTTCTCCCCTGCAGGCTGTCCGGACCTCCACTGGCAACTGCATCCCTGTGTCTCTGGTAGGTAATGTCTTACTCTCTGCTTTTCTTTGAATCTAGTTGTCCCCCCAAAGCCTCATCTGTTTAGACGGAGTGGGCTGAGTATGGAGCTATGTGCTGTTGGGAAACAGGGCCGGGCTGGGCTGGGCAGATGCTGGGGGCTTGACCTGCAGGAATTGAGTGAGCTTGTTGAGATGGGGGCGGGTGACCAAGGCAGCGTCTCAGGTGTGAGTTATTGATTTATGGATCGGGAAGTGAGGCTGCGACGGGGCCCAACTAGCTGCTTCAACTAAGTAAAGGGCCAAAGAGGAAGCACTGTTGTAGCTCCCTCCTGGTGAAGCGTTAGCCTTGCCTTAGTCGTTAGATGGCCTCTTCTCCCTCACTTAGCTTTCGGGCGACGATGCCGTGAGCTGCTCTCCAGCACCCCCTGTGCGCTCCCACTATTGCCAGCCCGTGAACGGACTGAGCTAGAGCTGCAGAAACTGTGAGCTAAAATGGAACTTCCCTTCCTTGGATTACAGATGTCGGGTATTCTGTCACAGCAGCGAGAAAGGCGCCTTTCTCTTCGGTGTCTCTGGTACACGCTGCCTCACTCTGCCACACCACTTCTTTCTCATTGGCACTGCTGTCAGAGGAGAAGCGAGCTAGCAACCTCCTTCTACAGGCCTGAAAAGGGGACGGTCTTCCTGTTCCCATGAAATGCTTCCACCTCCCTCCCGCCGTCAGTGCTAGAGATTGTCAGTGTTCACCCCTCCCTCCTCACCGTCCTGAACCCCCGTCACACAGGAAACCTGGGGCTCTTTGCTCATTCTTCCTCATCAGACTCTTCTCTGAAGTCACCCACTGGCCTGGTCCTCTTCAGTCCCGGATCCTATAGCACTCGTTGTCTGGCTTCAGTGTCAAAACCGTCCACCTCTCACTTTCTAAACTGCAGGCCAGCTCTTCCCTGAGGACGTTCTGTTTATGCTGCTCAGTCAGTGCTTGTCCCCTACCTGTCACCTGGCTGCCTGAGGCGTCCGTCTCGTCTTTACTTTTGTTCTCTTTAGCCACATCAAGATTATTCTTGCTTCCTGCTTCCTGCTGCCTTTCTTCCACCTGGCTCATCCTGAGCTCACATCCTCAGGCTCTGACTTCCTTTTTTTGTCATGATCAGATGCACAGCTCTAGGTCACTTCTACTTGTCTTGAATATGTCAGCATTTTGCTAATGTCCTTTTTTAAAAAAAATTATACATCTAATAATACTTGCTATCTTTGAATCTGTACATCTTTACAGAAAATCTGCACTCCAAATGCACGATCTTATCTTTCACTTTTCTCCTTCTTACCTAACAAGTCATTCCTTTTTACTCTTTTCCTTCCTTCCTCTCTCTTTCTTTCTTTCTTTCTTTCTTTCTTTCTTTCTTTCTTTCTTTCTTTCTTTTTCTTTCTTTTTTGTGGTACTGAAGCTTGGGCCCAGGGCCTTTGCACTGAGCCACATCCGCAGCCCAATTTTTACTTTTGATTTTGTGACAGGGTCTTACTAAGTTTTTAAGTTTCCCAAGCTTGGCTGAAACTCATAGTCCTCCTGCTTCAGCCTCCCAGAGTGCTGTGATCATAGGTCTGTGCCACAGGGCTGGACTTACTAGTCCTTAGAGTTATGTCATGCTACTGTCACCCCATGTCACTGCAGATACACTGCGTCTCCTTTCCATCGTCCCTTTCCATGCGGCATTCCCTATGTTTTAGACTCTTTTTCTCTAGTCTCCTGCCTTCCGCGTGTCTTCCGTTTTCTAGGAAGCGCAGCTGCTTTCTCACTGGCACTCACCCTTTTCATGTCCTCTTTTTTCTCTTGATTTTCTTTCCATGGTGCATCATTATAATCAAGACCTTGAGTACATTTTTGATTTGTCTCTTTTTCCTTCCAAGCTATTCATCCAACCAAAATTAGAAGTCTAGTTTTAACTCAAGCTTCTGCCTCCCTCATGCCATTCCCAAGGGCTGGAGACACCTGGGGGAAAAACGAAGGAAAAAACACACAATATTATGAATTGTCTCACATTAAAATTGTAACCAGCCCCAGAGCTACCCAGAAATTCTACTATTTCCTTTTCTCCTGAAGCAGCTAACATATCTCAGTCAATACTCTGGCTTCGCGCAAGCCCATGCTCCTGTCATTAAATTTACCAAACTGTGTGCAGAGAGCCCCTGGTTTTCATTCTGTTCTCTGGCTATGGGTGTACTAAAACCTCATCCAAAGCCACTGGCGCTCATTTCTTCTCTCTGCTAGAGGGCATCAACTGTGTGCTGAATTTCATCTCCCTGAGGTCTGTATGTTGAAGTCCTGACACCTAGAACCTCAGGGTGTGACTGTATTTGCAGACAAGATCACTAGTCCTGAGTTTAAATAAGGCCTTTGAGGAGCCCCCAGTCCTAGATGATGGGAAGAGGAGATTGGAACTCAGACATACTAAGAAGAAATACCGTATGAAGATGAAGGCAGACTACGGACATCTCAAGGCAAGGAGAGAGACAGAAACCAGTCCTGATGACACCTTGGTCTTGGACTTCGGGTTTCTAAAACAGTGAACTAATTAACCTTTGTTGGCCACTAAGTCTGCACTATTTTGTTACAGAAACTAATACGGCATCTCTCCTTTCATCCGTCTCTTCCCTACATAATCAGTCTTTCCCCTGACTGTTGAACTACTCCCATCGACATATGGAGGATCTATGCCGTATGCCGTTGTTACAAAGCACCCTGCCTTCTCGTTTTTATCCTTATGTGATGACTTCTCGGAGGACTGGCTTCCGCTCACTGTCTCCTCTTACTTTCTCCTCAGACTTCACTGCGCCCTCTCTGGCCTGGCACCGCTCTGCTAACACAGCCTTACCCAAACCTGGCAATGACTGTGCATTGCCAAAGTAAGTGGGCAAATCTGTCTTCACCTTTCTCGCTTATTAGTGTACTTGACATAGTTTCCTTCAAACATTTTTCTTGACTTCTGGAAGAAAATTTTGGTGGAATGAGTGATCATTGTCTATTCCACATTTTCCATCATGTGTATTCCTTTCTCCTCATTTTTGGTATCTTTTTAATGTTGGAGTTGAAAAAATTTCTCTGAGGTAAACTCCAGTATTGTGTCTTCAAGAGCTGTTGGTTTGCTGATGACTCCCACATTTGTGGCTTTAGCCGCTAGATAGTCTTCTTTATTTGGAGGTCAATAAGCATTTCTGAGGTGACTAGCTCAAAATAAACCTCTGGATTTTTGAACTGCCATCCAACTGTTCTTCCTATATTTTTCTTTATAATGTCTTCAGTGTTCTTCCAGGTTCTCGGGGGAAACCTTGAAGTCATGGTTATTTCTTCTTTTTAAATCATATCTTATATCTAACCCAAAGATACACCCTGCTCTTCCTTCTGATATAGAGTCTAATTGTACCACTGTACTTCCATGGCATTTCTTTTTTGTTTGTTTGTTTGTTTATAAATGTTCCGCACTCTCATGTTCCTCAAAAAATTGCTATTGTGATTTTTTTTTTTTTTGCAGTGAGCTATTGTCTCGGATTCATGGGCCAACTTTCATGAAAACATTAGTTTAACATATAAAGCAAATGCAGCCCCTTCTCTACCTATCCTGCTTCTATGGACTTAATCCTGACTTGGTTAACAAGGAGTCTAAATCCCAGTCTTGCGTTACAAAAATTAGGCTAAGCCTAATGACAATCAGGGAACAACAAAAGTCTTTCTACCTTTATTTGGTTACTAGTGAAAAAGTACCATATGCCAGGTCTTGTCTTAGTGTTTTCCCATTCTATTTAGCTTTACTTAGTTTATGTTGAATCTGTGATGGTAGAGAATGTTTTGTAGAGGGTTGTCTGCCTTTATTAGGTTTGCAGTGGAATGAATCCGACGGAGATGTAGGAGTTGGTAGGAGAAGAAAGAAGCTCAGGTGAAAGCAAACAAGGCCATAGCAAAATCAGTTAAGTGCACACCTTTTTTGCAGTCCGGGTGACAAGCCTTAGTAGAAGGGTGGGGGGAACATTTTATGTGAGGAAATTCATAACAAAATGAAGACATGCAAAAGTGAAGGGGCAGAATGCCCGCTGAGATTAGACATCGTTTGCTATGAGGTGCTTACTGCTTAGAAACATTGCTGATGAAAGTGAGGTCGATATAGGGCTGTCATTTTTGTGTCCCTACAGAACAAATGCACATCTCCTATCTCTCTCTCTCTCTCTCTCTCTCTCTCTCTCTCTCTCTATATATATATATATATATATATATATATATATATATATCATTATCAATTACAAAGTCAAGGAATGAACTCCCCAAACTAGTTATCGCCAAATTCTCCTTGTTATTATATCATCTTTCTACTAAGAACATATTGAAACTCTTCTAGTGACCATCATTTTCCAAAGCTAAAACCTTAGGGTTGCATCTACTTTTCACTAACTCCATTACTGTCGTGAAGAGTTACCTTATTCCCGGCAACATCTTTGCAGCCCACCGAACCCCTGCCCAGTGTGTTATAAAATGTTTCCCTTTGTTTGTGTATTTTGAATTATTTTAAACTTGTGTCTTTCAGATCCATTAATACTCGACTCATGTCATCTGTCCATGTCATTTGAGACTCAGTAAGTCATTTTATATATCATACCATGGGTGAGTCTCTTATTGTCATTGTCATAATCACCCCGACCGCCACCAGCTTGGTTATGGGTTTGCCAAGGGCGTGCTGATTGGAGCATCACGGTTTAGACCTCAATACACACGATGTCTGAGTAGGTCTTCAGGTTGGCAAAACTTCTCTCCTACTCCTTCTACTTTCTTCTACTCTTCCACTGCAGCAGTACCGGAAGAGTGCTCAGTTTCCTCTTTTTCTAAGACACTATATTATTTAGAGGACTTCTGGGGGCTATTTTTTAAGGAAGCTAAAACGTAGGTGTCATGTGTTCGCCTTAAAGCTGCCTTTCAGAAGATAGTGAATTGGCTTTGGTGTTCTGCAAAGCGCAACTGCTCACTGCCCAGGAGCGGGGCCCTTCTCAGATGGGGCAGAGGTATCGGTTTTACAAAACAGTTCAGGCAAGTGAAGTTAAAAATGAAGTAAATTATTTGCAACCCTTAGTTTTCCTCTCCTTTGAAAGCAGGAGGAGATTTGCTTTCCTGAAGCCAGGTGGTCCTCAGGTGTCCTGAATTAAAACAAAGTGTGGCGGGGTTTTTCACAAGCCTACCCCGATCGACCTGCCAGCTCCGAGCCCTCGCTCTGAGTTTCGGTGCAGCCGTCCCGGTGGTGGGAACTACCTGGTGAGCAGGCAGCCAAGAGGCACCGGCCTCTTCTGTGTTGGAAGAGGGCCAAGGCTGTGAATGTTAATCACCCAATTCTCGTAAAAAGGACCTGCAGGGACTTTAATAACCACAAGTGGCTCTGGAGTCTCCAGTTTTCGCTTCATCTGTGAGGCTCTGTCAGAGGGAGGTGGTGGTTCTACATGAGTATTTACACAATACTCGAAGCTGGAGGTAGAGAGTCAGAGCCCCGCAGTTCCTGCTCTCAGATTTGAAGCCTGATGAGAAACAGCCTTGGCACGGCAGCTTTGCATTGCGTTTGAGGTCAAGTCTAAAGGCCGAGCATGTCGGTGTGCAGGTATTCCTTGTCCTTAACACTCGCCTTGTTTCATTTGTCCTCGTTGCTCCCACACCCTCCAATGCTAGCAAGGACTTAGGGCTTTCGCTGGTCGTTTTCTTCTCCCTCCTGCTCACATTGAACACAGGCCTTGTATCCTCTATAGTTATATTTTTCAAGGTGGAAAAAAACCATTAACTTATGTCCTATGATTATTACATATTACAAGGCTCAGTTGACAGTTAATGATATGTAAATTAGAGTATTACATTAAGCTATTACTATTATTATTTGGGAACATCTTTCGGGATAAATTGTTATGGAATATATCTCTTCTGTTCTAGTCTAGGAAGGTATTGGAAATGGTTGGAGTAATGGCAGCCCTCACAAGAACCAACCTTTTATTTACTTGTTTATTTGGTTCCATTTAGAAAGACAGCTATATTATACTCCTACATTGTAAGTGAAGTGACAGCAAAATGTTATTCATGTATTATAATCAGGTTAAAAATAATTTATGTTTACAAGGAAAAGACAAATCATATTTCCAAACTTATAAAATCGTAGAAATTCCTTATCAACAGAGAAGAATCAAAGTCATAAAAATAGGAACTTTTTGCTACTTGGCCTTGTTTTAAGAAAACATTGAGTCGAATGGTTCATGTTAGGAGCAGAAAACCTTAAAAGTGCTGGGTCTGAGGCTCGAGAGAGAAGGCAGAAACAAATGTTTGGAAGCCTCAGTGAAGCCAAGAAGAAGAACATGTTTGAGGATTAAGCCACTGCCATCCTCACTCCGCTGGCCGGCTTATTTTAGAACAGGCCTGGCTATTCTTGACTCTAGGAGGGGGCTCTGTTTCACTTCATTTTCCAATCACAGGGGCTGCTTAACACCACTTAAGCCAGTAACTCTGGAGATTGTACCCCATGGGCCCAACTTCTGGCAGAGTCCATCCATGCCACTGTTCTATTAGGCATTAGGTCGTTTTAGCTATTTCAAAGGCCAAAGGGTTTGCAAATGTGTGGCAAGTCCTTCATTACTTGTGGGTCAGTTGTTGTTACAGGAGCAAAGGGGGAAACTCTTGAAAAGAGTTGATTTGATTAAGAAACATGGGTGCGGAAATATGATGCAGATGGATCCAGAGCTTACGCAAATTAAAATATTTCCATGCGCTTTCTCTTTCTTCACATTCTTACGTTCTAGATAAAGGGGTCAAGAAGAATTTTAGTTCAGATAATAAGGAAGCCTCTCTCTTGAGCGTCAGAGAATGGCTATTTCCTATTAAACTTGACCCTTAGTGGCCTAATTAACTAATGAATTAAGCAGACATTTATTGAACGGGTACAGTATTTCAGGCAGTACAGTAAGTGCTGGCCGTATAAGGAAAAAGAAAAAGGAGAAGACATAGAATGCGGGAGAAACAATCTTTTGCAGTTGGTCTGGGCACTGGCAGCTCAAAAACAATCTCTAAGGTCAGCAAATAGTTGAAAGTAAGAAAACAGGATTTTGCCCTGATCTTTCCTGCCGCGACAGCTGTGGTCCCTTGCAAAGCAATTAAGCCTGTGGCTAGGATTCCAATTCTGTCTCATCCCAGCAGCACCACAACCTTGGAACATTCTTGACAGGAGACCCTTAATCGATAGCATTCCTTTGGTTTTTTGCCTGGGCATCTCAGATGGTGGCATTCCCAAGGCTGATTAGCTCCAAGTTCCTTCCCTGTGACGCCAAAGCCACCATGTAATTTCCATTAGACCTGAAAATGATCCTGATTTAAAGCTTAGAATTAAGCCTATAAGCCATTGTCTAATCATACTTAAGAATTAACTGGCCTGAGCTCTATGGTCTTCATTTCTTTAGTAGTAAAATGATTCTTAAAACGATGTGTCACTCTTTTTGAATCATCAAACATGTGTGATGACATCCTAGTTGAGCCGAGTTCTGCACTCAATGTCAGAAATTTGATGGTGAGTTATTGTATGACTTTGAGTGCGCCATTTAAGTTTCCCTTTCCAGCCCTGCTCTGTTCTTTCAGTATCTTTGATGTACCAGGCTTTAAAACTGAACTTGGAAGTGAAGGGCAGAGACTGGTGACTGAGGAGGGGAAGGACCTTCAAAGATGAAGGACACCTGCCTCTGTGCAGGAGAGGATCACAATCTGAGGAAATGAACTTGAGACGCAGGTGGTTAGAACTCCGTTGGATCGGACGATGGCCAAGGACAGCGTCACGTGCTGCAAAAAAGCCCGTAGAAGGAGAACTGTCCCTCTGGGGAGAATGCGGAGGGGAATTTGTCAACGCATCCCATGGGTACTTATCCATCAGCTGTATTTTTGAGGAATGATAAGGAATTCCCTGAGTGAAGAAGAGGGGGAAGCCATTCCCACTTGTTCTGTACTTGAAAAGGGCCAATATTCTTGGATTCTGCTTAACTCTCAGAAGTATTTTGGGAAGAGATACATAAAACACAACAGACATGGGAGTTCAACTCCTCGGTGTATACCCAAGCCCTCCAATCCCAACAGAAAAATGATGCCATAGTAGTCTTACAACTCTGGTGGCTCCTTTTCTCAGTGCCAGGGAATGCCTGTTGTTAATCTTTTTCCCCTGGCAAATGAGAGCACGGGACCAGCTCACAGCAGCCTCGTTATCCTCTGGTGGTTTGTACTGATGCTGGGCCTGACAAGTTGTGGCAAGACAGCTCTGGGTGATGCTGTGGACGAGGCCTGTGAGGAGCCGGCAAAGTGTGATTATCAGCCTCCCAGGAAGAAGGCTCAGATCCTCCCCCTACGGAAGGGAGGGAGATTTTCTTACATTGCTTTCAAGGAGAAGCAAACTCAAGCTTAGCTGGTCAGTTAGCTCTGCAGACTCCTCCCAGGAAGAGTCTCCTTCAATCCTCCCTGAGCTTCCATCCACCGTGTCACTGGGGCCTCTCGGTGGAGAGGTGGAGGCACATAGTGTAATGAAAGAAGAATATGCAGACATATCTGAAGGCTTCCATAATTTTAGGATTATAGGGAGTTCGTGTCTTATTCAGGTGTATCTATTTTTTTTGGCTGCATTTAGTAAAAAGGAGTTTTTCTTGATTCATATATATCTAATACAGCTATGGTATATAAATAACCAATCTTCCATTTTTTCTAAGTTTGATCACATTTTTTACAGGTAATATAAACAGAAAACTGGTGGGACGCTTGCCCTCATCTTGTGAAATAAATGCATCAGTGTTTCCATGGAAGTAGTTGGCAATTTTCAGTGAGTTCTTAAGATGCAAATCACATATTTTAGTTCCAATTTTACTCTCTGTGCGTTTCATCCATAAATGTAGGTGCTCAAGCAGACAGGTGCTGCCAACAACGAATGGCACAAACGAGATATGATTACGAAGTGAGGGACATTTGTCTCAGGGAAGACTGGTCTTATCGAAGTCCCAGCACTGCAAAAAAGGAAAATCAAGTGATAGAAAGACACGTGATCAAATTTTTCTTTAAGTTGTATGTCAGATTGCGGCTCTATTCATTCCATTTAAAAATAGTCAGGTGACATATTTATATCAACTGAACACAGTGATAGGTATAGCAACATTTCTTCTAGATATCTTGAAACCTGTGTTCAAACTTCTATGTCGAAACAGAGCAAGGTCTCATGTTTTCCACGATTCATAGGCCAATGCTTAGCCAAGTTGTCCGACAGCCCCACGTCCGACAGCCCCACTTCCGACAGCCCCAAATTGTTCACCTTAATTTTTAGCTTGCTATAACTTCAATTTCCTTTTCAACTCTTTCGTAGTTGTAGTTTGAAACAATGTACCAATACATTGGCTTTTGCATTAAAAATGCATGCTTAACTCACTTAAATGAGCAGTAAAATCCACTAAAATATTGAATCTGTAGGTCAGTTTTAATTGTCAACTAATTTCTGGCACAAATCTTGTTTTCAATACCATCAATGCCCTGATTTCAATTTTCAAGTCATAAAATCTTTTCGGTATTTTGTCTTAGACATCTCGCTTCTGAAAAGGAAATGATGTCACCATGGTCCATACTTCTAAGTAGTTCCTCGAACTGGCAACAAGTGAGCCCTATGGGAAAATGATAGTCCATCGAATGTGAGTTTCATGCAGCAGTTGCGCTCTGTTCATTAAGCGCAGAAGTTCTTCTCTTTTACCTACCATCACCGGGGTGCTATCCGTAACTATTACTTGCCAAGTTGCTACAAGCACTCATAATGCCTGATGGCATCGGTTCGATTTTCAGGGCTTGGACCATACCACCTAGCAGCTGTACCTCACTGTACACCTGAATCCATGTATCAGTACAGGTAGCGAGGGTGGTTGGTATATGGTGGGTTTTATTACTTGCTCTTGATTTTTATTAGTTCATTTTAATCTTCTGTGTTTCTTTTGGCTGGATTGTTTGTAATTATAGCACAAACTGCTGGGAATGCTCTGACATCCATGGGTTATCCATAGATACTCTGACTCATGGAAAGGAGTGTTTGTGGATACCCTGAGTCTTCCATCCCATTTGCTTGTTATTCACAAAGTTGTCTCGTTTGAGAACTGCACAGTCAGGTTATAAAAGCGAACACACACACGCACACACACACACACACACACACACACACACACACACAGAGAGAGAGAGAGAGAGAGAGAGAGAGATCTTATAATGTTTTAATTAAATATACCAATCCATATTGAACCATGTTCAAAGCCATCCTGGGATGCATGTGGTGCACAGGCACCTAGTTGGACACCCCTACTCTAATTATTGAGTAACAAAAAAGACAAATTCCTGCTTGTGCCCCCTAGCCTCTGCCCTGGGCTTCAAAGTCAGTACTTCAACCACTGGGATTTCCAGGTGCTACACACACACACACACACACACACACACACACACACACACACACACACAGACACGCACACACACACACACACAAATAGGAAACAGGACCACATCACGTCCCATGGCATATGAAGTTCTAGGTCTCTGTTATTTTATCTACAATGTAGTTAGAAAGAGAAGACTTAGGTTACACGATTCTTCAGAACCCAGTAAGACCCAGTAGCCCATGAACCCCGAACTTCACAATGTTTAGAAGACTCTCAAACAAGAAGACTGTATTTATTATGTGGGAGTGGAGATTTTAAAGATGGGTTTTATAGATGGATAGATGGATGTCTGTCACACCATTATATGTTAGATATGAAGTGTAAAGTGTTAAATTTTAATGTGCCTCATTTGTGGGTGTTTCGGTGTTGGATTAATCCTAACAACCTTGTCATATTACAATAGACAAAGGGTCAAAGGGAGATCAAATGTAAGATTTGTTACTCAAAATGACATAAAGCTAAACACCTTCCCTTTTTACCGATTCAAACATAAGCAGCAAAGAAGGTGTCTCAAACATAAGTATCAAAGGAAATGTGGGAAGTGCTTCCGTTGAAAAACCTCGCTAGCTAGTGCATCGAAGGCTGGCTTTAGCCTTCCTTGTCCTCCAAGTTGTCAAGAAATGACAAGTTGTCATTTCTTGTAGGACATTAATATGTGTGATCCAGAGTGGGGGTGGCCAGGCTGGCCTGACCATCAGTTGATTTCTCAGGGACCATTTAACAATAATGGTTGGATGTGGTAGGTGCAGTAAGAGCTTATGCCTTATACAAAACCCTCATTCTTTTATGGTTTTGTTTTTTTGGTAACACTTAGTGAGGCGGATTCTCTTTTTCTCCTGTTTCCACCCTGCGCGTGCTGCCTAAAGACGCACAGGCAACAGAAGTTGGCTCACTTATTCACCAGCGTAAACATTTTGAACGTCCTTCCTTGCTCCCTTTTTTCTTAAATTCACCTGTGCACTCGTTCAGACCTTCCTACATGATAGCCGCTGTTCTGAGCAGAAACCCCTCTTTCATTGGAACATACATAAAACAGAAAATGAACTGGCAGTGTATTTCAGACTTCAGGGGAAGAAATAAATGAATGAGATGATGTGGGAGAACGTGGTGTGAGGAGTAGAACACTCTGGGCTCTGAGGCCTGGGGAGGAGTCTAGGAATCTGCGTTATTAACCAGAAGGTCAAAGGATTCCACTGCAGCTGGTCCTTGGACAGCCCTTTTAGCATCACCACCCTAGGGAATGTTCTTGGTGCGTGATCCTCAGGTCACGGCCTTCTTTTTGAGTGATGGGAGGGTGGTGGGTGCGTTTTGGGGTGAAGGTTAATTGCTTTGTGTAGATTGCCACCTGAAGCTCCCTTTCCTGGCACCGTGCTCCGACCCAGCAGCTGCCTTCTGCGCAGGAATAGGACTTGCCACCTGTTGGTTCCAGCCTCAAACTCAGGAGATTAATATGTTCTTATCTGCAATGACAGAAAAGGGAGAAGAGGGAAGCAAAATTGTTAACATGGTTTTCCTTATCTCTCTTCTCTCAGATCCTGTTCGGACCCCCCTTCCCGGATCTTCCTCCCACTTTCAAATCCACTGCAAGCAGCTGCTGCCCAGCCTAGGCTGGTGAGCCTCACGCCAGCTGCCTGACGTCACACATCAATCTTCCGTCTTTACTGAAAATCTCTACTGATCAAATATCACATTTCCAGCACTCTGGCCCTAAAGCCCCCTTCTCTGGTATAATTAGTAATTAGAAAAAAATGTCAGCTGACCGACACTCAATCCCCATCTGTCAAGGGAGACAGTTCTCATTCAAGCTGAGTGCTAACCACTTTGTCTAGGCGATGGAAGGAGATGGACTGTGCATAACGCAGTCTTCTGAATTCAGTGCTTCTAGTGGGGGGGAGAGAGAGAGAGAGAGAGAGAGAGAGAGAGAGAGAGAGAGAGACAGAGAGACAGAGAGACAGAGAGAAGAGAGAGGGGGAGAGAGATGCCTTTATGTATACAATAATTACATTCATGACTTCAAAAAATACTTTTGCTGGGTGTGGTGATATATACACTTGTCATAATAGCACCGTGGAAGACTGAGGCAGGAAGATTACATGCTAGATCTACCCTGAGCACTTTAGCAGCCTAGAAAGAGCCTGTCTTAAAATAAAAATTTAAGAAAGTGCTGGGAATGTAGCTTCATGCAGAGTCCCTGGATTCAATCCCAAGTACCACCAAACTTACATTTTTTTTCCTTCTTTTTGCTCATCTTCTGTTCCACACTCCTTCTGATTTTAAGTTGGCAAGAACATCATCAGAAGCTTTTCCTCTGAGAGCCCATGTCCTATGCCACATCTGGTGCCTCCTCCCAGCTCCGTCCAGAAAGGGACTGGCTACACCTGGCAGTTGGTCAATGGAGAGTCAAACGGTGACAGAGGGAAGTAGGACGTGTCCCTGAGAGGTCTACGTGGCACTTACATGTTTCTCTAAATGGGGAAAACTAGCTGAGGGTGGTGTTTACTCATTAATTTTTTTGCCACCTGTAAGAGGACCTCATGAAATATCTCTAACTCAGACTTTTCCAACTTATGGATTTTAATTGTTGCTTAGCTAAACGTGGATCAATGCATTAATGTTGATACACTTAAACAGAAACACCTGCATCACCCTGCCCCACTCCAACCTAATGTGTTTCTAGAGTGAGCCAATAGTTTGCAGTTCTTAGCACTGGTTGGATCACATCAGGCTGGCTGGTTTCCTTTTGAGACCCACGCATAAATGAGGACATAAAATTCCTTCCATGGTTCAAAGGCCAATCATCAAGAGAGCGGAAGGAATTTCAGACTTTGCCTTTCGAGTGCTCTGAGAAAGAAATTTCACAAAGAAAACGCTAGTTGTTTACAAATACTTAGGAGAGTTGCCTTCCCTCGAGGCTTGCACTCATTCTGTGGCACAGGAGGTGAACTTCCGATGACAATGATAGGGGGTGAGGTTTGAGCTCCCTGTGCTCGGCGTGGAGGCAGAAGTTCTCTACCCAAATTCCAAATTGGCTGCGTATCAGCGGAGTAACGGTGGGCAACTTTCTTGACCCCTCTGTACCTGCCTTTTCATCTGTAAGGTTAATGGCAGAGATAATAATTGAGAGAATACAATGAATTAATACATCTAAAGTATCGCAATGAGGGCTAGCTGACCTTCAGGAAGCACTGGCTACTTGTATTAGTACAAGAAGATGTGGCTGATTCACCTGGCTAGAAAACTAAACATATTTCAATATTTTTCCAAAGAACATGATTTTCAAAAGATGGCATGTTGACAGATAAGAAGAAGTGTTCTGAGATCTAGCTAAGATTCATGATACATCAGATAGTAAATGAAAAAAAGTTACGACTTTGGTCAAATGTTCCCCGTTTATTTCACCATGGAATTTCAGTTTAGTAGGGAAATATATTGCGAAATGTCATGTTATAGAAAACATATTTGAGAAAAGGCTGAGTGATAGAGTTCGCCAGCTCTTTCTTCTTCTTCTTCTTCTTCTGTGTGTGGGAGGGAGGGTGAGTACATTTTGGTGGACTGATTTGAGTTGACTTGTGGAAAGGACTTCTGCTCGCTGGAGTGTTGAGTGTCTGGGGTAGCAAGTGACGTTGCGCTATAATGCCAACATATACAGTGTGGAAACACCACATACATCACCTCCCCGCGTCTCTCTTCTGTGAAACAGACATGTTTGCTCCCTTTGGGGCATACATGATCCCTTGGTATTAGAAGCGAAGGATTAGGGGAAATCAGATATTCATGGACTTCACACTTGTAGAAAAGACATCTGTTGATGCCAGGCCTAAAGACGAGGAAGGGAACAGGAGAACAGCAGGGCATCCTCCCTCCCCTTTGGAAATGGGGGTACACGCAGACTTGCGATGCAGGGCGCCTTAGGGAACATTAGAAAAGAAAGGCCGGGCAGAACAGACCAGAGAAAGTTCTCTCGAGGTGTCTTCCTTATTGGCCTTAAGAAAGGGTAAGAGGTAGAGACCTGGGCTCGGGAGGATGACCCTGAGGGGGTGGAAGAAAGGGCCCAGGGAAAGGGGCCAAGATCGAGGCAAAGCAAATTAGTATTCAAAGACAATAGTGCATCAGAAGTCACACCACACCCACGGCCCCTGGGACAGGGGCTGCGTAACCAACAAGCTATGAGGTCCTATGCTTGGATTTTGTTGCTTAAGAAGTGATCTTGATAAACTACAGCCTTTTCTGAAGTCTTAGAGTCTTAGCTTCATTTGTAGGATGAACAGGGGTGGAGCAGATTCTAGAGGCGCCCCCTCGCCCCCCTCCCCCCCCCCACACAGTCGATATTCTGTGATTTCACTGTAGCTTCTAACCTGGGGTTCACAATGTTCTATGTTCCGGTCTCAGTCTGATACTAGCCAGACCATTCTGTGAAAGTTTAAAAATTTCATTTGCGGCCAACCAATTTTATTCCTCAATTATTAGTTCAGTGTGCTCTTGACCTCCTTTTCATTTTTCTTTCTCGTTCCTTACTTTCACAGGCAGAGATTTGAACTCAGATTTCTCGGCGTGGCCTCCCCTAGGGGTGCCAGGATCATCCGTCTTTTCTTCCCTGACATGATGAGTTTGTCTCCAACTAATTCTGCTGCCACAGAACGTTGCTCACTCATGTGTTTCTGGTTACTTGCTCCCAAATGCGTTGCTTTGCATTTTTCCGAGCTGAATCCCATTTCACCCTTTTCCACCCATCTTTCCATAATCTCTTAATGTCATTCATGTGCTCCCTGCCTGCCCACACCGGGGTCTGCTTTTTTCTAGCATAGCATCATCTATGTGTTCTATTGACACGTTTGAAAGCCCACTAGGTTTCACACTCTCCTCCGCGTTATTTCACTCGTGATCCTCCCGCGCAATGGCTACCATTCTTTGCGGCACTCCGACTCTGGGTTGCCCTGGCCTTTGGGTTAGAAGTATCCCTTCACAAACACATTTCAAAATTCCAAATATTTCTTCTCCACTTAATAATTTCTAAGTTATTAAGAATTTTCACTTCTTGTTGAAATGCTGCTGGATGCTCACCCCTGAAGTAGCGTAGTAAATGCCATCCTCATTTTGAAGGCAAAGGAAGAGGAGTCAAGTGTACAGTTGGCAGGTGGGGGTATGGAAGAGGTCAGCGCTCACCTTTCAGAGTGACAAGTGTCCACAAAGGGCTGTCCCTTCAAGAAAGACCAGAAAAGAAGAATGGATAAAAATTGTCATAACATTTCTTTTTTCTTCCCCCCCCCCATTTTATTGATATTTAATTTTTAAATTTAAGGTTTACAATGAAGTTGAGCATTTTGTGCACCTAAGGATCTTGTCAAGGTGACAAGGACTTTCCCACTCTCCTTTTGTCCCTCCTCCTGTCCACTCCTCCCTCCCTGCCCATCCTACCTCCCTGGTTCCCTTTGTCTTTCGTCTTAAGTTCCATGAGATAGTTGTGGTTTGGGTCTCTCATATCAGAGAGACCATTTGATGTTTCACCTTCTGCTTCTGACTCACTTCACTAAGCATGATGTTCTCTCTCTCTCTCTCTCTCTCTCTCTCTCTCTCTCGTTCTTTCTTCCTTTTTTTCTTGAGACAGGGTCTTTCTATGTAGCCCAGGCTGGTCCTGAACTCACTATGTAGCCTAGATTGGCCTCATCCTTACAGCAATCCTTCTGTCTGAGCCTCCTGAGTGGCTGGATTATAAACGTGCACTACCACACTCCACACTCGGCTTATGTGGTGCTGGGGAATCGAACTCGGGTACTTAGCGCTTGACAGGCAAGCGCCTTAACCGCTGATCCATTCCTCCAGCCTAAAATTTCTTGTGTTGATACAGCATCACGATGATGGTGGCAACCGGGTTCTGGAACTTCCGTGAATGCATCTCTTTCCTCCAAGACGCGTTCACAATGTGTCCGTCCGCGCCTGAGATCTACACAAGCGCAATGCTCACCTAACCACGACAGACAAAATCACGTCTTCACAAAGAATACTGTGCAAATCGCTTTCTTCCCTTCCCAGCTTGGCCTAGTTGCATTTAGTCTGAGCCCAGCTCCTGGGATACTCCTCTACTCTTCCACCAACCCTCAGAAAAATCCTAAGTACTTTTTTCCATATATAATTTTTATGATCAAATTATAGATTTTTTTCCCTGTTGATCTTTGCACATGTAAGATTTCCAAATAGCTGCTAAGATGATTTAGGGTTTATAATTACTTTGCAGCATTTTTATGGTTTCCTAATTTACCGTTCATTGGCCTGAATGGTGAAAGAGGTCCTGAGCACTTAGTTCACTATTTTCTGTTGCCTGGTCATTACTCACTGATTTGTTTAGAAGAACGATTTTCCACCGGTGTCTCCTGCTTCATGATAATCATAAACAAAGCCTTTTTTTCTTTTTAGACAGTTCTACTCGCATTAAGTCATTTTGTTTTGCTGCTGCCAAAGTTTCCTTCAAGTCTTAACTGAGGGTTGGTCTACATGACACCAAAACATCTGAAACGAAGAAGAAAAATTCAGTTGAACTACTCAGATGTTTCTCCACCAGATCCAGATGTTTGGCTAGTGTGGACAATATCTCTGGATAATGTGTGACTCCCTCTACAGTCAACATTTTTAACATAGTGCTTTAATTAAAAACACAGTTTTAACTGCCCGACTGTGTGCAGTCTACAGAATGGTAGATTCTTATGAATTCGACCCCATGTGAAAAGATTCTCTGACTCACTTGTTTGATTACCATTGAGGTGAAGATGTTTGTCTTGGGTGGAGGCTTCATTGTTACCATGAAGAATTGTGGGTCAGGAAGTGGGCATCTGTCCCACCATAAATAAATCCAGATGCGAAAATCAAGGGGGAAAGAATCAGGAACTTGAATCCTCCTCGGCTGCAGAATTGTGGTAAATATTTCAAAATATCCACACTATCCTATTCTTTTATTCTGCATAATTTGCCTGACATGTCCCCTAGTATAATTAAATGAAAAACACATATTTTGCATTTAAGACACTAATTGTTATTCTGCAGACGTTGAACTCTGAGCACGTGGTACCTTTCACGTTCGCGCAGTGTTCCAGTGAAGAGAGTTTTTGTATCTTCATTTATCAAATAACCAGAGCAAGATTCATGCAGTTTCACACAAAAAGTTAAAAATCATACTAAGAGTAGACCTGAGTCAGGGATCATAGATTTGAAGGGTATGAAGGGTCCTTTAAGGAACGTCTTCGTCCACGCGTGAGCCCGCTCTCGCGCGGCACGTTTGTCGAGTGGTTTTCCAGGCAGGCAGTTCTAGGGGATCTGGGGACAGCAAAGGGCCCCTTTGTGTTGGCTGCTGTCTCACGGAGGCTTCCATTTTCTGAATGTTGACTTTCCCTCTGTAACCCACAGAACAAATCAGGTCATCTTTTCCCATTGGTATAAGATATTAATATTTGAAATAATTTGTCATATCCTTTAGTCTCTGTCATCCACTTCTGTAGAGTCATCCAAGACGTCTTTTCTCCAGCTTCCTGTGTTCCGATGTTTTTACAAAAGCCTTAAATATAAAGGTGTCGTTGCCCTTAGGAGGTTCTCCTCTCCTAAGCTCTGACTCTGCCCAGAGCCTGCTGGTGGCTGTCCGTCAAGTCAGGACCCCTCTGCAGTCCCCGGACCAGATAGAGATTGAGCATCCGCCCTGGTCTCTCATCTCTGGGCTCATTTCTCCACTCAGATGCCAGTTTTGTGTTGACGAATAGCAGCTTGAACAGAACGCTTTGTTCCAACAGCCAGCTACTCTTCGCAGCCGCAGCCACTACCACCCACCTCTCTCTGGCAGGGCTCCAGGACGAGGTGAAGGTTCTGAAACTTTTACACAGTTTTGCTAAATAGGTTAGGAACTCTGACAAGTAACTGGACCACCGAAGGATGGAAAGTCTGACCTGGCAGACAGTTAATCAGCAGCAGTGATTCTGTAGTTCCGGCTTACATTGGGTCTTTTCCAATTTATGCGCTCCCTCTTTGTGCTGAGAGATTGTACCTCTTCTCACCTGTGCTGCGCCACGGCCCCCACACATGTGTAGCCTCTTTACAGGTCCTGGCAGCCATTCTTGAGGCCCCGGGCGACTCTCCTGGTAAGAACAACCGAATTCGCCTCCCACCGTTTCACTTTCTTCCAGGCAGGCACAGCGACACATTGCCTGGTCCAGAATTTAAACTTCTCTGAATTGTGGTTTGTGCCACTAGCACCTTGGGTAAAGGGTAAAAGGGTAAAGTTTCTGCCTTGGATTGTGACTATAAAAGTTCTTAACCTGATTTTCCAGCTGAGCCAATTTCAAATTAAATGGCTTCATGTTAGGAACATCAACATCTGGAGGAGACTCTCACAAATCCTGTGATAAATCAGCAGCTGCTGGGGGCTAAAGGTCACTCTAATTCTAGATTCTCTGCCTGGAAAACACTGGACCATAAATAAAATTACCACACAGACTCTGTGAATGAAGCAAGGGCTTCCGTGAGGGAGAGTGCGGAGGCAAGGCAGACAGGCCTGTGTGGCAGAGGTGGCACGTGCCGTGTGTTTGGATGAATAGCTAGAACTGCAAACCAGAGGGCACGAAGTAGCCTCGGCTTTGGTCTGCACGGCAGAATCTAGCTCATTATTGTGTCATCCACAAGTGGATCCAATCCATAATAGCATATTACCCTGAGACGCACGGGGATACATTTCCAGATACTCAGTGCGTGCCTGGCAACTACTGCACCGAAAGACAAGCGATACTTCAATAGTCATTCTGATAACCACGACAGCTTCAGAGGCGCGAACAGGCAGGTAGTATATACAATGTGGATACTCTGGACAGAGGAGATTCATGTGCCATCTTTGGTTGATTAGGAGAACAATAGATCTTATCACACTACTCAGATCAGTGTCCAATTTAATACTTAAGGGTTATTTCTGGGCTTTTTCTAACTAATACTTAGGACCTCTTTTAACTATGGGTAACTGAAATGGTAGAAAGTGAAGTCAATAATGACACACGATGACTATTTACTATACTGAGGAAGTTTTAGTAGGGATATGGTGAAGCAGGCCATTTGCATGGCAATGTATCTGAAGAGCTTTTATAAGATCCTCCTGAAACATCTCTGCTAACACCCAAGAGTTCTCCTCTTGGCTTTTGCCTTTGTTTTCTCTGGTTCCATTTCTCCTCCCTACAGCCAGCCTTCAAGTCTTTGGTTCCTGCCCACCTCTGTCTGGACTGAGGTTTCATCCAAGTCGGAGACCATTTCAGAGTTTTTCTTCATCTCTGTGTATATAGAGGTCTGTAACAAAGCCTCCGTTTTAGCCGACAGCTCCATATCCACGCCCCATTCAGCCCGTCATGGTCTCTTTTGGGGGAGCTACGTGTCTTAGGAGAGAAAGGAGTGAGAACGAAGGTTGCCACAAATTAAGACACAGGTAAACTATTTAGAAATGTTACTACTACTTAGCATATATACCACAACGGTAGGCCTTATGATTACTGTTAAACAGTGCTGCAACGAGGAAGATGTTTATCTCTTCCTCAGATAAATGTATTAAAATTTCCTCCAGATGATCTTATTAAAAGGTTTTATCTCTGAGACAAGATCAGACGTGAAAGGGGAACTCTCGTGAATGAGATTGGGACCATTATAGAATGGACTCCGCAGAGTTCCCTACCCCTCCTGGCCGGTGGGGTGATGGGGAGAAGGCAGCGATCTATGCCAAGTGGGCTTTTACTGGATGTAGGATCTGCTACTACCTTGATCTTGAACTTCCTAGTCTCTGGGATTTGAGGCATACATTTGTGTCGTTTATGAAATATACAATTTATAATATTTTCAGAGCAGCCTAAACTTATTAATTCAAAAGTTATTTTGAGGAGGGAAGCCAATTTCTCTGAATTTGAAGTTCACATCAATCGACGTTCTTTTGCTTTTCAGATTTAAGGTCAGTAGCAGCTCCCAAACCTTGGCAAAGGATGTTCTAGTGAGGGATTCACAGAGGTTCCCGGGAGATTCTAATAGATCTAGCTCTACCGAAGGACCTCGCAACGTGTATTTTTGACAAGCTCTGTAGGTGGTTCAAATACAGGGGTTTGTGGTACACTTTTGAGAAGTCCTGTCTCAGAACACCCAATTTCTGTTGCCCATACAACCCTTCTTTCATCTCATTGCCAGACCAGTTTCCTTGGAGGCTATTTCTGGACCCTCCTATTTCCCGGTCCTTTTTGCCCCCACTCACTCTCGCATATGGTGGACACCGTCATCTCCCGTCTCTCTTGAATTACCCCTGGTCACTTCCTCACTGCCCTAGCTGCTCCTGCCCTGTGACAGCCCATCTTCCTTCTCAACCTGCTTGGGGTAGGACCACCCCGGCCAGGGGACAAGAGAATTGCACTGCTTGGTGTGCCTAGAGAGGTCGTGGGGTCATGGGCACTGCACCCCAACCCTGTTCCTCCCAGGCACTGTTACCCTGCTCTGCTTCCAAGTGGCCTGGAACTCAGTCGCTTGGCTTTCCACCATGCCTTTCACCATATTTCTGCTTTGAAGTTAGACAATAATGGGCAAAGTCATGACCTTTGGGACTGTGAGCCAACGACACCTTTCTTTCTTTTAGTTGCGGGTGCTGAAGCTTTTGTCCAACAACAGGAAAGCTGAATCATAGATGCACTTAGCTTCTTACAGTGAATGTTTGAAATTATAGCCAGAGGCATTGGGTCATAACACATTCTAGGTATTTCTGTTTTTCTCGAAGTCCCCCAGTGGCTTCACAGGTCGTTCGGAGGAGGAATCCTTGCTGTCACCACCTGGCCACTGCCCTCTGGTTCCAGACTGCATTTCCCTCCTCTCTCCCCCACCCGACCTGCAGCAGCCACAGAGGCCAGGACAGGACCCCCCGTATCTTCCGTCTCCTCTTTTTCTTTGAACAAAAGAAGTGAGATTTGCTAGCGAGAATGGGACCCTTGGAGGCGGGAGCCTCAGAGCACGGCGGGAAGGCCCTTGAAGGCAAGCCTTGCCCGAGACACAACCGTATGGCAATGCTACCTTTCACTGAGGCTCTCCACGGCCCTACGGACCATGAACTTTCTAAGAAAAAATAAAATAAAATAAGCACTTGTAATACATGTTTTTAAAAATATTTCTAAAGTCTTTTTTAATATAGAAAGGGATTTGAAGAGATAATAACCCTTTGCTGTGACAGGTGTTCCCACTGTGCTCATCATAGCACCAGTCAATATCTCCAAGCAATCCAGAAAATTCAAGGGCCCAGAGAGACAAGATTCCCTTCACCGAGGGAACAAAGAGAGAAGCCCAACACACTTACTCAAACTGTAGCTAACAAGTGGTACTAATGCTCAGAAGCCCACCCAGAAGCCTGAGAAATGTGCAGAGACTTCCCAGGAAAAGAAGTACAAAAAGCAAAATTAGCAATCAGTACAACAAGCCCCACCCCTGCCCGCAGATGTAGCTAGATCTCAGCCGGTTCCCAAGCGGCACAGCTGTCCCCGGCTGTGCACGTAAGTAGCACATAAGCCGGCAGCTGTGGGGAAAGAGTCACTGTAGCTTGCCTATCTCTGTTTTTAAAAATGACACAGCGTTGAACACTTCTCTGGGTGGAGGGAGGTTCTCCAGACACTTCCTAGACGCTTCCCAGATGCTTAGGACACTCACTCACTCCTTGGTTCCCCACTCTGAGTCAGGCGTTGTGGGGCAGGAAAGCCTAGGAAATATCAGCGGGAGGGAGGCGCAGACTCACGGAAAGACAGACAAAATGACCCTGGTGTGTAGATAGCCCAAGCAGAAGGTGAGGCGTGGTAAGTGCCGAAAAGAAGTGCACGCAAGTTGCTGTGGGAATTGAGAGAAGCATTTCCTACCTGGAAAATCAGCGTTTCAGAGAGTTCAAAATGCATCCTACAATAAGCAAAATTCAGACACTGCAGACCGAGGATGTGGTGACAACAGCACAGGTATGAAAGTGTTTAAGTGCCAGGAATGTTTGGAGAACAGTAATTAGATCAGTCTGACTTTTTCAATGGGGATTATTATTTTATTAAAGTAGGATGAGATGGGTTTTCGCAGATCTCTGCCACGATTGGTCTCACTTAGCAGTGTGAAAGATGTTTGCGTTACAAGCAGAATTCTCTCTTTAACATATGGTAAAATCTGAAAGACACTCATGACGACCCGTCTCTCTTTTCAACTGTTTTGACTTCCCCCTTTCCCAGGAAAACAGGAAAGTTTCCAGTTGATAAATCAAAGTAGTCTTGGACGTGACTGGATCCAGTCACGTGGCTGAGATTCCTTGGAGTCTTGCTGGTTGAGGAGAAAGACTTCCTTGGTGCTGCCCTTGACCTGTGCTACAACCTGAGAGATTCAGAACTACTAGACAGGGACGGTGGAACCCGTAGGGACATGGGGCATCATTGGATAGGCACGCCTGGACTCACATGGCGACAGCACTGTTGGATAGTACTGGAAAGAGTGGTCTGAAGTGTTTATTAAAGTAGCTTCGTCTTTTGTCGTATGATATGTGTCCTGACCCTTTATTTCATTATTTGACGGTGTTTCTTTTTTAACTTTTCAGCAGCATTGTTGCAACATAGAAGTTCAAATTTAATGAAATATTAGGGAGCAAAAGTGTGAGTCGTGAAAGATGATGATGAACGTGAAGCCTGGGAAAGGATTATTAACATTTAATGCTAAACGTATCTGCTGAAGGGGCAGTGGCCTCACCTCAGAAGCTGGTCGTGTTTTAAGAAGACTGCGCCTTCATGATCTGGTAAGTTCAAATTTTATAAGGTGTAACTATATAGCACTCCATGAAATACAAATTTTTTAAAATTAATGTCATGCATGTCTGTTTCTAGATTTTCTTTCTCTTTTTTGTTCTTTCTTTTACTCATTCTTCCTTCTTGTTTTTTTTTTCTTTTTCTGAGACAGGGTCTTGCTCTGTAGTCCAGGCTGGTCCTGAACTCACTATGTATCTCAAGCTGGCCTTGGACTAACAGCAATCCTCCTGCCTCAGCCTCCCAAATGCTAGGATTATTGTTGTGTGGCACCATGCCCAGCTATTATGGGATGCTGGGGAACTGAACTCAGAGCCTTGTACTTTTGAAGCAAGCACTTTAACCTTTGAGCTACATCCCCAGCCCTTGCTTCTGAATTTCTTTGTGCATATACAGAAAATAAAGTGATGACTCATCAAATACACGGATGACATATACCTACATGATAATTAGTTTTTAGTGATGTACTTTGCTATGTAGCTTCTCCCTCTGGAGCTAAACGTGTCCACTCTTCCTTCTTCTCTTTCTGTTCCTTCATGCTAGCACGATAGGCACTGCCTTCCAACCGTCCCCGAGTAGCTTCCCGGGAGTTACTTGTGAAGCCCCTTACTCACATTAGAAGAGCTGGTTGAAATGATAAACATAGATCGTATAATCACTACACACCACTAAAGCAGACCTGATTAAAATGCACTCAGCTGGCGGTGTACAGCCCATATTTTTCTCAGAACTTCTTACATATTAAATATGACCTAAAGGCATGAAGATTAGCCAGGGTACCATAATAAATAGTATTAACTTGTAGTGGAAATATTTCAATGATTTATAAATAACAACACTTTCATATCAATAATAAATATAGTAAATGCATTTTAATATTTTCCAGTAATAGTATTATTTGGAGACCTCTATTAGAGACAATTGTATAGTCTTGGTTCTGAGGACTAATTTTAAGTAAGATCAGTAAGCAAGATTGTAACCTTAGGAGAACTGATTAAGTCTTTTGTCTCTGTATTTATTCTCCTATAAAATGTGTATAATGCTGATATCACATAGCACTCTTATGATATTCACTCCATTAAGATATGTAAAGCATTTGAAGATTCCCTCTAACTCAGTAAGCAGTGAAATTTTCATTTATTCTTATTATTAAAATTATAACCATTATTTAGTATCTACTTAGTGGCATGTGCTCACGTGCACCCACGTGTGCACATGCATACGCACAGCAAGTCTAGCAAATACCTGGGTGATGATTAGTTTCTAGTGAATAGAAAAGGCCCATCAAGGAATTCCCACTGTGTCCTCTGGCTACGTGGGAGTGTTTTCAGTCTATATGCGCCTGGGCTGGACGGCGTGGATGGAGAATGCTCGGACTCTGAGCGTGCCATAGGACCAGGTATTGTTCCTTACTTAACTACCAACTAAACTAAATTTGCTCATCCAATAAATTGAGGATAACAGTGACCATTCTGCAAGACTGTGTTGAGAGAATTGCATCAGACCATGAGGGTGAAGGGACCCACATGGTGCCTGGAAAAACTAGTCATAAAAACACTTAAAACAATTTTAAGCCCTATGAAGTTAATTTTTCTTTACCCTGGACAAAACTGGTATGATCATTTCTAACACGGTGGGCTCCTTGCAGGAACAGCTGAGGGAGCAGGAAGGCTCAAAGCATAGCCCTTGACTCAGGATGGAGGCTGCTCCAGACAGTTTTCTCAAGTCACCACAGCACCATGGGTTAAAGGAAGAAAAATATTGATGTTTTATTGAATTACTCCTGTAGGTCAGATCACGTATCACTGCTGTGATCTAAACAATGAGCCGGTGCAGGAGGAATGCACAGCTGAGACTGATGAGATAAACCTTCCACAGCCTTGACTCCTCCAAGACCCAGTAAATTGCTTCCTTTATTTAATTACAAATTAATTGAAAACACTCCCATGCCGATAAAACAATACCCGTCCCTTATTTGTTGATAATATCCTAATCCTCCTGTAATAGTCCCATAGACACCACTGCATGATTAAGTCATCAATTTTACACTTGCTGGGACTGGGTAAAACATGGTTGCCAGAGGTTGAGGGGAAGGAGAAATGCACAGAGAAACGAGATTTAGGAAAGCTAATTCAAGGGTAAGTTTGGTGTCATAAGGTCCTCGGTGGATTCCTAGGAGGCATTTTTGAGCCCTTGCAGCGGTTGAACACTAATCAGTTCATGGAAAAGACTAGAACTGTCCTTGTCACGTCGTGTGGAATTCAGTAATGCAAACTCCATGTTTTTTCCCTTCCTCTCCTCTTTTGTGCAATCAGGGGAACTCGTGCTACCAATTCAGAAGATCATCTAGTCCCAGGGAGTTAATAACTATAATAAGAACTCCCCAGCACCCTGAGCCCCTTATCACTCTGGTCCCGTGCGCCTACCAGAGCGATTTTCAACAGAAGTCACTTCTCCTTCCCTACTACAATCTTACCGGCGCTTGATCCCCGTACTCCCGTGCTTTCCCAGAGTAGGACCCAGGTGCTGTTGTGGGAGGTGACCATGAACATTATCATCAACTTGATACATCTTATTTCTGGGTAAGGCAGTTAGAGACACACTATTGCGATTAAGGATAAATATATGTAATAGCAAGTAAAACAGTACCCCAACACATTAGACTCACTGTAAAGGAGCGAGAAGCAGTTAAGGTTAGAGCCAAGGGATTTTGGAGGTCAGGTTACTTACTAGGACATATATATCCCATTAAAACAAAAATAATCATCTCTTCCTTATAATTATCAGAGTAAGATTTTATTTACAGTAATTTGTTTTTCTGCACCTTTAGTTAGAACAGAAAGTGATATGCTTGGCCTTTTAGTGGTTATCTTAGTTACTTTTTCATTGATGTGACTAAATGTCCAACATCCACAATTTAAAGGAAGAAATATGTGCTTATCTCTCCGTTTCAGAAGGTATGTCTATTCATGAGCAGCTGGCAACAGTCGAAGTACGCGGTAGAGGTGGGGCTGGAGGTAGCTCCTCACGGAATTGCAAACAGGAAGCCAAAGGAAGGGAGGAAGTAGAATCTATCCTTCTTAACTCTGACTCAGAATCCACCCCTTCCAGGTCCAGCCTCAGTGTTTCAGCTCCTAATCCAACATAGGCCTTTAATCTGTAATCTGTCACATGCCTGTCTTCCTCCACACACATATAATCCAACACACGTCTGTAATCCAGCTCTCCATGCCAGGCCCCCTCCTAACAGCACATGGTTCCACAGATATCATAACATCCAAATGCATGATACTTTTGGGGGGCATTCCAGACCCAAATTGCAAGAATGGTTAAACGCTGAAAATAGGGCAAAAGGAAACCAGCACTGACTTTGCCTTCGTTAACGGAGGGAATGGACTAGCCTCTCACAGTTTTTACCTTAACTGAGAAAAAAAGGAAGAAGGCATGGCACGTCCACAAAGCAAAGAAGATATTTCTATGGGATTGGCTCAAGAAACACCAGGGATTCACTCTCTGAGTTTCTCAGCGGACCGTCTTCCTTCTTGTGAATCCCCATCTCTGCCCTCTTTTGTAGAATAGGCCAAAGAGAGGAAGTAAATCTTTTCTCTTGTGAACTGTAGTCCTTATATGTGTTCGCGCCTTCGTCCAGGATGAGATTTTGAGATTGGCTGGGGGAAACTTAGCGTTATTAAATAGCTACACCAAGGAGTAAAGTACAGGAAGGCAGACAGTATTTAAGAAAACTCTCAGTCCCCCCACCCCACCCCACCCAATCTTAAACAAGAATCAAAAGACTTAGACTTAGAGAAGTGGGTTTGTATTGGACCAGGAAGGATGAGGGCAAGTTGTGGGTCTTCTTTCGGTTCCCTTCACCCCGTTCATGGCTGGTGGATGCGTAGCTGAAAGTCATTAAATAATTGTTTTATGATGAGCTAGAGAAAGGGGATAGGGTGGAACAGAAAAACATAGCAGAAGGAGTTGGACAACCAAAAAGTCTTTCAATCCTGAAAATATGCTAGTTTCAAATTTAATCAAGAAGTAAAAGATGGTTTTGCATGTGCTCTAAGAAAAGGCATAATGTTTTTGGATTTGAAAGCTGATACATCAGCATCACCTCCCAAGTATTGTAGCCATCAATAGCACCAAAGTCATAACAACTTGAAGCACAATGCAAACAACGGTTTCGGTGACACAGAGACAAACATCTCAAATTCATAGCTGAGCCTATCATCCTGAGTGACTAATTCGCTAGACTGAGTCACATCATCTAATTAATATAAGCAAGATAAAATACTGATGGAAGAATTCAGCAAACATGTCTTGCTAGAGCCCATCTTGTTAAAATTAGAAAATTTTCTGATTTGTCTCACTGATGATTTCAAATTCCCCAGTGGGTAGGAATCAATATGGGGACCCAGTCCAAAATATGACCAACTAAAAAGACAATAGACCTAGATGAGTTTGAATATGCTCAGCCCAAGTATGCATCCTAACACCTGTGTGGTTTTTTTTTCTTTCTGGAGACACACTAACTCACATAAGTGGAAAATCAAAGATTGTGTGAAACAGAGTTGGTTCATCTGATGAGCCAATTTTGACATCAGTGATTCTGGGTATCCTCTTTCTCTCTGCAGTTGGCTACGTACGTCTCCCTCGAGTTAGCTGCTCTCGCTGCATCGGGGCGGCTGCTGCTCCTAGTCGGGGTTACTGTCCTTTTCACATCTCGCTGGAGAAAGAAAGGCCTTTTTTGCTTTCTTTTTAAGACAGAAGAAAACATTTTCCCCAACTTCAGTAAATCTTCCCTAGCATCTCATTGGCTACAATTAAGTTAAACATTAATTACGGAATTTCATGAGCGGCAAGTAGTGGAATTTCTCGGACCCCTCGCGTCCACCCTTGCAGCTGCGGGTGAAGGCTGCGTACCCCGAGTGTTACGGCAGCGGGGGGAAGAAGAACTACCGAATGTAGCGGTAATCTGGTTGCAATAAAGGGAGAGAGCGGTGGTGGCTGGGACTGAATGCTCAGTAATAAACAGCAATCCGTAGCTGCGGCGTCCGTAGGCAACCGCGAAGGCGAGAGCTGTCCCAGAGCAAGGGCCCGGGCAGCTGGCCCGCTTCCTCCCTTTTATAGCATTGGAGTTCCAGTTGGCCCTCCCACATGTGGGAGGGTGCTCCCCTCTCATTGGCCAGCCCACAGATGACGCACACTCCAATCCCCAGTCTAGGGTGGTTAATAAATCCCAATACCAGCGGAGGCGGGGTCCTGATTCCATCAAGTTGACGTGATCACCGGACACAACATTTAAAATACTCCATTTGGTTATTTACAGCAGGTTTCAGGAAATTACCTTTTTTTTTTTTTTTTTTTTTTT